>JAFBJQ010040038.1:86207-141281 GCA_016785345.1 Trinectes maculatus
ACACACACACACATGCACAAAGAAACTAGCAGTAGCCCGTTAGAAAGCAACACACACACACACACACACACCCATTAAGAGATGATTTTCAATGAGGTTTGATACATTAAAATGACAGACTGTCTGTTTTCTTATCCGTTACATCATCAACCTGAATCTACATCTAACCTTGATCCCTCTACCAACTCACACACACACACACACACACACACACGCACACACACAGATTGTGCTTGATCTCTCACCTCCTTGTCCACTTTCTCACTCCGTCTCCGTCTCCCTCCCCCAGCCTGGTGAGGTGACACCCTGTATGCAGTGTGACACTGAGCTGTCACCTCCCACTCCCTGCATCACACCTCTGCCCCCTGCTGGGCCAACCCCGTCATGGCACCCAGACACCCAGCCGGCCTCTCCTCCTCCGCTGGCACGAAACCTAGCAGCACTTTAAATTCTCTCGCTCTCAATTCACTTAAACTTTTTGGTTGCGCAACCACTTTCTTTTTAACCATTTAATCCATTAATGCAAAAACGACTCCTATGTTAATTAGTCAACGAGGCCTCTCGCTGTGGTCTCCACCAAATAACAGAAAGTATTAGGAATATGGCTGAGCAGTTCCTCTCCCTCTGACTGCTGTGTCGTCTGACCCCTTCAGATACATCATTGTCTACCTGCTACCTTGTGTTTGACCAGTTCGTAACATGTTGACATATATGCAACAGGCTCCAGTGCAGACGCAGGTTAGATTAGGGGTTTACAGGTGAAAAAAAAAAACATTTTTAGTCACGACATTATTGGATTCAAGTGGATAAATCAGGTCTGTGCGTGGTCAGTGGTGCATTTTATCACATACATGGAGTTTGGTGTCATCCCGCGACACCTTTGACTCTTCACTGTTTGTTGTTTCGCAGAAAGATCCAGCCCCACATCTTAACAGCTTTGTGTCCGAGCGCGATGCGTTCAGGTGACTTCCGATGAGTTTGCCGCGTCTCTTCTGGACACGCTCAGTCGGTTGTTCTGTGGAGATGTGTGCACGTTCAGACCCGCGCGTCCCTCGGCCTTCTGAGCCGCTCGGAGTGTGTGTGTCCGGCGACGCAGGCCAGTGGCGAGCAGGGACGGAGCGATTGAGATATAGAGCATTAGTTGGTGTCAAGAGTAAATTAGAGGCCAGATCTGTTTTCTAATCAGAGCACAAGCACCGTGTTAGAGGAATTAGGGCGACAGCTGCTGGGAGCTTTTTATTCCTCTCTCTCTCTCTCAGCCAGAGACAGGCAGACCCCAGCTCAGGGACCACCTCTTTACCACAGCCACCTGTCAACACCGGTGTGTGTATATGTGTGTGTGCACATGCATGTTACCCTCCCCCAATGACATGCACAGTCACATACATACATACATACACGTGAGCACATCTCCTAGCGTAGCAGCCTGCACACATGCTTGCACACAGACACACAAACACCGTCTGGTGCACTGACCTCCCTCCATCTTTGAAATTAATGACAGTGCAGGTTCGACGTGCACGCAGCCGTACGCGGCGTGTTTATGTTTCGCGGCAGGCGTGAAAGGCCCTTATGAGATATCAAATTCAGATAAGGTGGAGCGGTGGGCGGCCTTGCATATGTCTGTTTACAATGAATCCCACCGAGGGCCTTAACGCCACATCAACCCGTTCGTTCAACACACACCAGCCTCTGCTGGCGAACACATATTGTGAAGACTTTGACAGAGGCATTAGTGGTAAACAAAACAAAACAAATGAAAGCGATGCTTGTTTGCTGGTTACACTGTAGAGAAATGTGTGTGTGTGTGTGTGTTTAGAGACTGCGCCGGAGGGTTAAACTGAGCGTCTAAAGTATCGAGCTATAGCAATAGAAGCAAATGATAAATAACCGTTCTGGGCCTCAGCTGATGCACGGACAAGTTTTGTTCACTAAGTGATAAGTTGATGGCTGCTGGTTCTTGGAGAGATGGATGATACCAGGGATAAATAAAAGGATGTCGTGAGCTGCTTGCACTGACTTCACCCTGCAGAGATCTCTTGTGGGCCGGGAAGGTAGGAGGGTGAGAGATGTGGGAGGTGGCATCAAGATTCACACCGTGTCAAACACTTGCTTCGGAAATGTCACTTCTTTTTTTTCCCCTTTTCTCCTCTCAGTACTGCGGAGTCCACGGAGTGTGGCGTGTGTTCAGGTTACGGGTTTGGGAATAGTTTTTGGTTGAGATCATCGGCGTGCAAATGAAAGAATGCGATTTTAGTACTTTATGATTTATCTAGTAATGCGTCTCTTTTTGTCTGTTAACTTTAAGTGAAAGGATGCAGTATCATTTTATAATAAAACAATTTTCTAAATTTGAGACACCATTTTCACATAGTAAAAAAAAATCTACCTCATTCTTTTTTTTCCTACAAAAACCATTGTCCTTTGTGTGTAAAAATACTAGATTTCATTCATTTGTACACATCCTCCTCCTCTGCTCTGCTTCTTCTAAATTCAGGGGTTTTTTTGTGAGTGATGAAAAGTTGACTTTATTTTCATTTGTTCGTATTTTTCCTCCTCTCTCCTCTGATTGTCGTGTGTTTGCCTAGTTCACTGAAAATGTGAGTGTTATTTATTTTTAATTTCTTAATGTGTCCCACAACACTGATACAAATATTTAGTCAGATAACACCGCCTTTCCCCAAAGAGGAGGAAAAACCAGGCTGCGTCAACCACGTCTCTCTCCTCAACTTCAATTTGGGCGACAGTCTTGTGGCTTTGGAGGCTAATTTGCCATTGGCTGAAGTCTAATAGGAAAACACATGCATGTCCTCACCCACACTCGCGCGCACACACGCACACAAACGCGGCCCTCCTCTCACTCTTGCACATCCCACACATGTGTGCCGCCACACAGTGTCATAAATAGACAGACAGTGCCAATCTGAGGCCTGGACGGGAGCCAGCTCTGCAGCAGCTCAGTAGTTAAATTATTAACACCAACTGGGAGAGAGACAAAGAGAGGAGCGGATCAGGCAGCTCAGTGGAGAGGAGATGTGGAGAGGAGGATGGAGGAGGTGACTCGAGACGAGCGAGACGTCAGAGAGGCCGGGGAGGTGGCGAAGGTGTGTGAGAGACGGCGAGAGAGACGAGGGGGGAAAAAATATCTCTTTGATTTACAATAAAGTGGGGGATTTGGGGATGAAGGTGGATCTTGGTGTGTGTGTGTGTGTGTGTGTGTGTGAGGAAGGTGGCGAGGTGGATGTTGAGGTTTCGGTGGATGGCGGTGGAATACTAAGTGAGTGTGTTGGTGTGTATTTAGCAGAGTGAGGGGAGGGGAAGAGAGATGGAGAGAGATCTGGGGATGTTGGTTCTGATCCAGAGAGTTAATGTTGCGCTCATTGATGGATAGAGTGCCAGCCATGAGGCTCCATACCCACACAAGATGGATGGAGCACTGCTCACTCTCTCTCTCTCTCTCACACACACACACACATTCCTGCTGTAGTTTGATGTCCCTCGTCCTATTTCTTTCTCTTTTTCAAAGCTAAGCGATGATCAGAGAGCTTCGCCACAAGGACGCCGTCTGATCCCAGACAGCGTCAGCACGTGTGCGTTGGTATCTCTGTAAGGGTTTTCTGATTCCACCGTCATGGCCGCTTCTGCTTTTGTATTGTCGTTGTTGTCGTTTGTCGCATGGGGAGAACACAGAAAATGTCATGGAAACGCATGAGACAGGAATGTGGTTTCGTTATATATTAAATATATCTATATATAGACTAATCATGATCCTTAAACTGGTGTTAACGTGAGCAACAGAGGAGGAAGGATGTGCGTGGGTGCACTAAAGTGAGTGTGTGTGAGTGTGTGTGTGAGTGTGTGTGTGAGAGAGAGATAACTTGAATAACGTCTGATTGCAAATTCAGCAACAGACCAAAAATGAAGTAGCATGTGTTTTCTGGTGTGCGTGTTGCCGTGCATGTTCAGTATGTGTGTTGTTTTTATTGACACACGCAACTATAAGCTTCAGTACTTTTCCTATAAGGCCCCTGCCGCCTCCACCACACACACACACGCACACACACGTGCGCACACACGCAGTTTCCTCAGCTTCCTCCTTTCTGGCGGGGGCATCAGGGGGTGAAGTGATCTGTGCGAAAGCCTCCTGTTCTGTGCGCCGCGCGGCTGAGGCAGAGGGGGATTGTGGGTAGCTGCTGTCTGCAGGGGTGGGTGGTGGGGGTGGGGGGAGTGTAGAGTTAGCGAGGAGGAGAGGGGTGGATGGGTTGCCGGGGCGGGCGGCAGCAGATGGCGTGCCACACTGTGAGGGCCGTCGGCTGGCATCCAGAGGAGGAGGGAGGGAGGGGGGGTGGGTGGAGGGGAGGATGGGAAGTGGGTGTGGGGGAGTAGAGTTGGAGGAGTGAAGGGTGGATGGGGGGGTGCAGGGATTGGAGGGGCACTGCTCCCAAAGTGCCAGCAGGCATCAGGAGGGAGAGTGAGAGAGGCAGAGGTGAGGGGCTTTGCTGGGGGACAGGCTGGTAGACAGACAGGCTGGTAGACAGACAGGCAGACTGGAGAGAACCCACAGACTCTGAGATTAGAGCTTAAGCGGCGCTTGGGAACAGGATTTTGCTGCTAATTGCGTCCACTGAAGAAGAACCACAACAACACATTTGCCTTTGAACCGTAATTCACCAACAACTTTTGACCTTTTCCTTCCCCCGCACGCCGTCTCCCGGTGACCACCGGCGTGGGATTTGCACGCCGGGCTAAGCAGAGTTCCTCCGTTGGCATATTGTTGTCTGAGCATTGCCACGGATGTAGCATGAGGTCGGCATGCGGAGGGCATCGAGTTGGCATATGTGATGTGAGGAGCTGACACGGGGTCTGCTCTGATGTGACATAAGTTTGGCAGACTTGGCATCAAGGTGGCACAGGACTGGCACCGGGTTAGTGAGGGGTGCTGAGTGGATGGTGTCTGTCAGAGAGGTCATGGAGGCGTGTGTGTAGTTTGTGTACTTCCTGTGTCTCTCTTTGATACAGACGTTACCTTATCTAACTTAACATAAACTTACCACAACACCGTTCCTCCATATCAATAAATGAAGTATCGGAACTGAGTTGTTAATGTGTAAGCAACGTTTGTTGGTGTCACAGGTTAAAGCTGGTTTATTATATTGTGTATATTGTAGTATAATATGCAGTATATTAGATTTCCATTGTTATGTTTTGTTGGACACAAAAAAAGTCCTATAACCCGGAAAGCAACGACTTCCTGCATCCTGAAATAAGTGCAGTGAAATAAAAAAAATATCATTTTCTTAGTGGAGTTGTAGCGTAAACTAAATTGTGTAACTAAAATATAATTAGAGAAACGTGAGGAGCGTTTGGTAACGAGTTTCTCCACCACTGCAGACAAGATCCACGACAACATTTGTATGTTTGGGCTTTGAAAATGTTGTTGCTCTCGCTCAGGAGGTGGCACACGGGACTTAAATATTTCATTTCGAAAAATCTTTGTCGTCCCGCATTCAGTCGCACACATGGCGTGCTCGTGCTAACCCACATATCTCTGACTGACTTCTTCGAATCTGTGCTAGAAGACGGTGCTAAATGCAGTGAGGCGTGCCGCCCCCGCTCCTGACGCACTCCTGGGCCACTCGCCGTGACCTAGTTGGTTCATACGTTGGTCTGCTTCAGCCACAATCCTCACGCTCCACACAGCGTTTCACGGTGAAAAACTCTTGTTGCGGTGTCATTGTGTCTCTGACGGTGACCTCTGACCCACGCGTTAGGGTTTGATGGGAGTTATTATTTGGGAGCGTTTGTATTCACTCCACATTCCACTCCGCAAGCGCTGTTGAAAACGAGTCTCTGTCTCCTTCTAATTAAGGTGCGGGTAACAACCAGCACCTTCAGCAGAGCGTGCACACATGCAGAAAGACACAGCCCCTCAACGCACACACACGCACGACACACATGCTCCCACACGAACACGCACCAACACGCATGCACACAGTGCACACACTCATCACAAACCCACTACTGCTACCACGGAGAAGGGTTGAACAGATGTTGAGGAATTTAAGATGCAAAAGGGAACTGGGACTCCCCCCCACCACCCGCTCACACACACACACACACACACACACACACACACACATACACACACACCCCATGCCCCACCTTTCTGTATCTCCACATACACACACACAACCAGTTTTACACTTTAACACACAACAACCTACACGTTTTCCACCTTAAACTTGAGGACGCGTCTTTCATATCTTATCTATCACCTATAGATGTTTGTGGACGCTCATGCAAACGCATGTGCATGCACGTGTGTGCACAAAGGCACAAACGCATACACACACACACACACGTACACGCGCTGTGGCCCATCACATCCCCCTCCAGGCTGGCCCTGCTCATAAGGGGCACCATGTGGCACTCTATTCCCTCTGGCACGAGGCAGCGACTCTGCCAGCTCTGCATTGTCCTCTGCCCGCTGGAGAGCACGCGTCCAAACCATGGCCCCTCTCCTCCTCTGTCTTTATCCCCGTCTCTCTCTCTCTCTCTCTCTCTCTCTCTCTCTTTCATTGCCTTTCCTCTTGTTTACCGTACATGAACGGAGATGGATGCCGTTTGCTCGCTCGCGGTCTCCAAAGTGCAGGGAAAGTTAAAATGAATGGGTGTGTGTTTGTGATGGAACACTGCTGGGAAATCATATTCCCGGGCCTCATTGTCTGCCTGTGTGTCCGGCCAACTTTCCAACCTTCGTCCAACCGAATTTTGTAAATATGGTTGTGAAGCGCGAGCGTAGGTGGTTGATAGCTTCTGTCGCCTTAAAAAAAAAAACAAAAAAAACAAAAATTAAACCAAAGCTATTATATGAAGGCTAAATGTGATTTACTGGCTGTGTTAGTCCGCCAGTGTTTTTACCTGCCATGATTACTGATTTCTATCACAGTGTGTGAGAGGTATTTTTTTTTAAATAAGAGCAAATACTTATGTATGATGTTTACAAGTGCCGATGTAATCAGTGTGAGCGGCCATTAACCTAAAGAAGGCTGAAACATTTAATGAAGATCATAAAGATAATGTAAAAGTAAAAAAACAAACAACAAACAAAACATTTGTATATATACAAATGTATATATACATATATATGTATACATGTATATATGTATTGGATTTTCAGTAAGAGTTATGCACAAAAGTTTTTTTGTTTTTTTTCGTGTGTGAACTATTAGCTGTCAGTGCTAATTAACAAAAAGTCATCAGTGCCAGAGAGCGGAAGCCATATGACTAATGCTTTGATTGCTGTCTCTTCTCCTCTGGTTGCACGGAGGGGAGCGGCTCCGTCCCTCCCTCCACCACACAGCTGCTCGGAGCAGAGAGGGGCTCCGCGGGGCTCCGTGGGGCCCTGGGTAGCCTCGGCTCTCTGTGCCTGGGTGAGAATTAGCCAGCTTTGGCGCCCGCCTTGCCTGGTAATCCCTTAATCTGGTGCGGCTGAGGAGGAAGGCTTTAGAGGAGAGATGGCGTGTCAATCCGTGTCTTCACGTCTCTCCTGGCACGCCGGGGCACACGGCAAACATTAGGTGGGTTTGCATCTGAGAGCTGCTGTGCCGCGCCTCGGTGAATCATCCCGCGCAATGTTTTATCTGCATTTTTGAACATCAGTTTCATGAGGCCACATTTATTGTGACACCATGGTACAATGATAAAAAGGACAGGATTTGTACTGATGCTTTTCTCAAATTTAATTTCTTCCTGTTGCTTTTTAAACCTGGAATAAGTCTTTTTTTTTGTTTATCTTGTCTCTTTTGTAAACGCAGCATTTTGCCACCTTTAAAGTTCATACAACAGATTTCTTATTTGCACCTCCAGCAATTTCTGGCCACCAGTGGCTTTGTGTCATTTTGCATCACTGCACTGTGATGTAGATTTGACTCTGACTCTGCCATTTGACAGTGATTTCAGCTTTGACTCGGCTCGGGTGAGTCTCTACGAGCTTTGCACGGACAAATATTTGCCCAAACAAGCTTTAAACCATATTACATGCACAGGCTTTTAAAAAAAAAAAAAAAAAAAATCTTGTTGTGTTATATTTCAGAAAAATAACGTCATATTTCTGCTGTAGCCCGTTAGAGGTGGCCTCTCTCACCCCCGCGCCCAACCATACTGTGACCACTTTGTGTTGTTTACCAGTGTCGCAGTGCAATCCAGCTGATTTGTGGCATGTTGGCGCCCTGATTCCAGTGCGGCGCTGAGGCCAGCTGTGGCTCACCAGCCTTTTGGCTTCGACTGTGTCTGTTTCCAGCTATCGACGACGCACACATTTTATATCATAATACTCAACACATGTAAAAATCACACATACATCACTTCAAAACGAAAGATTGTGTGGTAGAACTCTTGGATTTGTTGACATAATTTGGCTCTTTTGTTTATCCAAATCCTTTACGTTAATTCCCAGAATTTTTTTATTATAAATAATGGACATATGATAATTGTCTTTTAAATAATATCACTGCTAATCCCGACATGTTAACGTTGTCATGAACGCAGTGGCACAGAGGGGCGTGAGGGGCCGCCTGGTGCTGATTGTGCAACGGCACGGTAATGAATGGCTAATGCGCTGGTGCAGAGGAGACGTTAATGCCATCCTAATTCCCTTTTGCTCAGAGCAGGGCACTGTGTCCTGAGCCTGTTAATCTGAACCCTTTAAACCTTTAATCTGGGAATCTGTCACTCACACACACATACACACACACACACACACGTGTACAATAGATTTGTGGCAGACAACCTGTCACCGCCTTGTAGAACCGCTGCACCCTACCTGCCACACCTCTCTCCCCGTCTCCCTCACTTTCTCGGAGACACATGTGACATATTGAGCGCCTGAAGCGAGATTCTTCCCCATGAGCGGCATTCCAGTGCAGGATGTCCCAGGGGAGCGAGGGAGTGGGGCCCGGGCAGTGGTGGGTCTGTGGGCGGTTGAAGGGGAGGGTGAGTGCAGGGGGCTTGGTGATGCAAAGGTCTGGTTTGAGAAGTGTTCTTCCTGCTTCCCGCTCACCCGGTTCACGGTGGAGATTAGCGGCAGCAGTCGTGACCTTTTGGCCTCTGAGGTGGTCGTGGCAGGCGTCGCTGGATTTCTTTAAGTTGAAACACAAATTGTTGTGTTTTTATGTTTTTTTTTTCAGTTTGTACTGTCGCACGTTTGCAATCGGACGCTCTGACTCCAACAACCTGTTTCCGAGCTCCGCTTTCAAGGCCTTTTCCACCGCGAGCGTCTGATTGTATCTCTCTCCTTAATTAGATCAGAACGGAGACTTTGTGTGAATGAGGACACTGTGAGAGTGCATGTGTGCATTTTTGTCACATGCTATCTGATCATTTCCCCTCTTTCTCTCCCTTTGTCCCGCGCTCCTCTCCTCGTTCCCTCTGTCTGCCGGTTAATATTTCATTGGCGTTGCCATCATAGCGGGCTGGTACATTAACCAGCGGTGCCAGTCGAGCTCTCTGCTTGTGGCTGGCTGTATAAAAATAAACACACTCTAGTTGTAATGAACAGATGTCACCGAATTTAAACGTGCGCATCCCCCCCCCCCCTTTCTCCACACACACACACACACACACTTCACCCTCCTCCTCCTCATTCTTGCTCACGCATAAAAGCGCACATGCATGCATGCACACATATAGCATGCAGTTACGACTCCTGCATTCGCATGTATTGGACACAGATAGAGACGGGGCGCTGCGTGATCCAAAACACTTGTCCACATGAGTGTATAGTGAATATACACAGAAACTCTTATACACACAGTCCCATGTGAGCTCTTCCTGGCAGAGGGAGCAGGACGTGGCAGACACTGTACTGCTCTGCCAATCTCGTCCACTCTTTCTCTCTCCCTGTCTTCCCTCCCTGTCTGTCTGTCTGTCTGTCTGTCTGCGAGTCTGACAGCAGACTAACACTGTGGTCATTTTACAGACTGGGTCCTCCCATCCACTTCACAGAACCAGCCTGTCATCCCACAATCCCCGGTGGCATCATCCGAACCCATTTTGGTACTGCGGCCACCAGTGTATAGCAGCGCGTCAGAATGTGTGTGTGTGTGTGTGTGTGTGTCACTCCCGCTCTTTTCCCACTGAGCGCGTGCCAGCTCTCTGCGTTTGCTGGCTGACAGGACCGAAGGAGAGACGATTGTTCTCTACTTACCCAGAGACCCTCCCCTGCCAAGTCTGGGATGAAATCCTTTCTATAGTGCTAACTCCGCACAGTCGGGCACCTCACAGTAAAACACACACCATTACTGCTCCGGGTGGGATGGTGATAGCACGCTAAGAGTCAGTCAGATACACGGAGGTCTGTTTTACACCGTAACACTGCAAAAAAGAAAAAAAATCTGATTTAGCTCGTCTATTAGCCCTGTTGTAGACTTAAAATATTTGTTTTCCTTGGACATGGTGTTCTGGTTGTGTGAGCTAAATTATAGCAAATCATTTTCAGTTTGAATCTGAATATAATCGACATTATCTTCGCCTGCCCATGATTTCATACTGGTCAGCACTGTAGATTTTTATTTATCTTTGTGGGTGTATTTAAAAAAAAAAGGAATTTCAATTTTATTTTTGAAATTTTCTTATTGGCATTTTGTTGCTATGGATTGAATGAGCATCAATCAACTCAATAACAGGAGGTGTATCAAAACAGAACACACACAATATATTCTACTGTTTGCGAAGGAAAATGCAAATAACACCAGCTCTCTTTTATATTTTTGGACCAAGTTCAAGACCAAGGTGCAAGATTTCATTTATTTGTCCATAAAAATATGGAAATTACTGTTCCCATCTCCGTCAACCCACAAAACAGCTTATTCAAGATGGAGTTAATGATCTCAGACTCCGAGGTGCAGAGTTGCTGCATGAAGTTTGGAGACGCTGTGAAGAGCGGACGTGATGGACAGAGCGGGTCGTCCCTGTGACGGCAGAAGAGGCGGGCAACTGGAGATTAAAGGTGACGGAGGAAGGCGAGATGAAGGGATGAAGTAGAAGTGAAAAGATGAAAGGGAGAGGGGGAACGGTGCGGAGGTCGTCTGGGGGGGGGGGGGTGATCAGGGAGGTGGATGCGGGGGGGGGGGGGGGGGGGGGGGGGTGATCAGTGAGGTGGATGCGATGCCATCTGACAGGTCCAGCTGGGAGACCGCCCGCCCCCCAGCACTGCAAACTGGTCAATATGGAGGCCAATTACTGCTGCCCATGTGACCAGGGCATCATCCAACCCTATCATAACACACGCGCACGCACACATGCATGCGCACATGCCATCTGTGCAGACCAGCAATGACCCCCCACCCCCACCCCATGCCACCCCCCTCCTCTGATCCAGTTGTGTCCCTGTGCACACTCCTACTTAACCTCCTAAACAGGGGCCAGCCACACCCCACCGCCTGGCCCTTCTGGAGGTCACCGCAACTGGATGACGAAGAGCTGTCGAACAGGTCAAGAAGACTTTCTGCTCCCACTGTGTCGCCTCTGAGCAAACGCTCCTACCCCCCTCCACCCCCCCCAACCAAAGCACGCCAACATCTGGCACCACCCAAACCCCGGCAAAGCCTATCTGGCCACCAGCCAAAGGCCTGAAACCTACCTGGCTCTCAACCGGATCTCCAACTCTGTCTTTTCACCTCCCCCCAACCCAGCGCCTCCTCTGCACCTTTTACCCCCCCACCATCAACCCTTCTGCCCCCGCTTCCACCTCCTCCTCCTCCTGGAGCCCCTGTTTCTCCCTTGGCAGGACCTCCAGCAGTAGCACACTCTCAGCTCCGCTCCTGCCTCGCCTTCTGCCCCACTGCCCGTGCTGCACCGTGCATCATTGTGTGATAACAAACAGATGTTGTGGAATTTCCTCGGAATAGACTGCCAGTGACAAACTCCCGCTCCCTTGTCTGGCAGTGTCTGGAAAAGAGGTTGGCCGAAGTCTGCGGGATTGTTTCCTCGTTGTACACATGTGGAACATGTTCGTTTTCACCATGTAGCAAGTGTTGTGTTTATGTCCTCTGTTGTTGTATTTTTTCATTGAATAAATTATTCAAATTAATGTTGGAGCTCTTTTTTTTGAGTGCTTTGTCCATTCCAGCTACATTTCCTATTTTCTTCTATCACCAACAGATTTCCAGTGCCCACACGCTCCTGACCACATTGTTTTTACTCCCCTCTGCACTGGACCCTAAATGCTTCTATATTACATCCATACTCTTATCTAATATCTGCATTTTTTTTTTTTTTTGCAGAAACACTAGATTATTATTTTAGCTAGATGTTAATTGGAATTCACACCATAGTACTTGTGACATTTTGATAATCGCACTATTGACTGTTATGTCGGACAAACACTCATGATTTTTCTCCCCACCAAGTTGAGTGAGAAAAAGAGTGGGCACGAACATGATAATTTAAACAGCGAGATTCATTCACTCACTTTTCAGCCCGAGTGGAGCACAGAGTGTCGGTGGAAGTTTTTTTTTTTTCCCTCTTCTTGATCAGGACTGGCAAAGATGGACTGCAAATTCAACTTGAGACCTTTATTTGTGAAATTAATGCAGGGATGAATATGATAAAAAAAAAAAACAGGGAAGGTTTGAAAAAATTTTTTGATAATGTGATGTGATTTAAAAATGGAATTCCTTCATATATAAACTCTTTTATAGAATATTAGCAACAATCCTTAGTTATTTTGTGTTTTTTAGATTTAAAATTAAAATATTGGTAAATTTGAGACACACACACACACACACACACACACACACTGGCTTAGTGTCCAGAAGTATATCCCATAATCTGACATTTAATTGACAATGATAGGACAGTTGTATAAACTGTACAATTTAGTTTAACATATGTGAAAACTGAACCTACTTCTTCTGAAATATGAAACTATTTAAATCAGGTTGTGTGTGTGTGTGTGTGTGTGTGTGTGTGTGTGTGTGTGTGTGTGTGTGTGTGTGTTTCAGTCCTGTTTCAATGCACATACACAACATAACATTAAGAAGGGGAATATGCATATTCACTGGCCAACTCTTCACAAGAAAGTGCCTCACTGCGGTCTGTGTGTGTGTGCGTGTGTGTGTGTGTGTGTGTGTGTGTGTGTGTGTGTGGAGAAGGGTTACTCGGGATGAGCGCTCTGGTTTTTAAACGTCCTGGATAATGAACAGATGCTGCAAAAATTAGGAAAGAAACATCGACTCCTCCCAGCAGTGCCACTTTGGCCCGGTGAACTGGCACACTGGCGCACGCGCCGGGTTGTCCTCCGCGGAGCTCCTGGTGCTGCTGCTGGGGAACATTAAGGGACTTGGCACGGCTCTCCTCCGCCTGCCTGCCAGCCTCTCTCTCCCCCTCTCTCTCTCCCTCTCTCTCTCTCCGGACCGAGGAGGAGGATGATGAGGTGGGGGTGATGGTGTGGGTGGGCCGGGGAGTATTTTGATAGATGCCCTCTCCCACTGCTGGCTGCGTTTACTTTTGAGTTGGCTCCTACAGAAACGCGTGCAACTTTTTTTTTCCTCCTCCCCTCTTTGCTGACGAGGCCAAAAAAAAAAAAAGAAAGAAGAAGAAAGAGGCCTCCGAAAACTAACACAAAAGTGTCACACAACAGCAGAGTGGGCCTGAGGGTTTGAAACCACAAGCTGAGCCAACACTGCAGCAGCACCAGGACGTCACTCCCAGGTAGCAGCGCAGGCCCACACCTGCCAGACTGGGTTTATGTTGCACCTAAAACTGAATGTATGGAACTCAAATAAACATCATACAAACGAAACGCTGATGGTAAAGCAGAGTTAAGAAATCTAAATGTATATATTGACGAACCGAATTAGCTTCAAAGTTATTATTAGAGTTTTTTTTAATTATATTCTGAGAACGAAACTGATGCAGCCAAGTCCTGAACTCAGCCTGTTCTGAAATAATATCTTGTACATAAAGAATCAGATTATTTTTTATTAAATTAATTTCATTTTTCGTGATTAACCGGCATCAAAACCTATTTTCGTTAAAAAAAAACATAGTTGCAGTGTTTTGTATAATTAAACGTTATTTTAAAGTATGAACAACATTCAACAACAAATTGTTGAGCCAATGGGTAAAATAGCATGTTTTTCTTTACTTTAACTTTCGTTGAGTTCGTCGGAACACGCGTTTCTTGTTGTGTATATGTTTTGCACGCAGGTATATGATTTTAACACTATTGTCGTTTATTGAACCAAACATTCAAACCTGCTTTTATCCAGACATTTAATTCAAGCAGAGTGAATTATTGAGGATTGGTGGGGAATGTTAGTTGCTCTAGATTTTTTTTTTAAAATTGCATTCCTGGATTTTGTTATTTAATTGATGGTCATTGGAGATCGATATCAAAGCCCATACCTGGGAAAACCGAAAACTTCAGCTAATGCCCAAACAGTGTTGTCAAATGACGTAGGTGCAGGTATTGATAATCATATTAGTAGCGTATGTGTGTGTGTGTCCGTACAGCAGAGAGCACCCAGGACAGTTTGGGGGAACATATGGGTCCCGGGGCAGAGCTCCAAACCCAGCCGGGGTGTCAACGGCTGCCCCTCACACTGCCTGTGTGTGTGTGTGTGTGTGTGTGTGTGTCTTTGTGTGTGAACATGTGTCTGCTTACATTTTACATTTTTTAAAAAACAATTTTTGATAATGTTATGTCGAAAAAAGTTCATTGTGTACCCTATATGTGCTAAGTCTGTGTGTGTGTGTGTGTGTGTGTGTGTGTGTGTTGGTCTGAATGTTGTGTGTGTTGTTGTTGTTTACAGTGTATCAACAACTACAGATTTAATCGATTTAAACAGCTACATCCATGTATTTATGATGCAACATAAATCAATATTAAATGTATGGCATAAATATAAGATGTGTATTTGAACTTACAGAAGGTGTGTGTGTGTGTGGGGGGGGTGACTTTAGATAATTTATATCTAATGTTTAATGCATTAAACCGAGAGAGTCTTTCTGTAATTTTGCTGTTTTGTGGTGTATTGTTGTTTTGGTCAGTATGCTGTTTTACAGGATTAAAAACACGAGGATGTAATAATGTTACATCCGCAGCATTTTTCAACAAGTAGTACTACAGTTAAATTAGCTCTGGTCTCAGGAACATATCAGACGTCTGAGCAGCAGCAGGAAAACCTCACTGTGCGTTTTATATATGATTTAGTCTTGATATGTCTTGGTTTCGCCTTTTCTTCTGAGTGGTGGTCAATGCTCTGTTGTTTCCTGCTGTGACACTAATTGATCTTCAATTAGAGAGAGGCTGGGATCAAATGTGAAAATGTGTTGAGCAGCACTGACAGCATCGTGATGTGAATGACTGACTGACTCTGTCAGATGTTGCAGTGACGCTATTATCATGGATTTGGATTATTTGGATTTTGGACCAAGGGGCAGCGACAGGAGCTCTCCACGGTGCTGAAACAGATCTCTCACATCGTGTCTTAATGAACAGTTATTACCCAAATGACCTTCAGTGCAGCATTGGCATCATTTCATATCTGTTACTTATTTATTTATTTATCTATCCAGGCTCTTATCAATCTGGATATTTATAAAGTCAAGTCGAAATTTGCACCAAATACTGTTTTCTCCCTATATCAGGTCTGCAATGAAAAATCCTTTCATACATTTTTTACAGGCTGTTTTGTAAGTTCGAGCTGCCTGCCAAGCAGAAAATGACGCATTGGCACCATTTTTACTTTCATCGGGTGGAATGGCGACACTGCCCTCTCCCTCCCGTCCCAGTTTATATGATGAAGGCCCCGAGGCTCTGTGAAGAACTCCTGCAGGTAGTGGCACCAGGCCCGGTCAGACTCATATTACCCAGTAACAAAACGACGGGGGCAGGCTAATGTTCTCCACAAAGCTTTATTTTAATAATTCCTATGTCCTACAAAGACTAAGGACTGAACCGGTGACAGCGGATTCTATAGAAAGCAGTGTTTGTTGTGTCTTTTTCAACGGAGGCTTTTTGTTTTTTCCTGGGCGTAAAAAAACAGGTTGCACAGTCTCGTTTATTGTCGTTTTTATTTTACCACACAGTTTGTTGAATACAAAGTTGAAAGACATGAATTTCATGAAAAAAAAAAGATCAGCAACACATGGGATCCCTTCGTTTTTCATTAGCTATTAACATTAATTACAAAAACAACACAATAAATACGTGCAATAATAATAATAATAATAATAATAAATTATTCAACAGCTGATTGCAAATCAAAATTTAAATATTGAATGAAAAGTTGATTTAAAATGAAAACGCAGTGCAATGACTCAAGTAGAACATGGATAATAAGAATAAATAAATAAAATAGAGTTTAAAAAAACGTGAACGTGAGCAAAATGCTTGATTTCGTTATATTAGATTACTTTTTTTTTTAGAAGTCAAAACATTTTGGCGAGCTCAGCCATTGTCAGATTAGTTGGATGTTAATTCAGTTTGTGCAAGTGTGTGTGTGTGTGTGTGTGTGTGGGACAGTGTGCTGATGTAACAGTGTCTTCCTGGGCCTCGCTCTGTGGTCTCGTTGGGTTTTGCATAGATGTGAAACAACTGGATTGATTCGCTCCTCTTCAACTACCCAACTATAGCACGTGTCTCTCGCTCCATCTCACTGCATTTCTGTACACGTCAGCATTTCCAAAATAATAATAATAATTATTATTATTATTATAACGATCCCAAAATCTCACTCGTACAGACGAATGAATGTGATTTGCATTGGCTTGTAAATTGGTTTATTTTATTTTTTTTTACTTTCTAAGAGAACCTTAGCTGTAGCCAGTGTTGCAGTGGTTAATAAACAAATGGGTAAACTTTGACCTCCAGTCATCAAAACGCAAGCACCGATACAAACACAAATCACGTTTTTTTAAATAATCACAGTAATAATTTGATAATTCCCTTATTCTCTGGTCCAATTTTCTTTGTGATGTTTATTTCAGCCTTTAAAAAAAAAGCTGGATAAATTGTACTGCGCAAAGTGAGACTGTGGATTTGGGTGAATGTCCCTCCATTACATCCTTGACAACAGCAAACCAAAAATGTTTACAACGGAATAAATGAAACACACCAATGACAAGGAGTGAAACGTCTCTCCAGAATAATTCCTGGCGGGTATAAGCTTGTCAAAAAAAACAAAAAAACAAAAAACAAAAAAACAACACTTGTGCCGTGGATAGACTGCTGATTGCAAGTGGACGCACAATTGGTTTCTCGTTTTAATTGTGAAAAAACGCGTTCAGTTCATCGTACACGGGGCCCCGTTCGTGGTGTAAGTGCATATCGTGGTAAGGCAGGACGTTTTCAGAGTGAATGCCACTGCGGGCCCCCGAAGAGCCAAACACCAGGTTGTGTGCCCCGGTGGGTCTGGAGCCAGGCAGGCCCGAGTAATGCATAGAGTAGTGATACCCCTTCTCGTTGTCGGGGGACGCGGAGCCTTGGTGCTTCAGGGAAAAGTTGCCATTGATGCACAGAGGTGGGCTGAGGGGCCCCTCATACTCCGGGCTGTTATACTCCGGGGATCCGCTGCCACCGTACAGCGAGTCGTACGCCGGGCAGTAGCCGTGCGTCCTCAGCGGGTGCGCGTTCGAGCCCGGCTGGCAGTGAGGGCTGGACAGACGTGCGCACTGGTAGGGGTAGGAATGCATGGAGAAGGAGCCGGACGCGTACCTGCCCCCGTCTTGACACTGCTGCTCGGTCAGGAAGTTCCGGGAGTTCAGCTGCAGGCACCCCGCCACCAGGTTGGTCGTGGGCTGGGAGAGTCCCTTGCACAGGGTCTGCACGTAGGAGACCAGGTCGGGCCTTTTCCCGGAGCGCAGTATCTCCGACAGGGCCCAGATATAGTTCTTCGCCAAGCGCAGCGTCTCGATCTTGGACAGTTTTTGCGTCTTGGAGTAGCAGGGCACAACTTTACGCAGATTGTCGAGCGCAGAGTTCAGGTCGTGCATGCGGGTCCGCTCGCGCGCGTTGGCCTTTATCCGCCGCATTTTGGAGCGCTCGATGCGGGCCTGGGTCATTTTGCGCTTCTTGGGGCCCCGTTTCTTGGGTCTCTCCCCCTCGGTGTCCTCTCCGTCGTCCTCTTCCTCCAGGTCGTCGTCCTCGTCGTCTTCCCCGGCGTGTTCGGAGTGCGTCTGGCTGCCGCCCCGCAGCTCAGAGGCCTCCATGTCGTCGTGAGCGTCGTGGTCATCATCCTTCATCTTGGAGTCGTCGCCGTCGCTGTCCTCGGCCCAGCCGGCGTACTTCTGCACATCCGGGAGCAGCGAGGGGTCACTGAAAAGCCTCGTCAACATCGTGGCTCTGGGGGGAGAAAGAAATGGAAACATTAGGCCCCACAGGCTCCGGAAATGGGCACAATGTGGATGACACCAAACGGAGGTCAAAACATCAAAACACAAACATCTGGATCCACTTCCTCATGAAAGATCAGTCCATCTCTACATTAATGTTGGAATTTTATCCCATATTTTTCCACATACAAGTTACTGACTTACTGATTTTTTTTTTGCCTCAAAGTCTAAAATTAGGGAAATTTTTTTTAAAAAAAACGTCCTGTAAAAGGTGACAGCCGGACGGATCCCCATTTAATTCCCTGCTGTCATCCGCGTGCCCTGTCGCGTCCTCTCGCAGCGGGTCCCAGCGGCAGGGGCCACATTACAGGTCCCATGGGGGCCCCCACTTTCACTCCTCCTGACGCCCATATAGGCTACGCTGCTGGCTGCATTCCAGCACTATACACCTCTCCTCTGAGGAGGCGAGGGGGGGGGATTTTTATTTAATTGATAGGCCGTAGCTGCGCTTAAAGTCCGGGTGATTATTAAATTAAAGCTCACTGACACGTCCAGACTCAACCTTTACAGGGGCTCTGAGAGCACTTTTTACATCCTGGCCTGTTAGCAGCGAAGCCAAGACAAAATCATACAAGTATGAATAAGATCAGTGATTGCGATTATGTTAAACATGCAATTAAAATATGAAATATTATTTTTATTTAACTGATAATAATAATCATATTTATCATTATAATTACTATTGTTTTAGCCGAGGCCAATTTTTAATTGACAACAATGAATTTTACGCAAACATAAATCATACATTTGGAAAAAAATAAAACATAAATCGATCATCCTACCAATTGATTGGAAAAATACAGTGCATCCTGGACGAGGTGATGTGTGACAGCTTCAGTGAGCCTCCACTAACACCTTTCCCATCTATGATCATACTGTAGTGCAGCAGCAGCAGATATACAGGCTCGTATGGAGCCCATGCTAAGGTATAGGCTGATGGTTGGTTAATTATCTCGGGGGGTGTGCCAGGGGCAAAATCTAGTTTTTAAATCTCAGGCTCAGGAGGTTTGCTCAATTAGAAGAGGGGTTGGGGGGGAGGGAGGAAAAAAAAACACACACAACAACGTTTAATTAACAGAGCGTGCAGCCTACACGAAATAGATTTCACACATAATTCAATATGCACGAGCGCACGATTTTCCAAAGCACTTTCCAAACCTTTTTACACATGGAATCCGCTTGTATCCCTTTAGCCCTCGTTAAATATACAGAGAGAGATTTAAAAAAAAAAAAAAAACACCAAGTATCCCAGACTGTGCGTCCACCTCCGCTGCTTTCAGCGGTGTTATGGCGAGATAAGGTGCTGGGTGGTAAACCTGGACAGACAGACACACGTCACGCCGCACACTGCCTGTCTGTCAGCTCTCCCACCCTGTCTTTCGCTCCGAGGCTCAACGCGCAAATCATCCGCACAGATCATCAATAAATCTCCCGTGGAGACCGAGCACGTCCTTCGTTCGGGGGCTGGTGGGGCGATCATCCGCGGAGGCTCTGCTCCTGCACGCGCATTGTCTTTTGTGTCTCCGGTTCAGGCAGGGTCCACGCGCAGGAATCTGTGAAATCAAATCAGTGTCCGGTGTGATCTATCTGCAGCCTGTGGGCGCTGCTGGATGAGGCGACTGACTCCACGGCTCCAGGGCTGCTCCCTGGACACGGCCCCGGAGGAGTGAGGTCCGGGCCGGGAGACTCGCGCGTGGTGTTTGATCTTAGCTTTTATAATCCAGGTAGATTTGGATGTCAAAAGTTGAAGGGCATACACACACAGAGAGAGAGAGAGAGAGAGAGGGTGAGAGGGAGTGGGAGAGAGAGGGAGAGAGAGAGAGGAAGACGCAAAACCAATAAACGGACAAACATGGAAACACTGCGTAAATCCATCTGTGACATTTTGGGTTTGAGGCAGCAGACAGTGGAAACAGTCAGCGTTCCGAGGCTCCACGCGCACATACCACAGCAAAGTCACTGACATCGCCCATAACGCGACCATATCTAATCGATATCCGAATGGATTCGTGCCAATTGATTATCCCTTTACCCTGCGGATCACAGAGCGATAGAGACGCTTTCATTCACCACAACGCCACTTGAAAAGTAACAATATATATTTAAAATAAAAAAACAACAACAACACTTCCGTTAACATGCATCTCTTCATCTGATTATTAGATTAAATGCTTCCTCCATTTTGGACGGCCACTTCAGCATCCTGATTTTTTTTTTTTTTTTTTTTTTTGGAGCTGGTGTTGTTTATGTTCCAACTTACCTCGGCTCTCTCTCTCTCTCTCTCTCTCTCTCTCGCAGGGGGATTTGGAGGAGGAAGAAGACGAAGAAGAAGAAAAAGAAGAGAGAGGGGGAAAAAAAACGCACGCGGTGAGTTTCAGACCATCTTAGGGGACCGCGCGAGCGAGCGAAGCGACGCTCCTCATCGGCGCGTTAAGGTGCAGGCGGCGCGCGGCTTCCTTCCACTGATAATGCTCCTCTCCCGGCGCGCGCGCTCCTATAACCGGAGCCTGTGAACGAACGTGCGTCCTGGCGCGTCTATGTGTGCGTATAAGTGTGACTGAGTGAGTATGTGTGCATATGCAAGTGTGTGTGCGTGTGTGTGTGGACGTGTGTGTGTGTTTGTGTGTGTGCAACCGTGAGCTACCGGGGACGGGGTTACATACCAGCTCGGGCTGTGATGCCAGCGCCCATATGGCTGGCACGTCACCGGCAAGAGCCATCACATGAGAGCCCGGTGATTGACATGCGCCCGCATTCGGAGAGATTTGCCCTCCCGGGGGAAGAGAGAGAGAGAGAGAGAGAGAGAGAGAGAGAGGAGGAGAGGGAGGTGGTGGTGGAGGAGGAGGAGGAGGAGGGCTACGCCATCTGTCACCGCGCTAGCGCTCACACAGCTTGGAAAAAAAGAGAGGAAAACAGAAGAGAGAGAGGGAGAGGGAGAGTGAGAGAGAATAAAAATGGTGGAACAACAAAACTCATCATTGTTGACCCGGGCTGCTGCTTCAGGGGACGTCGCCAATTTGTTCCAGTCAAACCTGTGAATTGTCCCCTCGTTCACCTGCCAAAGCCACCAGTCAGCGTTTATTAACGCCACGCACAGGGGGCGCTATAGTGATATAGCGGTTACGTATAGTGAAGTACGATACGGTCGAAGGTGTGTCACGGTCGCCCGAATTCCCCACAGGAGTGTTTGTCGTGATTACACCTCTGGGGTCACGCGGGAAGTGCGTCGGCTGTAAAACGAGTGTGTGTCAGTGACAATACAGTACGATTAACTGTGACACCCCCCCCCGCCCCCCCTCCTCAAGTGCTCCTAATAAAAACATATCTATACAATCAATCAATTATCTGCACAAGAATGCACAATTTGTGGAGATGATCAACAATCCACGCT
Organism: Trinectes maculatus; assembly: GCA_016785345.1. Lineage (NCBI taxonomy): Eukaryota > Metazoa > Chordata > Actinopteri > Pleuronectiformes > Achiridae > Trinectes > Trinectes maculatus. The sequence continues at coordinate 107,998 of JAFBJQ010040038.1, forward strand.
GCTGCATATGAGAGATGGGAGAAGTGGGTTTACCCTCTGCAGCAGCGTGGTGTTGGGGGGGTGGGGTGGGGGGGGGATGCATTATAAGTGCATTAAGGCCGTGGAACAGAAGGCATATTGTTTATTTATTTACCTAATCAGATTATGCTTCGATTTGATTCAGAGGAACAACAACTAAAACCAATTGTGATTTGTTGGGACTCTTGTGGGCACAACACCAGGTGCTGCTGACCCCCTTTTGCCAAACGCTGAAAAAAGAAAAAAAAATTACATATATGCACCCTGCTGCATGCAGGGTGTGTGTGTATGTGTGTGTGTGTGTGTGTGTATTCATTTATCAAATGAAAACTGGTAGTTGTGTGTGAATGTGCGAGGGTTGCTGGTGGTGGTGATGAGTGAGGGGTGTCTGCAGAGGGAAAGAGACATAGACACACACGGGGGGAAAAAAGGAAAGACGCGTATGTGCGGGCGTGAGTGAGACCCAGGTGTGCAGGCCCACTAGGGATGTATGAAAAAAAAGGAAGAAGAAGAAGAAGGGGGAGGGGGGGGTGTTGTTGTCGTGTGATGGGGAATCGGTGCTGGTTGGAGCTGGCAGCCGTGCCCGAGCTTTAGGAGGAGGCACGCTGGCACATCCGTGGCATGAATGGAAGAATTCCTCGCAAAACAACATTCGAGTCGCCGCGCCATGGCGGCCATGCTGCATTGTGTCCATCCCAGCTTAGAAATCTCTCCATTTAGCAAACATTAGTGGAGTTAATGTGGGAGAAATGAGCTCAATGGCCGCCGTGTCCAACTTGGCACAAAGATACCCACCGGGCCGGGGCCACGGGGACCTGGAGGCTGAGAAATAGCTGATAGAAGCTCATCATGTCCTTGGGCCTGGATCACCCCTACGTCTCCTCCGTAGCCACAACCCGAGGAGGCGTTTGGGGGGTTGCGGGGGTCATCCCTGGGGTCACCGGTAGTGTGGCAGCTGTGGCTAGGGAGCCGTGATGCTGCACATTCACTAATGTGCCTCATCCCTTATGGGATGAGGGGAGGGTAACCTGGCACTTCCCCAAACGGCGGTGGCTTGATTGTGTTAGTGTGTGTGTGTGTATGTGTGTGTGTGGGTGTGTGTGAGGGGGCATGCCAGCTAAATCAGTGCCCTGTCCTACCTCAGCTGCACCGACAACTAGGGGTTTGATGCTTCTCAACAAGTCCCAAACAACCTTCAGGTCACCTTGCCAACATAAACGCTAAATGTCAACAGTGTGGCTGTGGCCGGCGCGGAGCTGAGGGTGACGGCAGTCAGGGAGGCTTTGGTCTGATACTGAAACGGCGAAGGAGCGTTTGTTTGGAATTAAGTTATTTTAGAATGACTTTGCATCCTGTTTGTTTGCGGATTAATCTTAAGTATGGGCCACCTGCTGGTCTGTCATCAGAATGCAAAGCCGAAGCCCGCCCTCTTTAAGATATCAAATCTCCATAACTGTTTTTTTTTTTTTTTTTTTTTGCTCTGTGGCCAAATGACACCCACTAGCCTTTCAAAGTCATCAAGCCACACCTCCCACACCTTTGTCATCCTCCCCCTCTCCCCTCCTCCTTGTTTCACTGTCAGACATGTGAGGTGATGACCTGCACTTCACTTGTCTTTCTGGAAGAAGTGCAAACTTCAGCTGGCACAGATATGAAATACAACACACGTTCTCTCTCTCTCTCTCTCACACACACACACACACACACACACACACACACACACACACACAGACCCACCCACCCCCACCAGACTCCCGGACCCCATCTGCACTCTCCTCTCTCCAGCCCCCTAATTGCATATGCACAAATGCAAATGCCTATTAATTAATTACTTGACTAATTAGTGCAGTGGTATTTTAGAGCAATAAATCAAGTGGAGATGGGGCCGAGGACGGAGGGGCAGGAGGAGGGCTGCACGGCGCATCGACAATGAACCCACAGCAGAGGGAGTGCTCCCACTGTACGGGTCCCGCGTGCGATTGGGAGTGCGGCGTGAAGAGGACGTGCACACGGGGGGCCTCTGACGTGAAGCACCCGCTTTTTAAAAAAAAAAAAACAAAAACAAAAAAACGCTGAAGCGTCCTGACGAGGTGAGTGAGGTGGGAACAGGCCTGGGAGAGCGGAGGTGGAGAAAAAAGAAATTAGGTTGCATTTGTGGTTTGACCTCTGCCCCACCAATTGCATTGCTTCCTGGCATGTGGCCATCGCTCTCCTCACAAAGGCGGAACCATCCTCTGGCTGCTCCCACTGATGCACGTCTGTACGTAGTAAGAAACTGTAAACCTCGTGCCACAGCTCCATGAGCAGAGCAGTTGGCATCGTTTACGCAGTGATACTGATGTGATAATTGTGGCGTCTGTGATGGGGAGGTGAATAATTCTGGCAGCCATGGTGAGCATGTGTGTCTGTATGTGTCTATGTGTGTGTGTCTGTAGGTGTGCCAGGCCCCCACCATAGGTACCCGCGGAGATCTCCGGACTGAAATATTCATTCTTGTTTGCTTGCCCAGACAGTGTGGTCCTAATTGCAGCATCAGAAGGCTCCACCTCTCCCTCTCGTCTGGCTCGGCTGCAGCGGAGACAAACCCTCGTCTGGGAGCAGGATGCCTGCATCAAAATGTGGGTGTGGGTGTGGGTGTGTGCACGTGCGCGTGCGCGGCCGTCCGCCTTTCTCGGGGCGGGTAGGTTTGTACTTGGCTCCCTCGGTCCCTCGCTTTCCCACTCATTCACAGACGCAGCATCAGGAGAGCACGTTTTCGAGGAGTGGTCCCTGTCACCGCTCTGTCACATTCATTCATCTCATTCGCCTGTGTGTGTGTGTGTGTGTGTGTGTGTCACATTCTCCATGTACTATAGCTTGTCTCCATGCGTCGTTCATTCCGCTTCCATCTGAGCTGTGCTGACTATTGATCTCCCCGTCAACACGTCTGCCTGCCTGTCTGTCTGTCTGTCTGTCTGTCTGTCGATCTGCTGCTCCTCAGGGTACCAGGCTCTGGAGTTTTGCATCAGTTCCCGTGCCAACCCAACCCGCGCCCGGCCAAGCTGAACCATCTTGTGGGATTTTTGGCTTTTAATTATAGTAAGAGAGGATTAATTATGGCAGTAGAAACAAGGGGCCATGCATTATTGATGCTATGAGTGAAGGGCTGGAGGGGGTAGAGGGTGCTAATTAAATCACTGCCCTACTGCCACGTCCTCCTCTGTCTCCACCATGTCTTCCACCTGCTACACTCCGCCCTACTTTAGCCCCTCGCACCCACCTACTCTCATACGCCGCATCACTCGTTTCCTCATACGCGTCCTGTTTTTTTTTTTTCTTTACTCCTGGTACGACCTCGCTATAAAATTCACCTCTCTCAGTTCAGGGTTACCTTGGCTTTCATGGGGTCATAGGGGTCATGTACCGGAAAGTTCACCATCACTTTGCGTCTGTCATGATTTATGACTTGATGATTGATCCATCTATCCAGTGCGTCTCTGCAGTGACAGGTTGCTTTGATGCTAAATAAACAGCCAAGTTCCTGTTTCAATAGAGAAGCTGTCAGTAATCAGTGTGGACTGAGACTGCTTCAAATGTGACTAAAGGTTGCCATCTACTGGAATTTATATGGAACTGCAATGTTGATGGCTCCATTTAGGATTATTGATGGTTAGTAGTGATATAAAATAAGTCAAATGAAACATTTGAATGACAATGAAGTTTCTTAAGTCAATTTATCTTCCTTAAAACCCCGTTTTGTGTTCTTTGATTTCTCAGCTATGACTAAAGAGTCGTACACAGATGAGCAACATAAAAAAAGAAAGAAATTGTAATTACATCCACAGGACAGCAGATGGTGCATTTGCATCCTCCATCACCAACACAAAGCAACAAAAGTATGGGTGATAACCAACCTGCCAGGCAGTAAGTATTCCTGTGTGATGGCACATTACATCATCAGACTGAGGAGTCAGATGAGGTGTTGCCTGACGTGTAACTCCTGCTGTGACAGGACAAAGCCTCTCTGTGATCCTGATTAATGGGATGTTTCACCCTTTGACTCCGATGGTTGTCCCTGAAATCCCCTGTGAAGGTATCAGCGTATTATTTCCAGAGCACCTGGCAGGTGGAGAGAATTAGGTGGTGTGAGGGAGAAGGGTTTGGGATTGGACTCTAACTGAAATATGTGCTGGATTAGACCCCACACACACACATTTATCATACTTCATTCAGATTTGATCTTTATAGTTAGTCGAGTATTATCTGTGGGGTCACATGGTCAAAGATGCCCTGATTGGTGGAGACTTTTCCACAGTCTGTCTTTGGAGTTGGTTTGGAGTGTCTCCAGTGTCTGTGTGTGTGTGTGTGTGTGTGTGTGTGTGTGTGTGTGTGTGTGTGTGCATGTCCCCACCTGCTTTATGGCGTTATCATCATGCCCTGTATCTATCTTCAGGAGGTTTTTCCTGCGGCTCTGCCAACGCAGCGATTCAGCGACCGGGCCTGAAACGAAAAGCATCAACGCAGTAAAAATAGAGCCAGACGCATGTGGCTCTACAAATATAGACGGATGAAATGCGTCTCAGTAAATAAACAAAGCAGCGCCACGAGTGGAGCAAGTGACGAATCAGAGGTGATCGCAGGTACAGACAAACACAGACACCCCCAGTCATTGTTGTATCACACAACAATGTGCAGATCAGGGATTGAAAATCAATGTGTTGAGAAGTGGAGGTCTTCCTCATCCATGACATAAAAATAGTATTTTATTGTTGTATGAAAAAAACAAATAGGACTCTGGTCCAGTTTCACTAACAATATAAATTTGCACCTTCTGCTGAGCCTCCCCCTTTTTAAAGGTTCCACATGAGACGTTGCACAACCCCTGCTGAACTCACTATGAGTTACGCAACCAATCTGGATCAAACTCAGCCACGGCAGCCAGTGAGCGAAAAGGGGTTTAATTGTTTCAGAAATGCAGACTGAGCAGGCCGTTGTTTGTGTTGTCACAATCCTAAAAACACAGAGGTCTTATGAGGAGCTGCGGTAACGGATTCGTCACAAACACAAACACCCTTTGAAACAAACAAAAAAAAAAAACCCCACTCCCCCGTCCTCTCCCGCATGGAAAGAGTGAATAAATAACATGTTGTGCTCACACTGTTTAATGTGTCTCTGTGAAGAGCAGTTCAACTCCCAGAGCGCTACACACAACCTCCAGCTCCTCTTTCCTGCCCACTCCGGCTCCTCCGGCCACCTATGCTCTCCTTCTCCCACCTCTTCCTCCCACTCCTTCTCCTCCACCACCAGGACCACCATCCCCTCCATCCAGCTCAGCCCGGTGCCCCTGAGGCCACATCCACTGCTCTGCACAACAACAAGGCCCTGAAAACAGCACTGGAACCATCTCCATCCAACTTCACGCTGCAGTCAATACCCCCCCTCTCCCCTCACATCCTGTTTTGAATATTTGCATTAGTCGTTATTAGTAATCGATGGACGAGGAATGGTCAGGCCATGAACTTTCCACTAATCAAAGCACCACAGAGTTGCATGAAGTGATATCAGGAGAGGTTAGAGCTTAGCTGCTCCATGCCCCCCCGCCCCCACCCACACCCCCCTGCATACTTCACTCATCCCTGCTCTTGTTTATCCCTCCCTCTCTCATCATAAATCTCTCATTCACAAATAGAGGCCAAAAGAGGCTCAGCTGATGTGATGAGATTATTGTTTTTTTTTTCTGTTCCACTAATCAAAGCACCACAGAGTTGCATGAAGTGATATCAGGAGAGGTTAGAGCTTAGCTGCTCCATGCCCCCCCCCCCCCCCCCCCCCCCCCCCCCCATCCCTGCTCTTGTTTATCCCTCCCTCTCTCATCATAAATCTCTCATTCACAAATAGAGGCCAAAAGAGGCTCAGCTGATGTGATGAGATTATTGTTTTTTTTTTCTGATTACAAATCAGCCTCAGCTTAGACGGAGAGAAACACACACACACACACACACACACACACACACACACACACACACACACACACACACACGCCCCACCCCTCGCAACATCCTCTCCCTTATCTCATCCTCTCTCTGCTACGCCCCTCTCCCCTGATAACCCCGCCCCCTTCAGCCTCCCCCCTCCCTCTCACCTCCCCCACCCACCTCCCTCTCCCTCACAGCCTGATCTGACTGCGAGCCTCATTCAGCTGCTGCTGCACAGGTCGTGAGGGAGGGAGCTCACACAGGGAGGTCGAGGAGGATCTGAAAAGCTCTTTTCCCGTTGAGGTGAGGGAGTCAGGGCGTGAGGGAGCGAGGCAGGAGAAAGGAGTCAGGTCTTCAGGAGAAGGAGGTTCCTCTGCGATCTTAGGCAGCGACCCCTCCTCTCCACTGGGAGTCTGACCCCCAGGATCCAGGAGCCAGAGCCATGGACCCCTCCGTGTCCGCCAAGGTCGAGGGGGAGCCCAAGGAGAGGAAGAAGATCCACTTTGCCGTGCCAGCCTCTGCGCCCCCCAACCTGGACCCTCGACAAGTGGAGATGGTGAGCAGCTTACTGTCGACCCATGAGGAGTGACTTGTTTTTGTGTGTCTTCATTTGTTGCCTTGTTTTGTTTGTGACATGTGCTTTGTGTCTCTCAGTTGAGAAACTATGATGACATTTCCCTCTCTCTCTCTCTCTCTCTCTCTCTTTCTCTCTCTCTCTCTCTCTCTCTTACCTCATGGCCTCGCACGCTCCTCTCGACCTCTTTAACAAAGTGACATTAACGTGAAAGTGACACTACCTGTTGCATGAGGCCCGCTCACCATTTTGTTGTTCACGTGACCGTGAGCGCTGACACCTGCGTCTTCTCCGCATGTGACCTCTCTCATATCTTTTTGTTGCATCATCGGCCTCGAGCGTTTGTCCCGCTTCTCCACCACGTGTCTGACGACTGACTCAGCGCAGTTTGGTATTGTTCCCTGAAATGTTCCTTTACGAGGGCACCACTCTGATCTTTCCTCTCGGGCTCTGATGCGTGCGGGCGGCTCTTATTTTAGAGCCGGGGGAAAGTGGGCCAAAGTGGGATGTGTTCAGTGCCGAGGTAGATGGAGGCCAGCGGCTCATCCCTCCAGAGAGATGGCGAAAGAGAGGAGCGAGAGAGAGAGAGATGCACAACCTGATCCCTGCGGTCAGGTCTTCATTTTCAAAAAATTTTTTAATTAATTAAAAAAAAAGAAGCTTGAAATGAACTCATCTCTGAACAACTTTGTTGTTGGTGAGATGGTGAGGAAATGCGATTAATACACTTCATCAGTCATCAAGTTCCAATTAGTAGCCTAACTTTGTTTTCTCTTTTACGACACACACCAAATGTGAGTAAATAAGAAAAAGACTTGGGTTAAAATATTTGGGCTTTTTATTGTTGGACCTATTTTCAACCCTTTTCATCTGCCATGTCCTGTCACTATGCTGTGATACCACTTATCTCTTCCAAGAAGCAGCAGGATGTCAATCTACCATATGTGAAATGCTCTAAAAAAAAAAAAAAAAGGAAGAAAATCTCACTTCCGCCTGGTTTGCGTTGAACCTTATTGCTCAATCGCCTCATGATCAAACAGCGATCGGCTATTTTTGGGTTTGTTGTCTGGCTCTTCTCCAGCAGACCGACGCCGGCCTTCACCTGCAGATGTGTTGCAACTGTGTGGGGCGACTGTTGTGTACCGCCACGTCGGCTGTAAGTGGCATACGGTTCAGGAGAGTATGTGTTTATGAGTGCTGAAAGCTGATAGCATCTACCATGGGCTGATGAGCGTCTCCAGGGACGTGTGGGCGGATGGGGGTACAGTTAACAACACTCATTTCATTCCCGTCTCCTCCCACTGCAATTACTGCTCCGCCGCAAGGCCATCGCCCCTAACGAGTTGCTAATGACCACGCGATTCTTTGAAACTTGTTGCACAAGCGGCGACTCCTTACAGTGATTTCCGATGGCATTTAGACCCCAAAACCACTCTCGACTGGCCGGCCGGGGCCTTGTTGCTATGGAGACGAGCTGCACAAACGATGTGGTCCAGAGCTCCTCCACAGTTGGCATCAAAAAGGTCAACTCTAATGGAGAGATCCGTCTGACTGGATCACTTGTTTACAATGAGGCTGTTTCATGTTTGTACATATGTGTGTGTGTGGGGGGGGGGGGGTGCGTGTGTGTGTGTGAGATTTTTCTCCAGTGTTAATCCAAGAGATACCTCCTCTCCACCCACATTCCTATGGGAATACTGCATCCTATAGGAGAAAACAGCAACTACCGTATCAGTGCAGATATTAAATTAAAAAAACAAAACAAATATGCTTTTCTAAGCTTTTTCATTGAAGTGATAAAAAAAACTCTCACTTGATTCAAATATTGACCAGATGTTTTCTCACTTCTCAGATTCATCTTGATTCCATCATGGCGTCAGTCTGTTTCTAACAGATTGCAGCTGTACTCTCTCATAACTCATTTGTCACCATGATATGATGGTTTCTTTGTTCCCTCCTTGGCATCTCTGATGCTTTTGTCTGCGCCCTTTCATCTGAGTATCTTATTGAAATCCCCTCGGGATTAAACGACTTTTTAAGATGATCATTCTTTGGTAATCTTCACGTTGAGAGGTCAAGAGTAGAGTCATCGTCCTTGTCTGCAGCTACACGGAGGAAGCACATGGTTGTGTTTACCATCCCTATCCCACCACATGCACTCACCAATCCTGCATCCCTCGCAAGTGACGTAGGGTGATGTGCATAACGGACGGAGATTAGGGTCATGGTGCAGACGCTGCATCCCTGATTCCCTCCATGTCCGCCTCCCTGCGGATTCAACATGTTGACATCTCTCGCTGTCCCTGTCCGTCAGACTGATCTCTGTACTTGCAGGAAATTTAGAAGTTGGCAAAGGGCATCAGTCCAAAATTCCATATTAATCTCCAAAATTGAATATGGTCAGGGAGGGCGGGGGGGGGGGGGTGATTTGGATTTCCCTGCCCATTACCCTTCATCCCCTGCACCACAGCGCCCCCCCGCCCCCCACCTCTCCGACTGTCTGTGTTAAACGTCAAACAGCGACCTTTGATGCAGTGTGTGTATGTGGGTAAACATTAGCAGGCTGGGGGACTGTCAACATGCACTCCCAGACAGAGCACCTTGTTGGCTGGCGCAAAGCATGCTGGGACTGGGCAAGAGGTTGGCGTGATCTTTACCGGCGGCGCGTGGACGCTCAGGAATGTCACTGGAGTGGTCTGACTCAGTTCGCCCGGTGACGCGAGCTGTCAGATTTATGAAAATGAATTATTTTCATTTCAAAGTTGCTCGGGCAAAGCGCTTTGTTGACGTTGGTCACGGCAAAAAAAAAAAACCTAATGATTTTCAGCGTCAGGCTGAAAAACCACAGATTGTAATTGCACTTTGGACACAATCAATGGGTCTCTGTATTCTGTCGGTTGCGTATGAGTATGAGTCCTCCCTGTTTTTGACAGCCCGGGCGTCCTGGAGCAACACGTTCGTGTTTCTCTCGACAACAGCTCAGCACAAAGTTTCCTTCTCAGATTCGTCCCAGCCTCGGTGCGACAAAGCCTTTCTGTTCACGTAAATCGTTTGCATTTTAGTTCCAATCCATTGGTGTTAACGGCGCCGCCTCTTGGCCCGCGTGTGCGTGGACGTGTGTACTGTATAAACAGTTAAAGAAAACATAAATATTGGGGATGGGTATAATGATCTGTCTCGTGATGATACTGTACACATTGAGGCGTGTCCAAGCTGCAGACCCTGACGGAGGCCCGTCGTGCAGCGACGTGCCCACATCAACTTCCAGCATTATGGTCAACAAATCCTCAGTCACTCACATGTTGATTCAGGGAAACCTGTTAATCACACCAAGTCAGGCTGGAGTCAGCGTATGGAGAGATGCATCATCCCTAACGTCCATATGTTTGTGACCATGCGGACAAATCGCAGTGCATCTGAATCGTGGTCATAGCAACAATCTCATCACAGCATATCTGTGATGAGAGGAGAGGCACGCCGTGATGCTCTCCTCCCTCGAGATGTCACTTCCAGGGTCAGGGTGGTCACACTGACGCAGGCGTCATTAGAGGAGCGCCGCGGCGTGACTCAAAACAAACGGGACTGGGTCTCGAACCCTGTTTAATCAACACAGAGACGTCGTGGCATTTTGTTGCTGCCACTCTCCGATGATCTTCGTCATAGCGACTGAGACGTCTATTCCACGTTTGTCTAATAAACGTGCACAAGGGCACGCCGGGGTCACTTGGGCACGTTTGGCAGGGGATTGTGTGGCAATGTCACGGCAACAAATGGTTTTCAGCCTGGTGATAGTAAATATTGGTTTCATCTTAAGTGAAAGCGTGGTCCTGTGAGTTTGTGCATTCCATTCTCGCCCAAGCGATGATCCGTTATCTGCACAGCAACCGTTACATCGCCACCTTTTTTTTTTTTGCATCTATCACCTGCTGGTATGTACGCAGATGCAAATGTGTAACTATGGCTACTCTGCACTTTGTTTGTTTGTACCCGCCTGCTGATCTCCGGACCTGCTCTTTGTCACATGCGCAATGTGGCGCCAACAAACTCAAGTGCACAAACACGGGGAGAGAAAGAGCGAGGCGAGCGTTTATGTGCTGTTCGTCTTTGTGGAAGCTTTGACTGGCACCTCCCCTGTAGTCGCTGTGCCCTGCAGGTTCCTCCAGGGTGCACTGTGTCCTGGTAGGTGGCTTCCTGTCAGTCATAATCAACGTTATGTTATGATGGTGAACTATAAGTTCAACAGTCTCTGAAACGATGGGCCAAAAAAACAGCAGCAGGTGGTTACATGAATGCTGGGGGGGGGGGGGGGGGGGGGGGGGGGGGGGGGGGGGGGAAATGTCAGTCAGAGGAGGGGAAAGGATGAGGGGTCTGAGTGTGATATCATTCTGCCAGTGGGTGCAGTATAATTCCATTTCCTATCTGAGGGTCACTGGAGAGCCCCGGCAGATGCTATCTCCAGCCATCTCTTTATTCAGGTGGCCAGGTGTGGGGCAAAGGTCACAGCAAAAGTGTTGCGCGAATGCAGAGAAGCATCTACGCTAATGGGAATTCAGCAGCGGCTCTCGTTTGAATGGGAATGAGAAACGACTGCGTGGTTGGGATTTATGGAGTCGTGTCCTTGACCCTGTCGGAAACAGCTGGGAACTCAAGTGGCGAGTGTTTTCTCGCCACGGCCGCCGCGCGAGCGAAGACCGAGCTCAGCCTCAATGTGTCCGACAGAGCGATTTGTCACATGATGGATCGGAGCACAGGCTCGTGGTTGTTTATTTTTCATGCTGATGGAAACGATTTATGCTTGTCATCTTTTCCAGGACATGGAGGCGCTGGCCTGGTGTTTACGATGAAACAGCTAACAGAAAACATAACATAAAAAACAAAAACAAAAAAACAAATCCAGTAAGCAGACACGACGCTCCTGATAGCAGCTCAACCAGTTAAACGCTCATCCTCAGAGGGATCATTTTTCATATTATTATATTATATGTCATTCCTGACGGGGTGCATGTGCTGATTTGTAAATGACGCAGCAGTATGTGCCAGTGGGCAGATACATACCACAGCTGGACCAATCAATCAATCAATCAATCTGCACAAATCCATATCTGTCCTTCCGGAGCTGGGATTCATATGACGAGAGCAGCTGATACACAGCTGGATGGGATATGATGAAGTGCTATTACCTGACGGTTAGCGTTACCGTGCAGGGTTTTTGAGGATACGCAGATCCACCAGAGACTATTACGATCTAGTTTACGCTGTTCTACTCCTGCTGCTGTTTATAGGCCAGGCCATGGCTGCACCAGCTTAGAGGAGGGCCGCCGGGGAGCAGACCCATATCAGCTGCACTGAGCCATCGCACCATACCTGTGCATGCACAGACACACACACACACACACACACACACACGTGTTTGCAAAGTCAACATTTACTAATGACTCATGAACCCCTCGCAGCAAAGAGGAGTCCCATGTCAGGAGCCATTCTCCCCATTGAAATTGAGTTATTGAGAAATATTTGTTACAAAGAAATCATCAAACTGATGAAAGTTAAAAAAAAAAGAAAAAAAGACCTTGATTTTGAATGATGCAATGTTTTATAGTCTTCCTTCTGAAACTCCGGGAGGAGTCAGCGCATTTTCCACATTCCACCATGAGTCGCAGATCAACGTTTTTGAAATGTTTCTCCGTTCTGTGCTATGATCCACCAGCCAGTGTTTTTATTGACGCCCAGGGTTTGTGCCCCCCCAGGGGGTGGCCTGCAGGCGTGCACCTGTGGAGCCATGTCTGCGGCCTGCTCAGAGCCCCTCAGTGCGAGTCCACAGCGGGCTGACTGATGATGGGACAAAAACAAAACAATAGCCCGGGTAATGGAGAAGTAGAAGGGGGAGGGGATAAAGCGTAGCGACAGTAATCTCTCATACTGTGCTTCAGTGTAAACGAGGAAGTTACACACATTGTTATGTAACGTGGGCCGAGTGGGGTTTGTTGTCAGGCTGGAAAATTACAAGAGTCGCCATGTGTGTTTATGTCATATGTCATACAGCCGAAAGAGAAAGATAAGTCAACAATGACTTGACGATTTGAATGTTCGCGTGTCGTATTGTGCGTTTTACGAGCGGTTTTACAGCTCAGTGGAAGTGGACTGTTTGGTTTCGGAGGTCAGGTCTTGGCATTTCACGAGACCACAACAACAATAACCCAGATGACACCGGGATGACAGACGCCTGCTGGGCACGCTCGCCAAGCATGTGAGCACACGTTCAGTTGGATCCTCACAGGATGCGTCTCCGTGACCTCAATTAATCCACCCAATCATTTTTCCCTCCCATCACTATTTTTATCTCCGAAAACCAACCTCCACTCTGAACTTCCAGATCTTTCCCAGCTTTCCTTTGTGCCAGTGTCTCCTGGATGACACCTCATTAGAGAAACCCACTCTGGGGGTCATGAAAAAAAAAATCAGGAGATAATTAGCAATCGAGACAGGACTCTTAAACATTAATTAATGAATTCAAACTTTCTTAACTTCACTTAAACTTAATCGTTTCCGATAAAAAAGTTCATGTTTGTTGTCGTGGTGAAATGTTTGCGCAGATTTCTGTTTGCCCTTTGACCCTCACAAATTAGCATCACGAGAATATAAAGGAGCAGTGCAGTGTTTTTTTTTTTTCCCAGTTTAATGACTTAAATGCCACATGACTTAGTCCTGGCGGAATCTGGTGTCTGATGACGGTGGGTCTCTGCAGGGGCCACATCAGGACGCCCACAGGACTGGTAGCAGGTGGCGGCAGCAGAGTTCACAGGCGAATGGAGCCCCAGGCCTCCACACCCTGTCAGGGGAGAGAGGCTGCGGATGGAAAGGACAGACAGGCCAGTAAACAAAAGGATTATGAAGATGATACTCTTGCTATGGAGAGGAAGGAGGAAGAGAAGCGGATGAGGGCAATGTCACTGTCAAGAAATGAAGGACAGACGTGGACGTAAACAGGATGGAGGAGGCAGGGGATCGAGTGATATGGAAGTGAGAGGTGAAGGAGAGGGAGACAGATAGAAGTTGCGGGATGAGATTATGGTGTCTGCGGTCGTAAATAAGAGTTGAGTCTACGTCTGCTTGTACAGCGGAAGCTTTCCACAAGCGTCCAGCCTCTGCTTTGGCAACACACACCTCGCTCCTATGACGCACAGCACGTTTCGCAAGACACAAGTGGAAATGAACACAAACACAGCTCTCCCTGTGGAGCAGTTTGACACTAAATAGAGCCAGGCTACTTAACTCGCCTCGTATGATCTTATGTGGTGCCGTAAACAGCAGCAGCAAAGTTCACGTCATGTTTGACTTGCTGCAGAGAGGACACCGTGTTTCTCTGACCTCTGACCTGCCAGGCCAACGCAGTCACACAGTTTTTATTTATTATTTTTTTCAAATTCTATTATTTCATCCTGGATTTTTCATACGGACATCAGTGAACATAAATCCTTTACAATTATTGGAAATTGAGTTAAAGCATTGTATGAAGCTAGGGGCTTTTCAATAGCCTATAGTTATTAAAGTGACCCCCCCTGCCCTCGAAGTTCCATTGCATATCAAACGCTCACTTCCTGTTTACTTCAAAAGGACCTTGTAAAATGTCTGTTAAACGTGAAACCTGGACTGAGGTCATTTTTCAGGCTTCAAATGTCATAAACAAAATAATTTTTTTTAAATGTACAGTCATATGAAACAGAACAAGCATCATTTTATTAATTATTTTTTAATGTTTTGGTTTTCAGTTGTAGGGTCGGTGACTTGTACATAAAACACATATGGAGCACAATATTGGACGCTGGAATGTATGGGCACAGCTGTTTGTTCTTATGAAACAGAGAGTTCACTGTGTACAGTTACTGGTGCCGTAGGTAAAGTGCAGACCTGCAGTGCACCCGCCCCTGCTTTTTTTTTTTTTTTTTTTTTCTTTCTTTTCCTGTCAGACTACCAGCGACCTGGATTCAGCCTCCGGGGAACAGCGTGAGGTGCTGGGAAGGGGGGCAGGGTCTGGGCCAAACGCTTTGGCTCATTTAGTCCAAAAACCTATTTCCATGCTCCCTCTGTTTTATAAAGGGGTGCGTGGCCGTAACTGGCTCAATGAGGTCATCAAATGCACTTATGACATGATGTGTCATGTGAGGGCGCCATTCACCGCAAACAAATCCACTATCAGACGATATTAAAACGCCTTAAACGCTGGTCTGTTTAGTTTCTGCTCGACACTGCGTTACTTTCACTGTGTACTGTACATAATGTGAGTCCCTGACCATCGCGTTTTGACCTTTGACCTATCAGCCGAGTGGGCAGCAGCGCTAATGAAGTCAGAGAGTCAGAGAGTGAAGCAAATGAAGTTTCCCTTTGACTGATACAGCTGTGTGGTGAGCTTTGTTAATAATACAGCAGTTGGCTGAATTATTCATTGATTGAATGCTGTGTGTGTGTTTGTTTATAGATCCGTCGCAGGAGGCCCACACCCGCCACGCTGTTCAGAGTAGCCGACCAATCATCTCCTGAGGACGATCAGTCCACTCATCAGGTAAAGGTGAAGTAAACACACTTTTTTTTAAAATCTCATCTATCCTCATCCCATGAACCATAAAATAATAAAAATATGTTCATGTACCATTTTGTTGTTTTTCTATGTTAAACTACGTCTCCCTCATCGAGAACTCATGTTTGTTCAAACGTTTCACTTTAACATTTTTTATTTTCACTGCACAGATAATTCTTCATAACGAACTTGTCGTTAATGAGTCGCTGTTGTTTCTCCTTTGCTTGCAGTGGGTTGTGGGGGAGAACGGCGTGCTCAAACCAAAACGTGTCAGTCCGAACGTGTATCAGCCTCCATCGCTCAAAGGTCTGTACAAGCAGCACTGACACCGCAGTCTGTGGCTGCGTGTGTGTGTGTGTGTGTGTGTGTGTTGTGATTCAACCTTGTGTTTTAGACCTCTATGTTTTACCTTGCGTCGCTGCACTTAAGCTCCTCCTTCCTTTCCATGCTTCTTCATGGCAGACAAACAAAACAGTGCATGTGACAGATGTGCAGATATGGACGCTGAACTTTTTTTTTCTTTCGCTCATGAGCGTTTGCTTATGTACACAACATCTAAAAAAAAAAACCCTTCAGGATATTAGAGCACTGTTTTGCATGAACAGCTCTTTTACTGTTTTGACTCTGTGCGCGCTTATGTGTCTTATGTTTGCATAGACATGGGTCTGGTCTTGTTGTGTACTCGCCAGCGGGGCCCTGCGTCTTTGTGTGTGGCAAAGAGAGAGAAAGGGGAGAGAGAGATTAAAGTGTGACAGCTGTGGGACACTGAGTGTGAGTCTAGGAAAGTCTGGATCATCCAGGATTACACTCAGTTGTGTATACAGCTGTGGCACGCACACACACACATACACATACGGAGAGAGATAGAAACATATATGATCACAAACATGCACAAGGATTTATGTTTTTTGTTGCTTGTGTTTGTTTAATGAGCAAAAAAAAAAATATATATATATATACGTTTTATCTGTAATCGGTGATGTCGAGATGTTAGATGATGATATAATGGAAGCCTGGTTCCCGCGTCACAAAATATGTCCTTCGCCACGTAAAGACATAACAATCGATCAGGACAATAGTTTCACACAGTGACATCACTGCAGATCTCAAGGTGTGGGAGAGTGAAAGTGGCGGAGGCCAAGGTCACCCGGAGGGAGCAAGGGTGGAGCTGCGGTGACATCAGGAAAAAGGACAACCTGAGTCAGCAGTTCCAGGAAAGAAGGAGAGATGAGGGTACAAACAAACAGATGGAGGAAGAGGGGGAGATATGGGACAGAAAGAACTGTGAACGCTCTGCTGTAAAAACGAGTGTGGGATACCTCTTTGCAGTTGCCTGTCTGCCTGCCTGTCTGCCTGCCTGTCTGCCTGTCAGCGCATGCTTTGCTTAATTGGCTTCCTGCCTGCGCGGCACATATTCAAATCCCAGTTAGGCTTGATAAAAACTGACAGTGTTGAAGCATGGTCAAACCAAACCAACATGTCCCTCTATCCTTGTATCTGTGTCCATTGTCTTTGTGTGGCTGTCTCCCTGTTTGTGTATGTGTGTGTGTTTACCTGTGTGTAGCTGTGCAGAAGATGGCTGAAGCACAAATGCAGAAACTAGGTGTCTACCCTCCTTTGGAAGACCCTCGTGAAGGGGAGGAGGATGAGGACCTTTTGGAGGGGGAGGACTCGTCTCCTGACGGAGCTGCGGGTGAGAGGGAGGGTCTGTGTCTGTAACGGCCGTGGACCACAGCGCTGCACACAGTGGCTGCAGGCATGACGGGGTTGTGCTGTACAAATACACCCATTTAAATACTGGTGAAAACAGAGCGTTGTGGCATTGTGGCTCCATTTTCTAGTACAATGTGAATACGGCTTTTTAAAAATGCTAAAATAATCTTATTCGGAATTCTCCTCCGTTTGATCTCTCTAATTATTTCGGATTCTATGCACCAGTGTTTGAAGTGTGGGTATCGACACTCTACACAAGTATCTGTGCAAACTCACAATGAAACTAAACTGAGACGGAGAACAAATCTTTATCTAAAGTGAACTTTTTGACATAAGCACTATATATCTATATATAATAATGTTTCATGCAGCTGAATTATTGGCTTTATTCCTCGTTTTATCACACAGGGACAGTTGCAAGTTATTGCTCTCTTGGCACAGCTGATAAATTCCCTCAGTAAATCAGTGACTTGTGGACGTGCACTGAAACCCACAGCCACCAGGGGGGACGCGGAGAGATCCTGATTATTTCTAACCTGCTCCTCCACTCAGTTTCGTGACACAACCTGATCTGCACTATCACAGACACACAATCACTTTACTGTTTGTCTCCTCAGATCAACCGGAGACAATGACAACTGAGCAGACAGACAGTCTCGAGCAGACAGACAGTCTCTCCAGTGTGAGAGACACGGCCAAGCAAATCCAAACAGCGCCAGAGGAGGAAGAGGAAGAGGAGGAGAGAGAAGAGAGGCGCAAAAGTGATGCAACAACAGAGGAGAACAGTCGAGGGAGTTACTGAGAGGGAGGAGTGGGGGGGGGGGGGACACTAATTCAAATGGTTAAAATCTGAAGAGGTTGGAAAATTCATGTTTTTTTTTTGTGCATTTGTTTGAATATGTGGCATCTGAGCGAGGGGGGGTGGGGGTGGGGGGCTGAATGGCAGATACTCAGATGACAGAGAAAACTGGGATGCGAGATGAAGATGTGATGATGTGCTACTGCCCCCTGTCAGGGGTCAGGGGGATTAAAGAGAGCACAGAGAGGGCGCTTGTGTATTAAGGTTCAGCCCATATGAGCAGCTGAGGAGTGATCTACTGACAGAGCGAACTGCAGATGCCACATTGGCCCAATGGCCCTTTGTTTATGATGAGAGCAGAGGGGCAAAGGTCAACGTGACCAAATATCTCCCAAGACCAGAACCTCTCTCCTCCTTCAAGCTTCTGCACAAAGCTCAGATTCTTTTGCAAGAATGTGCATACAAACGTGTCACAACCTATATGACCCGTTCAGAACTACTTAAACGTCCTGAAAGTGTTTGTTGTACAGGTACTACAATGTCGTCTCTCTGGTTTGAAGCATAATTCATCGTTTGGCCCTGCCATATAAACATGAGCATACTGCCATCTTGTGGTGTAAAGTATGAAAGACATACATAAAGTGGTACTCGAGCCAAAGTCCTTCACAAAAGTCCAGAAAGTTAGAATCCTTAAGAAATTACAGCTTGTTTTTGATTTGATTTGTTTTGGTCAGTAATAATCAGTCAACCCGCAAAGAATTCAAGCTAAATTATGTTCTTATTTTTTATTATTATTTTTTCTCCACTCTGTTTACTTTTCAACCTCCTCACATTGTATCACTGCTGCAGTAAGTTTTCATGTGTGTTGCCAATTGAACCAGGAATTAAATCTTATGGATTACAGACTTTAAAGTATCACTTTATGTATGACCAAATAACATGAAACAGGTTATTTATCTTGTTAGCGATTGTGTGATGTCGTTTTATGCCACACTTTTCCTTTCTGAGAATACTGCTGTTTTATCCGGCTGTTTAAAGGGCAAAGCTACCTCGAATTAGTTTGAAACATTTTCCCTACCATCTCCCCGCGAAATTTGATTCATTCTTAACTAACGTCCTGTTAAAAAAAAAAAGTTATTTACAATTTTATCCAGTGTCGTTTGTTGACCCGCTCTCAATGCTGACTTATTCTCAACCCTTTTCTATTATAGTCATCTTTGAAATCGTTGAGGATTTGGATGTCATAGGTCTGTTGTAAGAGCTATTTTTCTAATCTAATGTTTTGTGTATGAGCAGCCCGGCTCTGTCCAGTTTGTACTGTCTCTGTCCTGATATGTCTCAGTGCTGCACAGGGCCGGCAGCACACACAGCCTATAAACAGGCACTGTGCACTCTGACTGACGCTTGAACCAAATGGTCACTGCACAAACTTTCTGTACTATTTTTACCAGAGATTTCCACTTGGTCTCTCTCTCTCTCTTTTGCTCTTTTTTGGCATCAATAATAAATGTAATGTTTTTATTTAGTATCCGTTTAATTTAATTTCCAATTTAACAAAAAAAAAAAACAGGCTCTGTATTGTAAGAAGTTTTCCAGTTGTGCCCCTGGACAATTAAAGCTTGCTGTTTGTATCATCTGGGCAGTTGTTTGTATATGAGAACTGTGTGAAACTTATATTTTTAACCTTTGACCTGCCAAGTGGTCTGATGACCTGGCGGTTTGAGCAGACAGTGTGTGCTGAGGCTCAGCATCTGACGCTGTCCTCCTTCCTCCACACACTTCCCCTCTCCCACCAGGTCAAAGACTAAAACACATGGACAGACATGTATGATGTCTTAACGCGTATTCATTCTTTATTTTATTTTATCTGATCTTTTCCATTCTCTTGTTTCTCAATGTGATGTGATAAAACAAATAAACAGGTTTCCCTTGTCCTATCCGTTAACCTGCACTATAATTATTGTGTGTGTGTGTGTGTGTGTGTGTGTGTGCGTGTGTGTGTGTGTGTGTGTGTGTGTGTGTGTGCGCAAAACAAAATATACACGAATAACTATGCTATTAATGTTCAAGCATTAGCTGGAACATAAATGTACAAATATATACGTATATAAGTTAATTAAAATGTAACATACTGTTTTTAACGAAACGTCCAGTACTTTGTAGTGTCTGCTTATTGGCCCCCATGGCCAAAGTTGAGAATTACACCGCTACATAATGCTGTCATTTTTATGCGACAATATTTGGATTTTATAAATATTAAACTGACTGTAATACTTGATTACTGTGTTCTTAGACTTGACAAGTTCCGGTTATGTTCATATAAAAAATAAATATGTAAAAAAAAAATACAAATCCTAATGGGCTTGTTGGATTTACGTTTAGCTCTTAGGGGTGTAGCATACGTGTATGATTTTTAATATGAAAGAAAAGAAACAGCAGTACCACATAAACGGATCGTACAGGTGTAGTGATGCGCCGTAGCCGCTGGGGGCGCGGTAAACTGGTTATCGCTGTGCTGAAGAGAGGCAGGGATTCATCTTGCCGCAGCGCTTCATCTTTGACCGGTCGGATCCGGAAGACTTTTCTAAGGCGATGACATGGATGTATTGAGGATGATCCGGTAAATCAAGTGAGTTTAACATCTGGAATTTGACTTTTCGTGACTCAGTTTAGCGCAGGGCTGAGTCGGCTTAATTCTGTGAGCGTCAGCGGTTGTTGTCCACTTCAGACACGACGTCTGTGCTTCACGGTTTGACAGTTAGCAAGTGAAACTAACTTGCAGCCGCTGGTAGCTAGCTAAGGTAGCTAACAACTCTGTCATGGTACAGCCTTCGTTTGCGTGTTGTTTTCATCTGCGGTTGTTTACAGGCGTTAACCACAACAGTGTATCGGCGTTTCCGCTGACGAGTTACAGCCTGTATTTTTAGGTGTGTGTTTTTTTAACATGATGAATAAATGAATAAACTCGCTAGCTCACAGAGAAGCGCCGTCACATGGTGGTTTGTTTATTAGTTGGAAATATTCACCATGGTTTTTATTTGTTTACAAATATTTATCAATGTAAAGTCGAAGTAAATGGGGCAAAAAAATTCGGAGATGACTCATCAGACCTTATGACAGAAACACAACCGAAGGAGTTGTTCACTGGGTTAACAATTATCTAGCCTTGTTATTCTGCCAAAAATATGACGTCAGAGTCACACTAGAAGTCAAACATGTCAGTGCTAAAGTGTTGACGAAATGCAGCTTCAGAACACCTGACTGGTGTTTGTTAAAGGTATTTATAATAATTTATTCACAGAGAGGTTACACAATCATTTGTGTAGTCAAATTTGTCCGTGTTATTCATTGCTTTTAACAATTTTACTTGTTTAAAATACTGTTAAAATACAGTTTATGTGTCCTATCTATCTGTCTAGCTATCTAGCTATCTATTTATCTATCTATCTATTTTATCTTAATTATTGCTGGATCAATGTACGTTTCTTAGTTGATTCCATGATTGAAATCACGAACACTGACATCTACAGATAGATTACAGTATTGGATTCTTTGGTTGATGAACACAATCAAATAAAAGTATACAAGATATGATAACACTACAGACAGGTAACAGTAAATGTAGGAAGAGAATAGGCTCACGGGGACACATTCAGTATCACATCAATGGACAATGACAGTAAATGTAACTGACATCACCAGCAGCTTCACTTCCCTTGTTGCAGGTGAAGTTTCCTGTCTCGCCGCAGGAATGACAGGTGAAGAGTATGGCGAGCTCGGGGCCAGTCTCCCTGCCATCGCCTCCCTGAACGCTTCCTACTCTACATCCATGTCCCTCCCATCCCCGTATCTGTTTGTGCCTGTTACAGAGCGCAAGGTCATTTCTGATGTCCGCCGCACCTTCTGCCTGTTTGTGACTTTCGATCTGCTCTTCATATCGCTTCTCTGGATCATTGAGCTAAACGTGAGTGTTGTTTTTGTTTGTTTTTTTGTTTTTTGGGCTGAAAACATGAACAAAGTTTGACCCTGATTTGTACTTATTGTTTTCCTGCAGCTGTCCAACAATATCTGGGTCAGTTTAGAAAATGAGGTTGTGCGTTACAACTTCAGGTCTTCCTTCTTTGACATATTTGTAAGTTGGGTCAATCATAGTCAGTGTACATGTTTGCTGCGTTTAATGACATAAGTGGAGAAAATGTTATTTAAGCCACATGTTTCTGCAACGTGAGCCCTGAGGTGTTCTTTCTTCTGCCTCAGCTTCTTGCCCTGTTCCGGTTTCTGTGTCTGCAAGTGGGTTACGCTGCGTTTCGGTTACGTCACTGGTGGGTCATTGCGGTAAGCGAGCTGATTCACACACAAATAAATGCTGAGAAATCTCTTCAAATCTCTTTAAGTCTTACTTCCTCCACAGATTACCACTTTAGTGACGAGCGTCTTCCTCGTCGTAAAGGTCATCACATCTAATGTGAGTATGACGCTAACGGTTATGTCTGTGTGTGTGGTAAACGCAGTTTAAAATTACTTCAACTTTTCACTTCTGCTTCGTGGTAGCAGTGCAGTGATAATGACCGTTTTTTTTAACGATTGTTTTATGCACAAAAGAGAATCAGAGGCATGGTTTCATCTGTGCCACGGCCGTTAAATACAGTTTTGTAGCTCAGTTAACTATTCATATTCAGCAAGAGCAAGGAAAACAGGTAGAAAATGCAGCTGCTGCTTCTCGGAGAACGGGTTTCATGAACAAGTCTTCACACAGCTCCTGTCCCAGAATGCCTTTGGCTATGTTTTGCCCATCACCTCTTTTGTGGTGGCCTGGTTGGAGACCTGGTTTCTTGACTTCAAGGTGCTCACGCAGGAGGCAGATGATGAAAGAGGTGAGACAGAGACGCTCAACAACATTATGACACGACTTGACAAAAATCACTTCCTCCTTTTTGATTGTTTTTCCTTTTTTCATCGTTGTTTCTGTTTTGACCACAGCCTACCTAGCAGCGGTGAATGCAGCATGTGAACGAGCCCCTATGATCTACCCCCGTGCTGTTTCAGATGGACAGTTCTACTCTCCACCTGAATCTGTCGCAGGTGATACATGCATAGAGATGCACATTTGCCTCAAGTCTGTGCTGTCAAGTCTGCTGTGTTTTTTGCAGTAGGTTTTCTTTTCCAATTTTCCCATTAAAGCTGCAAAGTGAGCATTGACCTGGAACTTGTTTCTGCAGGCTCTGACGAGGATCTGGACGAGGAGGATCTGGGACGTCGAGCTGTCACTGTACAGGTTCTTGAATCAGTTGGCTTAAGCTCTTCCTTTTAGTCACCTGATTGTGACTGTGTTGTTCTTATGTTCATTTGTCTCTTTCCAGGCGAAGGAGTATGTCAGACAGGGGTGTGAGGCCATGTCTGTGGTAGAACAGATCTTAACTCAGGAGGACAGCTGGAAATTTGAAAAAAACAATGTGAGTGTAAGGCTTTGATTCCTCTGCCCCACTTTGGTATGGGATGCAGGTTTTAGGAAATGCCACTGACGTAAGACACATTTACATAATCTCTTTCTGTATAATCACATCTGATCAATTGAACGTCCAATCGCAGATTATCTCCAAATGTTTTACTTAGTGTTTAATACTACCGATGCTTAACTTCACAATGTAGTTCCTCTAAGTACATCTAGGTATATTAAGAAATACAAAAATGTGATCTACATTGCTTCACCCCAAAGTGCGTTGTCATTTAAATTCTATTTCCTTGAAATGAGAGAAAAAGCAGCATGATACTAACACTTCCCTGTCTCATGTCAGGACATGGGAGACTCTGTCTACACCCTGGAGATCCCCTTCCATGGGAAGACTTTTATTCTCAAGGTACGGCAGGGCTTTGTGTATTCATTGTGAAACAGTATTTGACAAAAACAGTCTTCTGTCTTGTGCGTGGAAACACATGTGTGACGCTTTGCTTGTCAAACATATGAAAAAAAAGGTGGGTCATATAAAATAATGTCATGAACACAAGGCTGGGTCATTTTAAAATACAGATTACGTAATAGTTCATCTTAGCTTTGGGTCATCTCTCACTTCACACTTCACACCATAACTGAATTACGTACACAATGCAGCTGACGGACATGCATATACATATGAACATCCTCCAGAGGGCATAGTGATGAAGTAATTGAGACTAATTGGTGTTAATTCTGATATTACCCTCGCTTCAGAGGAAGTGGAATTACAAAGCAGTTCATTTAGCATCAGTAATTGTTTACATGACTTCAGAGGAGGCTTGCTATGCACAGGATGCTCCATAACTGAGGGCTGTTATGTAGTCAGGGCTCTTTTATGGTTTAATGCACTAACTTGTGGAATAATGACCCAGCAACCTCAGTGGGTTTTTTTTAGATGCACATCTTCTGTGTTTACATAGCCTGTGTGTGTCGATATATGTTATGGATCCATCAGCTATTTTGCCTCATCAGCAAAGACTGTAACGCACAACAGTTTCATCATGAGTGAAACCAAACCAAAGGTTTTTGCACATCTAGCTAACTTGACTGGTTTTGCTGTAAATATAAAAATTGTTCTTCTGAAAATCCAGCTGCATCAGATGCCGCAGTGAAGAGTAGTTACTCGAATACAGAACGTGAGTGTAACCTTGAGGAGTTTAGTTGTGTGTAAACAATAATTACTTTTATATTAAGTCCTTCTCGGTAGAATTCACCGTGTCCCCTCGGAGGCAAACCAACGTGTTAAATGTATTTATTCGCCCATAAAACATTTGGACAGACTCTCCTTGAAATAATTAAATGATAATTTACTTACATAATAGAAATAATAAGCTTCTTCACAGTGGGTTGTTTTGTTTTTTTTGGTGCTTTGCAGAAAAGCCATTAAGACAGGACAAAACCTCCACTGTTTACCTTTTAGATTTGAGACTTCAGTGAGGATCAACTCAACTTCAACCATCAGTTAAAACTTGGGTGTATGTAGGTGTAGTATTAGGTGTAGGTGTATGAAATACTGTAGATCCTACAGTACTTCATACACCAACACCGTTTAGAGCCACAGACAGATGTGGCTGGAGCTCAGGTCTCGCACTTGCTTTCAATGTGAATTTGATGATTGTTTTTGTTTAGGCCTTTATGCAGTGTCCTGCGGAGCTGGTGTATCAAGAGGTGATTCTGCAACCAGAGAAAATGGTCCAGTGGAACAGAACAGTTTCTGCCTGCCAGGTGACGACCTCGACGCGTTGTAATTCTTCCCAGTGTCTCGGAGCTTCTGCTTGCTCTGACCGCGCTTCTGTCCTTCTCCTCAGATCCTACAGAGGGTTGACGACAACACTCTCGTGTCATATGACGTCTCTGCTGGAGTTGCAGGGGGAGTTGTGTCTGCGAGGTACACAGAGTACATAGAACAGGCTTTAATATGTAGCGTTTTGTATGTGTTGTCTTTTTTTTACTGTCTTCCGTCTCTTGTTTCCTTTGATTAACTGACTTTTTTCCCCCCCTTTTTTTAGGGATTTTGTGAATGTTCGACGGGTGGAACGCAGACGAGACTGCTACCTGTCTGCTGGCATGGCAACAGAACATGATGCCAAACCACCAAGTGGTCGCTATGTCAGGTCAGGTTATGTCTCGTGTTTAAATCGATAAAATTGATTGATTTAAATGGAAGTGCATTTGTGTTGGTTTTAATTTAAATTTCTATCACTGTATGTTACGGTATTACAAACCTCAGGGGGGAGAATGGCCCAGGAGGATTCGTGGTCCTCAAATCCAGTAGTAACCCGTCGGTCTGCACCTTCATCTGGGTTCTCAACACAGACTTAAAGGTAAAAACATTCATGGTCCATTTTGTAAAGTGTTTTTGATGTTAAGAACAAGAAGAGCTGGTCTTTTGCTTTTAACACGGTTGAAATTTGAATTCTCCACTTTTGCGTTGATGCGGCGACAGATAATGACGGTATGCAGACAAAGTATGTGGTTTATGAGAACACTATAATCTGTAAACACATACATGAATAGCTAGTATGTAAGTATGAGAAATATACAAAAAATATCAGCAATAAAATATGTCTCGTGTTTAAATCGATAACATTTATTGATTTAATGGAAGCGCATCTGTGTCGGTTTTAATTTAAATTTCTATCACTGTATGTTACGGTATTACAAACCTCAGGGGGGAAAATGGCCCAGGAGGATTCGTGGTCCTCAAATCCAGTAGTAACCCATCGGTCTGCACCTTCATCTGGGTCCTCAACACAGACTTAAAGGTAAAAACATTCATGGTCCATTTTGTAAAGTGTTTTTGATGTTAAGAACAAGAAGAGCTGGTCTTTTGCTTTTAACACGGTTGAAATTTGAATTCTCCACTTTTGCGTTGATGCGGCAACAGATAATGACAGTATGCAGACAAAGTAGGTGGTTTATGAGAACATTATAATCTGTAAACACATACATGAATAGCTAGTATGTAAGTATGAGAAATATACAAAAAATATCAGCAATAAAAAAATCTCATCATATAAGTAAACGTTTACTTGTTTTTGTCTCGTCAGGGTCGCCTGCCGCGCTACCTCATCCACCAAAGCCTGGCTGCCACCATGTTTGAATTCATGTCCCATTTACGCCAACGTACGTCTGACCTGCGACCGTCTCACCGCTCCTTCCACCATCACCCTTAAAGCGGGAGATCTGTCTGTCTGTCACAGCCGGCTGGGAGGTATCACCACTGATTTTTTGGGTTTTATGTGTAAACAGGAGTGTAGCAGTGCTATTGTGACACATCTAAGCTCAATGGACGTTCCATAGTCATTGAAAAAAAGACTGCAGTCTGAAGCATAGCATATGCGAGGCATGTGACTACACATTCGCCACATACCAGTCACATGATTAGTAATTATCAACGACGATGTTCTTCTTTTTTTAGTGTGATCACATACACATTTTTAATGGACCTGTTATAACTTTGCCACGTCCCTCGCAACGAGTCGAGAACTGTTTTCGAAACGTATATTCTGGCACAGTGGACATAACTCACCTAGAGGACTCTGATGAAGATGGAGGTGAATTTCACTGTGTGAACGTCCGTCTCTCCTGATGCAGTGGCGTGAGCCTCATCGTACTGCGTAATGCGTATTTTTGTTTGCCATTGATTTGCTGCTTAATTATTATTATTTTTTGTTTGTTTGTGTAGATATGTTTTGTTTTTTGGGGTTTTCACTGCAGTGGTTTAAACGTGTTTCTCTGGTGCACCGATCGCTAAAACAAACCCCACATTCACCCCAAACCCACAAATGACTCAAATCTGTTTCCACAAAATGTATTAGCTACACTGTGATGGAGGTTTCTAAGAAGTACCACTAGAGGAAGACTCCACTTAACCCACCCAGTGAAAGACTCTGGTTTTGACTGCTTCCTATCTCAGGGTGCAGATACTTTATCAGCCAATCAGCTAAAATGTAATCAACTGCTTTTGATGGTTTTTAACACTGTTTTCCTTTGCACTATGAGATCAGCCAAACGGAGAAATCAGGAGGCTGTTAGCATGTCGTGCAACTGCATCATCGAGATCGGTTAAAGAAAAAAAGATGATGACGATGATAAAAGTCAGATGCTCACTAAAGCTGTCTTTTGTGCCAATAACCTCAAGTGGCCTTGTGTTGAAAAATGCAGAGCTCATTATTTGGCATCAGAAATGATTACTGTAGTAATATCTTCATCACCACTGTCGTTGGTCTCCCCCCACAGGGGGGCGATGACGGGGTTTTCCCATCGGCTCGTGCCTGATGATGATGATGAAGTTTTAGTTTTGTTACTAAATCTGAACCTCAGTTTTATGATGTACCTCAGAAAAAAAAAATCTTTAAAATGTCAGTCTGAAGCCTGGTCATTGGTTCAAATTACTGCAGGGCTGAACCAAAGACGGCAAACAATTGTGCTTTTTCCGTCTGGAAAGAAAAAAAAAACTTTGTTGAAGTATTCACACTTTGAAGGAGCATAATTATGTGTGTTACTGTGACGTGGTAAGTGACCACAATGGCCACGTTGTTAAACTCCAGGTATCTGAGAAGGCATCAGCCGCTGTGTGAAATTAGTCTTCTCTATGAACGTGCTGTTCTCAAGATTTCGCTGGGTAACTGTCATCATCATTTTTAACGACTAATACAGAACAAATATCAAATGGAAGTGAATGACATCAACAATTAGGTGGCTTTGTCACAGTAACAGTTATACGCCGGCCTTTTCTTTTGCTTTCCTCTATCATTAGTGTTGAATAGATTCTGCAAAGCCATAATTTACTTAACACTGTTCTGCCATTCAAGTTTTTGAATGTATTTCTCAAAAAAATATCATACATGAAGCAAATTCATTTAAAATCATCACAACTCACCAATAGTTTTTACTGACTCTTACCAGTGTCTTATGTTTAATAAAATATATGAACTCGTAATCGCGTTCCGCGTCCTTTAACTTAACAAAATTTAACATCTTAAGTTAATGTAATAATGTTTATGTTTATTTTGTACTGTAAATTCTGTTAACATCAACTTGGCAATGTACAGAGGATTCCGTGGTTTAGCTATGTGCTCTTGCTAACTTTGTTGAAGAGGATAAATTGATGATGTCATTACATTATATAGCCAAATATTTAAAAAAAAAAAAAAAAAACACTGCAGGCGCACATTTTTCCCAGCATTTGACCCAGGGCTGTTTGTGTCATGAACAGTTGTACCCTGTGACTGGAGCTTATGTCACATGTGTGAATTACCTTCACGAAATGGCCACAACAACCCCTAACACTGGGACCTTATTTTACCGCCAGCATCACCACAATGTTCACTCACAGCCCTTTACTAGTATTATTTTCTATTTTCTCGACTCAATTCCGGCAACGCCATCGGAGCTTATTCTCATTTAACCCCTTATATACAAATGCTGGTTAATGTCAAAACCCACATACAGTGAAATAATATAAACCTTAATCAACACGTCCATGGTAGATTGGGAGAAGAGTATGTAATTAGACCAAGTTAGGAGGAGATGTTTCACCCTCGGGGCAAAGCACAATGCTAAGAACAGGAGATGGTGCAGCTCACATGATTGTGCTGTGACTGTCTTCTGAGGCGATGGGTGTGTGAATGTGTTTTTTTTAAATCAGTGAGCGAGCGAGTGTCTCACTGTAAGGCTGATCCTTGGGTCAGCATTTGTCTTAGCTCCTCCACCAGGACGCATCTGGTCAGAGATCTGGAGGTCAAACCAGCAGTGGGCGCTTTGAAAATGGGAAGATGACAGTAGATGTTTGGATTTCTTTTTGTTGTTGTTGTTTTGACAATTTTTTGTAGGAAGGAGATTCAGCCTCGTAAGTGATGGTAAATTCAATTCTGGTGGAGCAGTAGAAAACCTTTCCAGATCAGCGTTTGTTCACATCGTCTTCAGGGACAGCGGCGTTGTGGAACTAAGACAAACCACAGACACAGGACTGGAACACCACTCACTAAGCGCCTGAAGAACCAAGAACCAAGAAGAACCTACTGGATTATCCGACACTGTCAGCACCTTCTGTAGCTGGACTCTGCTCTGAATAAATGGGTTCGGCCTGTAACAAGTTCTGTCTGCAGTTCTGCTGCTGCTGCTGCTGCTGTGCTGCTGATGATGAAGATGAGAAGCAGCCATTAATACCGTAAGGCACATCAGACAGGCCAGAACATGAACATTCTCCACCTCGTTTTATTTGAATATATGATTGTTGAAGATAGTAAACATTCACAATCCACTGTAATTTAACTTTATTTTTTTTTTTTTAGAAAATGTCTCCTTTGGTCATTAATTAATCATTGTGCTGTTTGTGGATGCTTCTGTCCTGACCACACAGTCAGGATCCACTGGAGTATTTTAACCGCGAGGTCCAGAAGCGGCGCGATGAGGAGACCAATCTTTGGAGCGAGCCGGGGGACTCCAGCCACACGGAGCGGGATGACGACCGGGCCCTCTACGCCCTGCTGCAGGCCCGCAACAAGACCCGCATGGGATCCTCGGTGCGTGGGGAAAGCGTTTCTAATCCCAGAATAAATGCACATTATCCTTTGGGTTAATAATAATAATAATAATAATTTGCTTATTATTGATTATTGATTTGTTCTTTTTTTTAAAGGGCTACCGTCGTTTGAGTGTGGACATCGAGGCCATGAGAGACACTCGCCGAGAGGTCAGAGACAAGTGGAAGACGATTCTGGAGAACCTAGGTACGGCCCGACAGGTGAGGTTGTGAGGCACGGCGTGTGCGTGCGTCGTTCCCATGATGAATGGTTTGCCTTGTGTTCTAGGTTTCATGGCGGAGGCAGACTCGCTGCTGACGGTGTCCGCTGGCGCCTCACTTGACCGCATGCGGAATGCGCCAGCAGCGCGTGCCCTACTGAGCGCGCTCCACTCCGAAACCTCCATCTTCAACAACAGAGACCCGCCGCCAGAGAGATACCTGTTCATCCTGGTGAGACGCAGCCACACACGTTGAAATATCTGTGTCATAGATTTTTAGAATGAAAACGATAGTTTGTGTTAAATGTTTTCCAAAATGAGTCAAGCTCCTGCTCAGGGTCACAAGGTCAATCTGAGGAGGTCTGAGATTCATCAGTTCAATCAGAACTGCTGCACAACTTTTTCATTCTATTCTTTTCTTCCTTTTATTTTTGCTATGGTTTAAAG
The DNA here is from genome assembly GCA_016785345.1 of Trinectes maculatus. Classification (NCBI taxonomy): domain Eukaryota; kingdom Metazoa; phylum Chordata; class Actinopteri; order Pleuronectiformes; family Achiridae; genus Trinectes; species Trinectes maculatus. The sequence continues at coordinate 138,322 of JAFBJQ010040038.1, forward strand.
GTGCATTGCATCATGAAGTCATGCCATTCTATCTGTATTTAGCAACAACAATTAATTTAAGTTTTTTGAAAATGGATAATGTTCCAAAAGAGGAAACAGGTTTATAACTTGTGTCCATGTTCTGACCCATCTCCTCCTCCTCCTCCTCCTCCTCCTCCTCCACCTCGTCCCAGGATCGTCTGCTGTATCTCGACGTGGCCGACGACTTCCTGGCAAAGGCAAAGCGCTTCTATCCGCCAAGGGATGATTCTGACGAGGAGGCCCCAGGCCTCGGCATAAACCTGCCGCTGCTGCTGGCCAGGGTGCAGGCCATGAACGGAGCGGGCGATGATGAGGAGGACGAGAGCGACAGAGAAGGTGGAAAATTGAGTGACTGATCCTAAAATGTACCATCTGCAGTAATCACAGACACTAGCCAGGGGGCAGTAGTCATCAACCTTTGAAACCTGGATGAGTTCCACAGCTCCTTTTTCTTCAAGTGTCTTTTGCCTCATACAGTGTTGCTGCCCGTCTTGGAAGTTTTAGGCTGAAGATTTTCCCATCTCCTCCCCAACTGCACATCCTGAGTTTGATTCCATTTCTCTGATCAGGTTTAGGTTCAGCAGGTTTTCAGGTGAATATTAGAAAGGTGCGTTATGTGTGTGCTGTTCTTTTCCTGTCCACCAAAGAAGTTTCATCAACTTCCTGTCAGCCTGTTTATTGTTCAGCTGTTGTGGACCTTCAGGGTAGCCATGATTCTTTGGGCAGGGCCTCCTCATATTTTGTCCTGTGATTATCAGCAATCACATGATTGGTAACAACTAAGGATGCTTGATATTGGCTTTGATACTGATATACGGATATTGTCGAACTATTAATTTCCAATACTGATATCAACCGATACCGATATATGCAAAACACAAAATAATTTCAGGTAAACAAACAAAAGTAAACAAAACAAAAGTATCTCAAAAACTATACATCACATCTCCCATATTTTGACATTTTGAGACAGAGGAGAGGTAGCTGAAGAGTTTGATTGCTTCATCCCGATAATTTCCGATATTAAATTTTAATGCCAATATCGGCCGATAATATCAGTAGGGGGATAATATCAGTAGGGGGATAATATCAGTAGGCGGATAATATCGGACATCACAAATAAACAGGCATAGTTTTAGCTAGTTCAAGTTTGTATGGTGTGGATATGAAGCATTTCTTGGAAAATGGCAGATGAAGAAACTATGTAGCAAGCACTGTTCAAGTTTGAATGACTGTATATGTGTGACTTTCAGGTGATGTGAGGGTGAGTGTTTTTTTTTCCATTCCCCCTCCAGCAGTTTGCTGAAAATGTGAAAGATTACTGAACTCATTGCACTTTGGATGTGTTACGGAGATCAGATCACGATGAAATAAAATTCCAGCCTACAGCCTCATGATGTGGATAATGTTGCATCCTGGTATAACGTGGACCCTGGAAGTGCATCATATCCAATAATGTGTTTTTCCTGTAACTTAACGCAAATAACAAAGAGTAACAGGAGATTTTGTATGCTTGTTTTTTTATTGACAGTCTGACTCTAAAATAAGACGTGCTGCATGTTAGTAAGGTCAGTAAAGGTCAGCAATCCAGTGTACACTGGTTCAAAAGACCAATGTGGAATAACAAGTATCTTCTTTAGTTTGTTCCTGTGTCCGCACGTGGCCTGCCGCCTGTGTACCCATGGCTGGCTTAAACTCTGATCCACTGGCATAGCACAAATCCTGGCCCAGTGCAGCCTATCTGCCATCTGAACGTCCCTCTGGGGCCGTAACCGGTTGGATGATGATGGTGTTTTGGTGGTCGGATGGATGTTGTTGTTGTTGTTGTTATGTAAGCGAGACGCTGCCGAGGAAGACAGTTTAACGTGGAGTGAAACACTTGTCTCAAGCGGGCGACTGCAGGAATCCACACAGGGATCCACTGGAAGTTAACTTTTCCCTGGGTTTCTTAGTGCTAAGTCAGCACTTTGTGTCAGGTCGACCTGCGTGGGAGGCTCCTGTCCTCCCAGATCCACCCATCCATCACCAAAACGGAAAAAAAAGAGAAAAAAATCAGACTTACACAACCTTGCGCTCTCACAATATTTTTGCTTTATGTACCATTTCCTGACAGGCCTGGGCTTCAGCCAGCATTTGCCCTTCTCCTGACTCGCTCTCTCTCTCTCTCTCTCTCTCTCTCTCTCTCCCACTCACTGCGCGTCTCTTTGTCGGTGACAGCTCATTTAAATGTCACTTCCCAGCAGCTGCAGCGGTGTTGTTATGCAACACAAAAAGTTCTCCTTGGCCTGGGAGGTTTGGTGGAGGGGGCGGGGATGACGTTTTTGACAGGACTCACCTCATCCCTGTTCACCTCTGCGTCTCTCCTACTGTCCGTCTCTTCATTAGCTAACAGCGTGACTCACCCCAAAAACAGTCAATCCTGCAGCAGGTGAAAATCCAAATAAGAAAAGAAAAAAAAAAGTTTTAAGAGAAGAATGTCGTTGTGCTCCTTCAAAAACCTGATTGTGAGGTGTCGGTTTGATTCTAAAAAGATCTGATCTCAGCAGTGAAGGACCTTGCACAGAGACTTGCTAGGTTTCTGAGATGCCATTCGAGTGCCATGGTGTCATAACAGGAGTGAACACATGACTCCAGGGATGCCTAAGGTGCTCGCTCGCTCTTTTCTCTCTGACACGGAGACATATTTTACATGATGTCACTCTGCTGAGAGACGACAGGGGGGGGGGGGGGGGGGAATATATTTGTACAAATATATTTGTACTTGACAAGGAGGATTAACAGTTGCATGACACATATACAGGACGTGGTCCATAACCTGTGGAAAGAAAGGACCACAAAGGTTACTGATCTATCTATCTATCTATCTATCTATCTATCTATCTATCTATCTATCTATCTATCTATCTATCTATCTATCTATCTATCTATCTATCTATCTA
>JAFBJQ010040038.1:141865-214582 GCA_016785345.1 Trinectes maculatus
TCTCTCCTACTGTCCGTCTCTTCATTAGCTAACAGCGTGACTCACCCCAAAAACAGTCAATCCAGCAGCAGGTGAAAATCCAAATAAGAAAAAAAAACCAAAACAAGTTTTAAGAGAAGAATGTCGTTGTGCTCCTTCAAAAACCTGATTGTGAGGTGTCGGTTTGATTCTAAAAAGATCTGATCTCAGCAGTGAAGGACCTTGCACAGAGACTTGCTAGGTTTCTGAGATGCCATTCGAGTGCCATGGTGTCATAACAGGAGTGAACACATGACTCCAGGGATGCCTAAGGTGCTCGCTCGCTTTTTTCTCTGACACGGAGACATATTTTACATGATGTCACTCTGCTGAGAGACGACGGGGGGGGGGTAAAGCTGAAATATATTTGTACTTGACAAGGAGGATTAACAGTTGCATGACACATATACAGGACGTGGTCCATAACCTGTGGAAAGAAAGGACCACAAAGGTTACTGTGCTATCTATCTATCTATCTATCTATCTATCTATCTATCTATCTATCTATCTATCTATCTATCTATCTATCTATCTATCTATCTATCTATCTATCTAATACATGTATGTATGTATATGTGTGTGTGTGTGTGTGTGTGTTTTTATATATATATATACATATATATGGTGTGTGTATGTATTATTAATAATAATAACAACAATAATAATACTAATAATACTACCACTAATAATAAAAGTATTATTATTATAAAAATCATCATAACACTAATAACTACTACTAATAATAATAATAATTATTATTATTGTTGTTATTATTATTATTATTATATAAATTCACAGTGTATTCATGGCTACACATGCCATTCATTTTAAAAACATATATGAAGTCAGTGTGATGGATGGAAGCTCATATCGCTGGGCTTATCCCACTATCGATTCTGATCCATCCGCTGATATCAGTACCTGATATGGATGAATGAGTCAGACGCGGGGACTGGTAGTAACATCACACCAGCAGCAGACAACTGTCAGCGTGTGTGTGTGTGTGTGTGTGTGTGTGTGTGTGTGTTTGTGTGTACGTGTACACACACGCGTCACAGCCTGTAACCTGAGTTGATGATGGCTTGCGTGGTGCTATGTCACCGAGGTAATGAATCATCAGGGATGGAGCTCTAACTGCAACTGTGAGGCAGCTCACTGTAATGGCATTTAATGAGGGGGTGGTGGTGGTGGTGGGGAGGGGGGGGGGGGTGCTGTGGGGGGGGGGGGGGGGGGGGGGGGGGGGGGGGGGTGCTGTTCTCACAGAGCACAGCTGTTGTCTAAAACCCCCGCCGAACTGTAATATGTATAAAAGTCAGCAGGATGTGATGAAGCCAAACCATCAAGTTCTCCAGCTCTTCCCATTTTATCTCCCAGTGACAGATGTGCCCCCCCCCACCCCCCGACCTCGAGCCTGAAATATCTCTGTTTGCATGAACAGCTGCATCACTGTGAGCTTTCCACATTACAGAGGTACACGTTCATGTACATCAGGTCCAAACACTTATTAAGATTCCTGCCCCTCACTCCAGACCTGTTGTCCCCGTCTGTCACATACTTCTATAATCCCCGCACATGATGCTCTGCTCTTTGAAGACACACTTATCACAGCTGAAGTGGAAAATGTTGGGTTGTGGTGGTGACTGGGCAAACAATTTGAGAATCAAGGGGGGGGGGGGGGGGGGGGATCTGGGGGGGGGGGGGGGGGGGTTCGGTCCAATTACCTTTAACCCCCTCGCCGTTGCGGCTTCCAGCTCCTCTGGGGAGTGAGACATGGAGCGTTTGGTGTCGGGTGTCGGGCGCACGCTGATTGTGGAGTGACAACGTGGATCAGAAATAGCAACAGAACATTTATAAAAGTGGTGGGTTTATCCAAGCCCAGTCACAGGCAGCACAAAGAGAGACGGTGGACGCCAGGAGACACTGCCAGCTGCAGCATCACTGCTCCCACAGACACAAGACCAGACCCAAGACCAGATCCAAGACCAGACTCAAGACCTGATCCAAGACCAGACACAAGACCTGACACAAGACCTGATCCAAGACCAGACTCAAGACCTGATCCAAGACCAGAACTCGCACCTGATCGACAAAGACCCATCAGGGATCACTGATCCGAGGCAGATGAAGATGCCTCTCTGTACCGTCCTGGAGAAACGCAATGGCGTGGTGGTGGGAGCTGAGCTGACCTGCAGCGTCCGGGAGGAGAACAAGGCTCAGAGGGAGAGCTACAGCGCAGACTGGCAGAGCGTCAGTCTCAAAACCCAGCCCCAGGACAGGTGAGAGCTCACACACCAAGCAGAATGTAATTATGCCCCTATGACTTGTATGTTTCCATCCGTGACCCTACTGAGATACGTGGAAGGTTGTTGGTTCGAATATCGGAGTTCGCTCACGGTGTCTAACTTGACGTGTTCTCTGACTCCTGCAGGCAAACGATGAACATGAGTGACAGCTGTCGCAGGGAGACTCTGTCCCGCCAGTGGCAGGCACGTTCCCTGCTGCAGACCTGCCCCTCTGGTGTCTTCAGAGTAGGCACCGTGGAAACAGGGGTGAGGGAGCACCAGCTGCTGCCGAAGAGAAAGACCCTCCCGTTGCCCATTTTCACTCCGGCGGAGCTGGGTGTCAGGCTCGGACGCGGCGCCCCGCACACCGAGGAGGACCTGCAGGCCGCCCCCATCCCGGACGGCTCCTGTCCCACCAAGAGGACCGTGGACGAGATCACAAAAGACCTTCCCCCGGTCAAACCGACCCTCATGGAGTTCACCAAAGCGCCCAAAGCCCTGGGTCGCTCCATGTCCCTGGAGGCGCAGAGAGGGTGAAAAACGAGAAGGGACGACAAGAGAAGGAGAGGATGACAAATGGAGGATAGTCTTTGATCAGAGCGCGTCGGGAAAGACGAGATGTATATTGATTTATCTCTAGTGACCTTCACCATAAATCCTTTATACTGTAGATGTTTAGCAACGTGTTTCTTGGCGAGCGAAGCACCAGGTTCATGTCACGCTTTGTCGTTGTTGGCATTAGATGGTCAGTGGTATTAGAGTTGGCGATGCGAAGGCGTTGGCTGTGGGATGGAGAGTCAGGGTGTACGTGCTCAGCTGTGCCACTGGGCCATTGTCTGCCAGGGCCCATCATATCTGCTGATCCCTCAGCTGTGAGCCAACGGTTGCATGCACCAGTGCAACTTAACCAGGCTGCATGCATGACCCTTTGACCTCCATTTGTGTTGCAACGTTCACGTATGCTGATGAGGTAAATGAAAGTGGTAGAAATAGGTGGCGACAGGATGCACAGGTGCAGGAAGTGACAGGTGAGAGGAGGAAGAGGCAGGTGAGGAGGAACGCAGAAAACCCTCGACACATCTGTGGGAAGACTGTAAATACATGTGTGTGTGCGTGTGTGTGTGTGTGTGCGTGTGTGTGTGTGTGTGTGTGTGGTGGCTAACACCTCTAGTCAAGACGATGCTGGAAAACTAATCACCTGCTTTGTTATCCGAGTAGCATCAGTTTTAAACCTGACACTGTAGTAAATGTCGTGAAAATGTGTGCGATGATATTGAAAATCCTAGATATTTATTATTTTTACAAATAAAAGCCATGCTGTTATTTCCTGTGTGCTGTTGTTGTGTTTGTTTCCTGTAGCGGAACGTGAACACACTCGCTAAGAGGGTGAAGTCGAGATGTTTTTGTTTGTGTTCAGGATAAGAACACAACACAAACGCCGTGCGACATGGGATAATACAGGAAGTGAGTTATGACACGTATGTGTGAGGGGTGAAAATATTCAAATAAACATATCTTCATATGAAGGAACACTATGGAAGAAATTCCAGATAAGCTGTTATAAATAGCTGGGTATCTGTCTGCAGTCATTTGGATGCTGGCACAGTGTCCTCCACCCCCCACCCCGCACCCCCCACCCCCACAAACCGCACATCACCACTTTGCATCCCTCATTTAGCCTCCATCTCCCGGGTTGGTTCGGAACACACTGTTCCCCCCTCAGTGTGCAGAGCTGTAATGGATGCACCTCATCACGCTATCCAAATCTGCCGTTTACTCTGTTGTCTCATTTATCCCTGATTAGGGAGCTCGCCTTCTCTCATCGCAGCTGCAGGATCACGTTTGTCCCGTTAACCCGCTCTGACCCCGGCCGTGACCTCTGCTCGCCCTCACTCGTCCCCCTGCAGACGGGCAGCATGTGTTGGTTTGATATTAATAGCTGGGTAAACAATGGAGAGACAGCCGCGTCGGCACATTCCTCTGATTTGAGCTCTTAATCCTGCTGTTTGATCAGAGATTCGGGTGTGTACCATCCCACACACACACACACACACACACACACACACACACACACACACTGTCACAGTGTAATCCAGGTTTCAGACTCCGAACCAACCCTCAAACCCTGAGCCTATTTTCCGTGGACGCCTGGGGAATGTGGGAATTGAGCCGGCGTGCGTCGCCACAGACAAATCTGCTCAATTGACATTGGAATTCTCCCCTGTGCCTCGGCTGTCTCAGCTGCATCCGGCTGGCTGCGTTGTCCCATTAAGAAGAAGTCCCACTCTCACATCTGCTGCTGCGAGCGGCTGAATGCAAACCACTGTCAAAGAGCAAGATTGTTTATCATACATCAGCGTAGCATCTTTGAACCTGAAATTAATCAAATGAGAAAACAAACCTCACCTCTGTTTTTTTTTTCATTTTTAGCCAAATTAAATGAATGTTTTTGTGCGGTTTGGAAGATTTAATTTTTTTTTCTTATCAGTTTTGCCATATTCATCTGAGTGTATGAGAGAAAGGTGAAATGGTGTCACACACAAAAAAATAGATCTTATGTGTGGTCACATGTTTGTTGTGGACATTTGATGCCTTAGATCCATAGGAGCCAATAGCAATGCACAGTCATTGTGAGGACTTGTCAATACAGCTTGAGGGCTATCCCAATTAAAATCTGTTGCTACCCCCTACTGGGTTGTTTAGGTAGTGCATATTAAACAAAGTAAGGTAGATTTTATACATATATATATATATATATATATATATATATATATATATATATATGTTTGTTTTATTTCCATGAATGACATTTAATTGTGATTAGAAGGCAGTTGAGAATGAAAAAAAATAAACATCTCTTCTTCTTCTGCCTCAACAGCAACGTAGGTCTCTGCGAAACAAGAATAGAAGAAGACAGAAGAAAGAAAATAAATATTGTACAGGTGTGAAGCATCTCATCTCATCTGTTCAGCCATAACAAGCTGTGTCAGTCTTTACCTGCTGCTGACGGGAGGGCGACTCCCACAGTTGCACCTGTGCTGGTCCCAGGAGGAGGAGAAGCAGGTACAACAAGCCTGATCACAGAATACAAAACACATCATGTTGGTATTTAATGTGTCTAATTAGCTTGAAACCCTAATGGGTTTAATGATGATTGATTACCTGTGTCTGTGTGATGAAGGAGAAGTGGGCTTGTTGGGGTGGTCTCTGGAGGGCAGGAGCCATGAGGGGTCAGACAGGTATGGGACAGACTGGTAATAATGATGGTATATCTCTAGATCAACCTCATCCTCCTGAATTATAACCACATCTTTAGAAGACTGACGCCATAAAGAAGAAAAGTCGTATTTTTATTATTCTATCAAGAGAGTGGTGGACTCGAAATGATTTTTTTTTCCAAATTCAAACCAGTTCTCATCAGATCTGTTATTTATTTACTGACCCTGACCCCTGTCTGTTACCCACCTCAGCACCAGGCGGAGGGTCACGGCACCCGAATGACCTGGGCATCTGGGCATTGTGAATCATCATCACTTCAACGAGGTCTGCATGTCGGGGGAGAATCAGACGCACAATTATACAGCAATATCCTCCAATTGTCGTCTCTGCGTCATCAGCCTGCCATTCTGTCCCCTTCCCATAGGGCGACTCGGTGATTAACCCACATTGTGTCAAGACGAGGAGCTGAGGGAGAACTTTCGTTTTCTCGCCTTCTCACTTCTCCCCGGCAACGACCTGTAAGTCTGCCTCCTGACAAACGTCTAAAAAAGTCTCTTCTGTTCTGCCGCCATATTAAATGAAGCTTATTGTTATATATGCAGCTGACTATAGTTTTAAGAAATATTTGTCACCCTGATAAATGATTAAAAATGTATTTTTTTTTTCTTTTTATCCAAGCGGTATGAATGAAATGTGCAGGAACGAGCTGTACGTGATGCAACACTCAGTAAGATGGCAAACTTTGTGATGGCTTTAAGAAAAACGTATAAATAATACAGCAACAGTGTCAGTTAAAGTGAGTCTGAACTGTTCATGCAGGGAACACATGACGCTGATCTCATGCTCTCTGACTGATGGACAACATGTATTAAATATAACTATTAGTTATTTATCCCCCCCCCCCCGACTCAACTCCGTGTTCTGTTTCTTGGCACAGTTGTAATTGACTGTGTTTCAGCCCGTGTTCAGAATCAGAGTTGGCTCGTTAATAAACCCCCGAATTTTAACTCAGCAAATGAGAGCAAATGAGACAAACGCGGTTCTCGCGCGCTTCGGCGTGACGGCCTGTGTGTTGAACACTGGCAGGATGTGAAAGTTAGCAAAGCCACTGGTGTCGTTTGCTGTGGTTTTTAAACGAGTTCAGTTTCAGACTCAGCTCTGGGCTTAGGCAGTCGTTAAAACCATTTTTCCCTCCATTTTTATTTTGTGACATTTTGGGAACATGTTGCAAATATACCTGAAGCAAATGGATCGACGGCCACAGACTGAAGCTACCGGCAGATATTTTTTTAACATATAAACCTTTAAATATGTGAATTACTGAACACTGAACTCCATCATCTCCATAACTGAACAACACATCGAGAAGTAACAAACTAAAACCTGCCGCTGCACACTCCCTTACAAAAACTCACACACACACACACACACACACACACACACACACATTTTATGCAATTGTCCAATATCCGGAGTGGACCATAAATAATATATCCAGGTGCTTCTGAGTGAGCCCGTAATGTGACAGACAGGCACCAACCGCTGTGAGAGTGAAATCTTGAGATTGAGTTTGTGTGTAGTGACAGTCTGCCGTACCTTCCTTGACGTGACCACCAGGCCTAATGGAAGGAGCCCAGCCGGGAGGCATCATGGTCACTGGGAGCTGCTGCTGCAGGATGGTGGTGGGCTGCTGAGGAGACTGGGTGGGGGTGAGGGGTGGGGGGGGGGGGGGGGGGGGGGGGGGGGGGGGGGGTTTTGACAGGCAGGCACCAACCGCTGTGAGAGTGAAATCTTGAGATTGAGTTTGTGTGTAGTGACAGTCTGCCGTACCTTCCTTGACGTGACCACCAGGCCTAATGGAAGGAGCCCAGCCGGGAGGCATCATGGTCACTGGGAGCTGCTGCTGCAGGATGGTGGTGGGCTGCTGAGGAGACTGGGTGGGGGTGAGGGGTGGGGGTGGGGGGGTTTGACTGTAATGAGGCTCTCTGCCTGAAGGCACGTTGGCTGTGAAGAAAACCTTCCTGTGCAGTGAGACTGAACTGAAAGAATCCTCTCCCCATGCAAACGATATTATTATTAAAAACACCACTCCTTCTAATATTACAGATGACGGTGTGAGTCTGTAATCGACGCAGGAACACACATTGGTGTCGTGCGTTTGAGACGCACAAAGAGCGGATTGACATTGTCAGAATAAGCAGGAACAAGGAGGGGAAAGACGACAAAGCGCACTTACAGCAAATACGTGAAAAGCGTTGGGGTCATGACTGTCAAGGTGTGGGTGAGGGTGAATGTCCTCTGTCCACGCCATGCAGATGATACCCAGCGAGTAATTATATCCTGACTGCTGGAGTGCAAAGGCGCACAATAGCAGGTTGCCACGGTGCCAAAACACAAGCAACAGTCTAAACACACACACATACACACACACTCCTCCACACTTAGGCACAAAGGACCCACACAGAAAAAACACTCCGTCCGTCTGTGATCACAACACTGACCCACAATATGCAGAGAGGGCCGTTTGTGTGATTGATCTCACGTAGAAGCAGAGCAGCTGGTAACTTAACGACAACACTAGAAAAAGGTGTTCGCCCACTCTGGACGTTGTTGTATGTGTCTACAGCAGTTAATCATAGCAGATGTAATTAGTTTTTAATAATACTGATCAAAGGAAGGAGAAAAAAAAGACATCTTATAATCTTAAATGTCAGAGTGAGTAAATATCCACCGTGTCGTTTTAATTAAGATTTGAGTGTGCGTTGTTGCTATTTATGGTCTGAGGTGAGTTAAGACCTTATGTACTCAAATATATACGAGGATGCAGCTAATCAACAGCTAATTAAAAGATTACTGAAATGATTGTGTTAATTAAATGTTAAAGATTGAACAGATCATTTTAGAGAAAATTAAGCTGTACGTAAATATGACACATGCAATTATTCCGCCTGTGATGCATAAATAATATCACATAAACACAGAATGTGTAGGAAGACCCGAACCTGCACACATCAATGAAACATATCTACTTCAAACAAATCTATTATATATTTCTTTGTTTTGTGATTGGTCACTGTGGCAACCCACTATTTTCTACAGTCAGGTGTTAGAAGCTTATCCACGCCAGTAACACCTATTGTCAGACAACAGTGTCCATACACATGGAAAAGATGAGCGATTCATTCTGCGCGATGCATCATACTGAACACAGAGATAAACACGAGATCATGCAACATGTGCTTTTCATCTAAATACATGGAGGGAATAGTTTATCTTTCCATCAGACGACATGGACGCAGATAAGAGGAGAGACTTCTTATATGACATGTGGCTCAGTCACATGATCAAATATTTATTCTTACCTGAGGGCTATAGTATCACAGGTGATGACACCACAACAGCCTATGAATAAAATCACATGTTTAGATCACACACACAGTAAATAATGATATTTACTACTGTGACATTTTAACATAACAGTATATGTACGGTAAATACAAAGCTTTATTGCATATTGTGCAAATAACACAAAAACATCACATCAGAACATTATTATCATAAATAATTTGAAGCGTAAACATGTAACAATAACGTATATTATGTTCAGTCAAAGTCAAATTGTAGAACGTTAATTAGTGGGTTATAATTTTTATAATTGTGGAAATATTTTTATACAAGTAGATATATAACAAAAACTGAGACATCCCATCATGTCGCCCTACAGCCACAGTAGTAGTAGTGTAGTGTTTTCTCCTGTGGGTTTTGTAGAGGGAATTAAGACAAGAGAAGATGTTACACTCCAAAAATGTCATTTCTCAAAATCCATATTTGTTAAAGGCTCAACAGGAAGTGTGTAAGAGTGTGTTGCGGTGTCCTTGTTGTAAATTGCTCCTGGTCTCCCCACAGGTGATTTCCAAGCATTAATATTTAACATGGGACGTGGCCACAGGTGTGCACTGAAGGCGACACGGCCAACAATGCTTGTATAATAGATGGTTACAGCCCGAGAGCTTCACGATGGCAGACGACACTAATTAGCACACAGTTTACATTCACTGTACCACTCTGCCTTCCAGCTCCCCTCCCACCCCCACTCCCCGTCGGTGGAAGGGGCCTCTACACACCCATCGCATCTCAAGCTCTGTAATTAAAACACTGTAATCTGGGTGGATCGTCTCTATTTTTAACCCCCCCTCCGTCGTCTAGTGGGCAAAGTGACACAAAGAGAAGCATCAAGCAGTGAAAAAGGTGGAGGCGGAGATGGAGGAGGGAGGAGGAGGGGGGGGAGAGACCGCAGCAGCAGGTGATGACCAACTCTGCGAGGGATGAAGAAATTAATAAATGATGTTTAATTGGCAACGAGGGCGAAAGATAATTTTCGTCCTGCAGTTCAGGTTAAAAGGACGAAAAGTAAATATCACGAATGATGTGTGATGAACAAAATGGAGCATTGTTTCAATGCTATCATTGATTGGCTGTCACAGATATGTCGTGATGATGTTGCCTGATCACACAGTTAGTCCAACCTGCCACGAGTCAATTGGGTTTTTGTTTTTTTTTGTTAATCTGCTCCGCGTGCGCTTTATTAGGAACACCTGTGAACCTGCTCCACGCAATTATCCGCTCAGTCCGTCAGCTGTGTGGTCGGCGTGCAGCGCACAACAACCAGGCGGACACAGGTAATTTTCACATCACACATCATAACGGCGACAAAACCTGAGTGCGGCGACTGTGACAGTGCCATTTTTTTTTGAGTTTATATTATCACAGGGAAAATATTCAAAACACTGAATCTAAATGATGCTGGATGTCGATTCCATTTCTACTGTAGACCTTGATGCACAGTGAGGTCACACAAGGTCACAATACAAACTCAAGTTCCCATAGGATATTATATATATATCTGATATATGTCAAATCTGAACGTGACCCCGCACTTCATAACACCTAAATAGCTATAGCTCTATAGGGACTGGGCTGCTGAGGTATGATTAAATTATTTGCACATCTCAGTAATATTTAATCACGTGCACACAAGCTCATGTGCACACACACACACACACACATATACATTCACCAGAGCGGTCATCACTGTTGGCATTCGGGATCATTTATTCATATCCCAGGAGTGGTGAAGGACGGCTGTGCATCAGGACTCCCAGCACTTCGCTCTGCATCAAAGCTTTACAGCATTAAGCACATTAGCTGGGTGCATTAAAGGCAAATAGCATGGCATTCACTGATTGGCTGTCACAGATACGTCGTGATGATGTTGCCTGATCACACAGTTAGTCCAAACTGCCACGAGTCAATTGGGTTTTTGTTTTTTTTTGTTAATCTGCTCCGCGTGCGCTTTATTAGGAACACCTGTGAACCTGCTCCACGCAATTATCCGCTCAGTCCGTCAGCTGTGTGGTCGGCGTGCAGCGCACAACAACCAGGCGGACACAGGTAATTTTCACATCACACATCATAACGGCGACAAAACCTGAGTGCGGCGACTGTGACAGTGCCATTTTTTTTTGAGTTTATATTATCACAGGGAAAATATTCAAAACACTGAATCTAAATGATGCTGGATGTCGATTCCATTTGTACTGTAGACCTTGATGCACAGTGAGGTCACACAAGGTCACAATACAAACTCAAGTTCCCATAGGATATTATATATATATCTGATATATGTCAAATCTGAACGTGACCCCGCACTTCATAACACCTAAATAGCTATAGCTCTATAGGGACTGGGCTGCTGAGGTATGATTAAATTATTTGCACATCTCAGTAATATTTAATCACGTGCACACAAGCTCATGTGCACACACACACACACACATATATACATTCACCAGAGCGGTCATCACTGTTGGCATTCGGGATCATTTATTCATATCCCAGGAGTGGTGAAGGACGGCTGTGCATCAGGACTCCCAGCACTTCGCTCTGCATCAAAGCTTTACAGCATTAAGCACATTAGCTGGGTGCATTAAAGGCAAATAGCATGGCATCAGTGTTGCTGCTGTTAGCACACGGGGGTTTTTACGGGAATTGTTGCCACTGTCATTAGGCGGATGGTGACAGTAAAATGGGAAAATGTAAACTTGAAGCTCTTATCATTAGTTCATAAGTCTGACTCACTTTACACACACACACACACACACACACACACACACATGCAGACACACACACACACACCTCTTTTGCCCCTCACCCCCTGCGGCATCAGCTCAAGAACATGGCCATTACCTTTCCCCGTTCCTATGGCAACACCACCCTGCAGCCCTTATGTGGTGGTAGCAGTGTCTGTGTGTGTGTGTGTGTGTGTGTGTCACGTGTGGATTTGTGTGCATTTGCATGGTGTGCCGAGGTTTGTTTTTGGTAATGTCATCAGAAAGTGCAGTGAATTAGTGTAAAGTTGTAACGTCATCGCTGCTCCCAGATTCAGAACAGACAGACTTTTGTTTTTTTGTTATTTTTTTATTTATCACAGTCACAGTCCACTATATGTTTGTGGGGGGTGCGATAAGTTTCCAGCTGTGCTGCAGCGGGGGATCGGTGCATCTCTGATTAGAACAACTCGACAGCCAGATCGTCTCTGTGCTTCCTCATCAGGGGCCACGCGGTGTCACCACGATCCCTTCAGGGAAGGCGGGAGTTCAGAGCTTTCTCACTAACAATGTTCTGTGATTGTGAATACATACATATATATATATATGTGTGTGTGTGTGTGTGTGTGTGTGTGTGTGTGTGTGTGTGTGTGTATATATATATATATATATATATATATATATATATATATGAAAAGAGAGATGAAA
Source organism: Trinectes maculatus (assembly GCA_016785345.1). Classification (NCBI taxonomy): domain Eukaryota; kingdom Metazoa; phylum Chordata; class Actinopteri; order Pleuronectiformes; family Achiridae; genus Trinectes; species Trinectes maculatus. The sequence continues at coordinate 154,200 of JAFBJQ010040038.1, forward strand.
AGAGATGATGATATTCACTAACGTCACTGGCACCGTTGACCAGACGGAACTGAATATTTGAGATGTGTAAAAGCGAAGGACGGTGCAGAGAGGGGGGGTGAATGTTATTTTCTCCTCGGCGGACCACGCTCTGGTGTTGTGGGACGAAGTTGAAAGGTAGTCGGAGGAGCAATGTCAGATAAGACTGAATATATTTCCTCTCGTTCCGTTCTTTTCCCTCTTTTTTTCCCCCCCTGGGGAGCAGTGCTGACTGACAGACCGTCCCTACCATCTCCTCATCCTCCTCCTCCTCCTCCTCCTCCTCCTGTGGGCAAGCTCTGTATAGTGCCTACCACCATCTCAAGCCAATTAACACATCTCTATGCGCACCAGTTTATTAATACACAACACACCAGTTAGCCACAGACACCAATTATCTTGCATTTGCCGTTGAAATGTGAGGGGACGGTTGGGGAAGTGTGTCGTAGGCGAAGGTGCTGCAGAGCAGTGCAGTCAATACCAGTGGTTTTCTGTGGAAATCAATGGGATGAGACGTCTCCTGTCTCCTGAAGAGGACGCAGCCACGAGAGAGAGGAGCATATTAATTGCCATTTGCCGGAGACAGAATGAGCTCCCACTCTGTTGAACGTTTGCTTTGTGTTTGTCGGGGCCTTGATTAGTCCCATGGCGATCGTCTCCATCGAAGGCAGCCAAGCTGCTGTCCTCGCGTCTCCGCTCCTCCTCTCCGAGCGCTGACTTAATCAGACAAGGACAAGCTCCCCTCGTTCCCCCAGTGCAGGGCTGTCTCCCCGCTCCGGCCGGGGTCTGTGTGTGTACCCAGATGTGATCCATAGTTAAATGATGAAAGGCGCGTTAGTGCAACCTGTGACTCACCATCCCTCATGAGAATCCGATTGAAGCCGACTGGCGAAGGCCTGAGACAACGAGCCTCGCCGTTATTATGCTCCATCTCAAACTTTCCTTCAGGTTGGAGGCTCGTTTGATAATTTAATTTGGAATAGTTGATGATTTTCCTCAGCGAGAGGTCGGGGCGTGTTGGGGGAGAGGATGTCACAACCAGTAAACACAGACTCACAGACTGATGTAACCATCACTCACTGCTTTCTGCTTTCTCCTGTTTGTCTGGTTCTATTATTTATTCATCACTTCCTTCTGAGTACGACTGAGATTTATGTTTTTTTAACACCGAGTGCCACATGTGAGCTAAACCTGCTAATGCTAACATGTTTCATTCATAATACTGAATGCAAACTGTTTGTATTAAAAGTTGCTATTAATATTATGCTAATGAAACATGTCCACATTGATAACGAAGGGAATAAGAAAGAGATTATTATAGTTACTGTTATGTTGTGATTTTTTTTCTACTTTTACTGGCAATTTCTTTTTACTTCAAAGTCTCGGCGAGATATTTCCACTTAATTTAAAGTCAGGCGGAGTGTGAGGGTGTATTTTTTATTTTCGGCGTCTTCTTGTTGTTGTTCTTTACTATCTACCCAAATTTCATCCATTGTTCCTTGTGTTTATGTGAATGCGGTGCCGCTGCCAGTTTGTGTTGTCGGAGGAAGAGAAGTTTTTTGGCACCAGGCGAGAGCAGGACGGAGCTGCTGGAGTGGGAACACACTGACACTGTGACAGTCCAGGTTCAGGAGCGGCCAGGTAAAAAAGCACACTGACACATCACCACCCCCCCACCCCCCTACTCCCACCCCACACACACACACACCAAAACCTGACAAACACCTTGTGGTTACAGCTGACAGTGCAGTATTATTATGAAATCAACAGCAGTCACATTGGCAAAATGATGCTCGCGTCCATGCTGAGAATAGGTTCCGCATGGAACCGTATTTGTAAGTGTGAAATGATGTAGGTGTATCATTTTGTGGACGTTTTTTTTCAAATGTGTTAATTGAGCAATGTGTGTATGTGTGTGTAATCGCCAGCTTTTCAACTTCAGGGTGTTGCGGGTAATGGAAAGAATGAGGTAATTTCTTTTTTTGTTTGTTGTTCATTTGCCTGCACATAATAGATTTGTTTAAAATTTCATGAGTTTGAATGTGAGGACTATTGGTTCCCTGCTGAAATGGATATGGCACAGTTTGCCTAGGGTGATATGGGGAAAAGGTGTGTGTATGTTTATCTGTGTGTGTGTGTCGAGTTCACCATTAGATGCTTGTGTGTGTGTGTTTACAGTGTTTAGCGATATTCCTCCAAAATTCCACCAGTTTTAATGAACCCAAACCAGCGGGGGGCACAACAGCTATAAGGACAATAGTGGAATTGTTTTAAGGAAATTTTAGTGGCAGCATGAGTGAAACAACTTAAACAGGCAGGCAAAATGGCAACGCTTTAATGTGACAGTTTTACAAATGAATGCATGTAATGTTATTTTATAATGGTGTGTGTGTGTATGTGTGTGTGTATACATACACATGCACACATATGGCCCAAAGGAAAAGAGAGAAAAGAGTGTTTACATCCACTCCCCTGTGTGAGATACATTTCTTTCTTCTGCTTCATTGCATGTTAATGTTAGTGCTTCCTCCTTTTGAATACAACGTTTCCCATTTGAAACAAACCGACTTGTTGTGTTGATGGAGCCTTTGACATACAACATGGAAAACAGACCTTTTGTGAATCTTGCCCTCTAATCACACACACTGAGGGAATTACAAATGATCCATTGTGTCTCCAACGTCGATAAGTCTGTATTGTGTTAAAACTTTCACCATGACGTTTTTGCGTATCGTTACTTAAAGCCACACGTCGTGGGAATGCGGTCTTACACACTTGCGAACGTTGAATGCTATTGTGCGTTAATCCACCATTCTTTCTGCCATGATTTCATGGCCAGTGCACGGTTCATTATTTTCTGTGAGGTCTGTGTTGTAAAAAGGTCAGTGGTGATGCTTCCAGGCAGAGTTCATGTGTGTGTGTGTGTGAGAGAGAGAGAGAGAGAAAGCGAGAGAACGCACCAAACGTGCACGAGTGCATACATGTTGATTGGGGTGAAGGGTCAACATGCTAACACGCTTATTATTTTCTCTTTCTCCATGCATTATAATTAACCACATCTCAGCTTTTGCTGGTGCAGTCATACACATGGTAACATTGGCTCCTTGTCAGGCCCGTACACATTGTTCATTTATGTGTATATATATATGTGTATGTACACACACACACACACACGTACATATATATATATATATATATATATATATATATATATATATATCACCATGATGATTGCAGATGGTGATGAGAGACACGATGCCTGTGTCCCCGACAGATTGTGGCCACATGGATGGTGCTCCATGCTAACTCTTAAGCATATGTTCAGTGGTAGTGGGCGACTTGTGGTGCCGCTGATGTGAGAAAATTATATATTTTAAGTGGATCTTAGGCAAGATGATGAGTCATGTATTCACTTTAAGCCAAGTCCTTCTCGTGTGGAAGAATGTGCCCAGACGTGCACATAAGAACCATAGGGGGGAAAAAGACAATGTATGTGTATGTTGAATGCATTCAGATTCATGAATCAGTATGATTATTAGTAATATTGTGCTCACGGTGTTTCATCTGGACTGGAATGCAGTTACGTGTCGCAATTTTTACACCAACGATGAATGTTCAACCACACGGTTTGGTGCCAGCGCTAATTATAGATGTGTGGTATTAGTTCAGTGCAGTGTAAAAGTAAAGTGGTTTGGTTTTCTTTGCAGAATTTGGCTTCAGCAGCCCTGGTTTCTACCTCAAATGTAGATCATGGTGGACTAGTTCACATGCAGACCATGATCCTAACTGTATGCATATATATACATACATATATATATACATAGTAGGTTATTTAACTGCATTAAAAGTGAAAAAGTCATTTTAAACCATGGTCACTGCAGACTCATCTGATTTATTAGTGACATGTCATATCCACTCTGCACTGTTTCCATTTGACACCGCTGTGATGACCCCACTTCCAATGCGTGGCACCACGTCTCTGCGCATGTGTCTGTTGTTGTCATTCCGGCTCTGGCACAATGACATGACATTTCTTTATCCTGACACTCTGGAATCACTGCGTTTAAAAAGGTGCGACTGGGGACAAAACAGTCAAGCAAATCAGTCTGAGATGTGTGGCGCATTTCACAGGTCATGAATCAGGCTAACAGGCAGGGACAGCAAAACGACACCAGCCATATTCCAGGGCCTCTCTCACCCAGTCGTCTGAGCCACACCACTGCTTTAACTGTCTAAAATCACCCCTCCTGTCGCGTTGCATCATGCCGCACAATGAGTCACATGGCACAATATCTTTTTAAAGTGAGTTTCAGTGTAACGAGTTAAGAAGAAACCAGTTAACTTTCTTCTCACTAAAAATAGCACGTTTGCTTGCTTGTCTCCAACAGGCGTCACTGGTGCATGGTGACTACACCAGAACACGTTTATGTTTATGTTTTCCAAGAGGATCATATCACAGGCTTTAGCAGAACAGAGGTTTACAAAGAGCCGTAATGGGGAAAAAAAAAAAAAAGGAATAGTTGCTCTCGCCACCAAAATGATTATTACTGTTCATTGCAATAAAACCAAAGCATCTGACCTCCTCTTGATACGAAAACCTGATACGGTTCATCTGTGTGGGAAACCATAGTCCTCTAATAATAAAAACTGCTTTGTGCTGCCCCGCTTCAAAGGAAAACATGACACTAAAGCTTTCAATATGGAGCTCTGAGAGGATGAATCAACTCGTCTGCTCTTTGCTCCAAAAAGAAATGAGGTGATGATCAAATCTAATCACGGCTCGAGTATTTTCGCTCGATTCTATATTTGTCATGTCGGTAACAGTGTTCTCGGCTGATTGAGTCCTTTTGATCCAATTAGTTTAATTGATTTATTTTTGTGAAATCATTTTGCTCGCGTGTGGGGGAATTTGCCGAGCAGCAGCGTCCCGTGTGTGCACGGCGAACGGGCACGCGTGTGAATGCATGGCTGTGTTTGTAAGGATTCCTCCACCCCATCTCTCCTAACAAGTACTGAAATAATAATGAGAAGTATGTTGCTTCTGAGTGGGGCACACGAGAGAGATGGATGAGGACGAGCACGTATGAACTGAGAGGAGACTTTAGCTTGGTATGATCAAAACCAAACATCTGGTGTCTGCAGTGAAACCGGTGTCTGTTGGTTTTCTCTGTCTGAAGTGGAATTAGGTCTTGAAGTATTAAAGGTTCTCTCACTGTTGGCTTGTTCATGCAACCTTTATATTAAACACAGTCTGGTGGGAAAAAGTGAAAAAGTGAAAAAGTTCTCCAGGTTCCTGGAGCTGTTAAGCAGTGTTTAGCGGGCAGTGGGGGCTGCTGGGACGTTGATTGGTCAGGGTGAGCTTAAATGTGTCTAGATTGCAGCTGGTCACTCTCCAGAGGGATCAAATTAAATGGCGTGAAGCTCCGACTGTTGTCCTCAAGATGGATCTCTCATCCCTTCCTCTCAATGCCACTCTGGATAAAGCTGTGGTAAAATGCCAGATGACAGAGCCATATGAGCTTCTACTGTGTAAAAGCAGTGTAAAATAACCTTTTCATATATAATTTGGTTATGATTTAAAGTACAGAAGCCTGTTTTTAAAAGTGCATTAATGGATTCACATGTCGCATCCATCTTATACATAAATGTTGATCAAATCAGATTTGGTGTGAAGATGAGATGAATCAGAGTTTGAGTTAGAGTGAGGTCAATTTCTTACTTTAAACACAATATTTGAAGAAAAGTATTTTCGCAAACCCATTTTTCACAGTCCCAATGTAAAAGGCAACATCTTCCATGCATTTTGAGAGATGACAGAGATGAGATCGATGTGGTCATTTCAGTGCTTTTAATTCCATACTGCAATTTCAAGTTCAAAGCTTTCTTTCTTTCTTTCTTTCTTTTCTTTTCTTTTCTTTTTTTTTGGTACAAAATAATTCATGCAGCATCAGTGGATTCAAAAGTGCAAAACAGCTCCAAAAGATCACTTTACAGGTCAACGAGCGAGCATGCCAAAAAGGACCAGAGTCACTCCACAGGGGTCTGATGGAGGAGTGTTGAAAAACGTGCAGGGTTTCAGTATTCAGACTGTGTTTACCAAACAAGACCGAGAAAAATACTTTGTATAGAGCTTCTCCACATAGTCATCAAGTCCACTGTAGAACACTGGCAGACGCGTGGAGCTATAAGAAATCACAATCATGCTTTTTGACAGTTTCCTTTTTAAAAACATTCATCAACAATCATTTCGAATTTACAAAAAAACAAAGACAAAGGGAAAATAACTACACAAAAAAATGAGGTAACAGCTTGTAAACATCTCGTCACTTTGTTCAAGTTGGCAATAATAATAATTATAATAATAAAAATCACCCCACAGACTCCAGAGATCGGCCCACGTGGAAACGACTGCCCGTCTTTTACGCACAAACTTTACGCACAAGCATCCGTCGCCGGACGACTGATCCTGCTGTCGTTGTCGGAAGCAGACGTGAAGTTTTTGCATATCTCTCTCCTCACCATGACACAGAGGGAACGTTAGGTACATGCAGATACGATGCTCAGCCTGCGGGCTGCATGGACACGCGCCCCGGGTCCTCGTTCCGGATCCACCGCTCCGGTCCTCCGCTGCACACCAGCCCCGGGCGCGTTCCTAGCTCAGCCCGATCATGACCGTCTCCACGTCTTTGGACGGTCGACGGTCCTTCACCAGGAAGTTGATCATGCTCTCCGACTTGATCATCAGGTTGCACCCGAGGAAGAATATACCGAAGATGACGGTGAGCGACAGCACGCACAGCACCGCGATCTGCACCACGCGCATCACGAACAGTTTGCGCTCCTCTTGCAGCAGCACCAGCGAGCCGCCGCCGTCGCCGGTCACCACGCCGGTGTCCGTGCCGTTGCCGGAGTACGTGGCCAGAGTTCCGGCGAGGGTCTGACTCCCGTTGACGAGCGCGTCCTGGGTCACGTTGAAGAAGGAGACGTTCATGTTTCCCTGCGGGTGGTCAGCAAGGCGCGCGGCTCCTCTTGACGCGCACACGGTCTCACCTCAGATACCGGGGAGGACGCAAAACTTTGCGTCATGTGACTGTTCAGAAAATAAATAAATAAATAAATAAATAACAGGAGGGAAGAGAAGTGGGTCTTTTTAAAGTCACGGGTTGTGGTCGGACGTGGAGTTTGACGCGGCACCTCCTGTGCGTAACGGCCACGTCCACGTCACCGAACCGCTTCGCCTTCGGCGCCGACGAAAAGTAACTTTCTACAACTCGCGCCCCATGTTGGCTTCCGGACTTTGAGTTGGGTCTCCTCAAACGGTGCGCCGGGTCCAACGCGTGTTTTTCCCTCCACTCGTGTAACAAGAGACAGTCCGTGTCCTCGCCCGCGAGCGCTTCTTTTGTGCCAAGTCTCTGGTGCGTTTTAAAGTGATGATGAGCTCCCTGTGGACCACAGCAGCACTCATCAGGAGGAGGAGGCAGTCAGGTGGCCGCGGGGAGTGCGCTGCTCCACACATGTACCAAAAGACACAGCCAGGAATGCAGACAAAAAGAAAACAAAACATCATTCAACAAGTGTTAACTTCCTGTTTTATGCAACAAACAAACAAACAAAAAAAAATACTACTTTCAATAGGATGTGTAGTGTTTAATCTGAAAATTGTATCATACAGCCCGAAGCCATCACGAGTATTGATCCAGATACACCCACTTCTCATCAGGCTTCTCATGAAAGTAGTATTGAAAATCGTTTAATCATAAAAGTGAGATTGAAAAACCATTAAAACCTTTTTTTAAAATAGACTTTAATGCAGACCACTGAGGAAGCTGTCTCTGACTTGGGAGCCCTGAATGACGCATGGCAAATATTTATAAGAAGTATTGACCTGCTCTTCCGTCCATTAGGCAGCAGCTGAAAGCCCAGGACATGGGCATCTTCACTGGACTGATCATCACTTTGTCTTTAAAGTGCTGGGTAACTGTTGTTTTTGCATCGGACACCATCTTGGAAATGGAACCCTCCAACCTGAGCTGTTAGAAATAAGTATTTCTCATGACCAGATTATTCCTAAATACATTAAATTAACGATTTATAGAGATGTGAAGGAGGACAGTTTAATATTTTTTTAAAAATGGTTGTAAAACCAAATTAAAGGCTTATTTCTATTATTTATCTAATTTCAAAGACAGATTGCTATTAACCAGACTGTAAACACACGTGTGTGTTATATTATTTTATCCCAATGCGTCACCTGTGCTTACTGTACATGTATGAAATTCAGCAGCTGAAAGTGATGAGGCTGGACAGGTTAATTGAAAAACCCTACCTCAGACGTTATGAAATGGCTCCTGAAGCCTCCTGTCAGATTAATCTGCTGTTTGTCTGAATACAAAGGCCATGAAATTCAATTGGAGATGCTCCTTATGTCTGGGTAAGCAGCTTTCAGTCGCCGACTGACAAGCATGTGTACAAATAATGATTAGCTCCAACCACCAACACCCCTCATCCGCCTCGAGGTAGTTTACTGATGGATGTGACTGATAAAAGTGTTTTTTTTTTGTTTGTTTGTTTTTTTTACGTGTACACAATTAGATCCCATATTCACATCAGTCTTTGGGTTTGGTTCGCGGACATTAATTGGCAGCATGTGATTCACTGCTGTGTAAATATGATTGCGCTCAATTATTCACTGCAGTGTGATTATACGGAAAGTGGCTCGTACTTACACTTCGTCTCTCTGTCGATATGCTCATACTCCGTTCCACCTCAAACCCAACAATGCCTCTGAGGCTTAATAACTACAAAACTTCAGAGAATTTACCAATGAGGAGAGCGAGAGAGAGAGGGGGGGGGGGGGAGAAGGAGAAAAGCTCAGATCCTCTTCAGAACTAATTATCAAACCGTTTAGAAAATGTGTCTCATCACCATGACATGTCCTTCTGGGGAGGTTTTGTCTTCTGAGAGCAGCCTGAACTGATGGACCTGTTGCAGGTCTGTCATGTCAAACTCTCTGGAGCGTCACACTCTGGCCTTCACTGCGGAATGCCGCACATTTTCCCTGCTGCACCCGCCGCCGTCCAGAGATGCGTCTCTAACAAGTGGTTATTGTCAGCAGAGCCGTGCGTGAAGATATACTAATTTGGGGGATGCATATAGACATGAATGTGCGTGTCAGACTTGTTCCTAAGCAACAGTAGACCTGTGAGCCCCAGTGACAGATGGTTGGTGAAGTTATTTTGGTTTAGAGGAAAAGGAGCGGGAGGAAGAGAGGGATGGAGGGAGGGAAGGAGGGAGGGAGGGATGAGGTGCCTGGACAGAGGAGGCGGGTGGGTGGGGGTGGGTGGGGGTGCGTTTCCACTTAACATGAGGGAATTGGCAACCTAGCAACACAAACTAAGTGAAGACATCCCTAGCAACGTGGAGGCGGTGTTTGACCCCACCCTCCTCCCCTCTGCTCATTACCACTACATCATCACCATCACCATCATTACCCTCTTTAAGACAGTTTCCCTTTGACCCCCCCAAGTTATTAAAATCTAGTAACACAGAGAGAGTGTTGGGGGCCATGTTGTGATCTCAGGGGGTTTTGCCACCTTAATGACTTCGATGTAAAGTCATTATCTACACATGGATTTAGATGTGAGGGATGCGGCGCAGCAGCGGAGTGGCGCCCCCACATCAACTCCACGCTAAGCGACCATCAGTCAGGAAAGTTATTTTAAGAAGGTAATGACTTCATTGCTTTGAATCGCAGTGTGATTTAATCATATATATGATTAAACGCCCCTGCAGCTGTGTGCCGCACCTATACTGCTGCCTGTCCGTTTGTTTTGAGAGACACACAACTACATTTCAGAGATCTCAAACATCTCAACTCGCTCGTTCCATTTAGACCCAGCTCCACATCACGATATAACACAGGGTGTCTTGTTCTCTCCTATCAGACCACATGAGGCTTCTCACGGAGCTGAGGGATTTTATAATAGGACATCAATGCCCTCTTGCACTCTTTCCATTTCTGCACTCAGAAATGTGTATATATATAGTGTATATATATATATATATATATATATATATATATGTGTGTGTGGTGAATGTACGTGTTGGCCATATGTCCTAAACGACACTAACCCTTCACCTGAGAAAAACTCATATCTACCCACACGACTTACTCCACCCGACAAAGCCTGCGCGAAGCAGCTGACACTAAATTTCCCAGTTGGCTCTCTGTGATGATGTTCCCCCGACTCAGCGAGACGCTTAAAGGCCTCCACATAGATCTGCAACACGGGTCAGGACCCTTCCATCCCCCGCTCCTCCCCCTCCCCCGCTCCTTGTTCAGTCTTAATTGGCTGCCATCTGACCTGCTCTCTTGTTTTTTACCACTGGCGGTATGATCTTTCCAAAATGCCACTCATCTGTAAGGGTGGTTGACACTGAGGGCTTTTGGAGCCGATAGATCCAAGTCAGTCAATAAAGGAAACGGGGGTTTATTTCCCACAGCGTATTACCTGCACCATTCACTCACTCTGAGAGCTTAATGCCAACCCAATCGTTGACTATTATAGCTTTTCTATTTATTTCTCTATCCCTGTCGTTTCTTCTGCATGCATTTCCCGGATATGGGGAGGCAGTAACTTAGCAACCAGCTGGAGAATAAAAGCAGGGCGACGATAAAGATTCAACACAAGTATTGTCCGCTTCTATGAGCCCCACTACAAACACAACACATCAGCGGCTCCGCACACTTCCCAAAGTTCATTTCGGTGTGGCAATCTTTGCTTTCATCCCATTTTCTGCCTCATTTTCTTTTTATCCCCATTATCCTGTTTTAAATTCCCACATGCTGCGTCATTCAACGGGTGAAACGGGAAGAGTTTTTCTGTGGCAGGCGCTTATCAGATTCATAGATAGCGTGAAGAGGACGGGGAGTTTGGCTATAGGCTGTCTCAGGTGAATGCACAGGACACAGAACCTGAAAGGTCAGGAAGCGTCCTGAGGAGCCCTGTAACTGAATGCATCTTATCATATGTTATCTCTCCACTTTGTGTTAGCTTACTTAACAATTTCATTTCATGGCAGGTTTGCAAGTTGCAGTTTTGTGTAGCAACAGTTTAGTATGTTTTCAGTCCAGTAGAGGGCAGAATGACATTCATGACAAGTCACTTTAGAGTCTAGAGTTTAGACTCTCAGTTTTTGGTATGTGATATATATATATAAAATATAAAAATAAATCTTTATAAACTCTAAAAATATTTTATAATAGAATAAAATTAGCATATTGGTTGTTATAAGTCTCTTCAACTGAAGAGGCCTTTTTTAATTATCAGGCATGATTTTTAATTTTTGTCTAAAGTATGAAAAATCATTTGTTTTGAACAAAAAGGTGATTGTGGCAGATGATAGGAGACTGTTCCCGCACACACACACACACACACACACTGTGTGTAGCGTAGAGGTTGTTTTCACGTGTGAGGCTTTGACCCAACACGCGCTCAGTCAAGTGAAGAATGAGGAAAAGGGTCGAGGAGGAGGAGGAGGAGGAGGCGGCGGCTGCTGCAGAGGGCAGAGGAGTGCACGAGCCCACAGGGATCACAGGCGACTCCCGGTCAGTCGGCTCCGTTACTCCCGTTACCACAGCCATGGGCACAACCTCCTCACACCGTCTGCTGCTCCTGATTCTCTGTCTGTCTTCCACATCACAAGTCTTTGGTAAGTGGGTTTTTAATTGGGAACTCTTTTTTTTTTCCACCTGAAAACTTTTACCTGCTCAGACGCACCGGAGGGGGGGAGGGGGGGGGGGGGTGGGGGGGGGGGGGGGGTGAGCACCTTCAGTTAAGTCACTCAATCATTATCTGCTCAGTGTTACTGATCCAATGTTTATTTCTTTATTGTTGTTAAAAGTAACTGAATACATTTACTTAGGTACTGTACCACACACACTGTGTGTAGCGTAGAGGGTGTTTTCACGTGTGAGGCTTTGACCCAACACGCGCTCAGTCAAGTGAAGAATGAGGAAAAGGGTCGAGGAGGAGGAGGAGGCGGCGGCTGCTGCAGAGGGCAGAGGAGTGCACGAGCCCACAGGGATCACAGGCGACTCCCGGTCAGTCGGCTCCGTTACTCCGGTTACCACAGCCATGGGCACAACCTCCTCACACCGTCTGCTGCTCCTGATTCTCTGTCTGTCTTCCACATCACAAGTCTTTGGTAAGTGGGTTTTTAATTGGGAACTCTTTTTTTTTTCCACCTGAAAACTTTTACCTGCTCAGACGCACCGGGGGGGTGGAGGTGGGGGGGGGTAAGTGGAGGGGTCCTCTCATAAGTTTATGTGTACAGTAGCTGTACTGGAGCTGATAATCAAAGTTAATTAATTATGTTATTATAATATTATTAAGTTTCTGCTTTCCTGTTGACTTGAATGGAGCCTCTTCTTGTGCAGGAGCTTTGACCACTTTTCCTTATAAGGGAGTGAGTATAGTCAGGACTTGTCTCCCTGTGCGAAAACACCAGGGAAACATTCAAGGACTTCATTTCAACATTCCCATTATAAGACTCTCATATGTACAAATACATCATGTGTTTATTGCTAAATGATACTGACAAATAAAACACAGTGTTTTCACCATTTAAGGTGAAACTGGGTGAAACTGTATCAAGCATCAGACTGAACTGTACATCAGGGGCCCTTGAAACTTGATGACATGAGTGTTTATATAGGCAGAGGTATATTTTCTGATTTCTGATATTTTGTTCAGATTTGACAACTTTTTACAGAAGTAAATTAACGTTTGTGAGTCTGCGGCTGCGTTACACAGAGAGCCGAGCCACACCCTTAAATCATACAAGATTAAAAAAAATTGTTATCAAGTTACACTGAATAGCAAGTTTAATGCAATGTGCTAGTATAGCTAAACAATCTTCTGGACGCATGATGAGGATGAGTATCAGGATGTTGTGAACAGCAATAAAAGACTCACAGTGGTCAGTCATGTCAGTGTTTAGGGTTGTTGGACAGCGTTACTTAGCCTATCGACGTGAATCACTTTGCTTTAGCTGTAAATTGCGTCTGTGTGCGTGTGTGTGTGTGTTGTGAAATGTTTGTGTTGTGTAATTATCCCAGGATCCAACATCTGCACATCTCAAGGAGTTACCACTTGTCAGCAGTGTTTGGCTGTTCACCCCATCTGTGCATGGTGCTCTCAGGAGGTAAAAACACACTGTTGAGTCACTGTACTCCCAATTATCAGCAAGCGCAGCGTGTTCTAACGGAAACCTCATTTCCCAGAAACAGTCTTCCCTTTCCCTTCCCTCGTCCTCTGTTGTTTGTTAAATGCTGAATCTTCAACATGCTAATAGAACGTTGCCTCTCAACAGAGTTAATACAGAGTGTGGGCTCCTGTGCTTGGGAGATGCCTAAACCTTTTTTTTTGCAAACCTTTAATGCTTTACGAGGTTTTCTTTTACCTTATGGTACCAAAGTGAGTCGTCAGTGTCTCTACTGAAAAGATCAGTTGTGGGTTTGTTTTTTTGTTTTTTTTAGGAATTTGGCAGGGGAGGCTCCAGCGTGCCCCGCTGTGACCTGAAGGAACATCTGCTGAAGGCAGGGTGCAGCAAGACGTCTCTGGAGTTCCCCTCCAGCACCCTGACTATTCTGGAGGATGCACCGCTCAGCAGCAAGGCCTCGGGATCTGCTGCCGTCATCACGCAGATAGCGCCTCAGAAACTTCACATGGCACTGAGACCAGGTACCTTTACATGCAGTGGGCACCATTGATGGAAAAATACTATAAAACCAGAGAGGAACAACCATAAAGTGTCATGAAGTAACAGCAAGATGCAGTACTTGTTTTATTTAATACTTAATACTCCCACCTGCATCTCTCTCCCTCCCAGGTGATTCCAAGTTTTTCACCGTGTCAGTGAAACAGGTGGAGGATTACCCGGTGGACCTCTACTATCTCATGGACCTTTCATTTTCAATGAAGGACGACTTGGCTCGCCTTCGAACTTTGGGCAGTGAGCTCGCCGCAACCATGGGCCGCGCCACGAGCAACCTGCGCATGGGTTTTGGAGCTTTTGTGGACAAGACCGTGTCCCCTTACATGTACACCTATCCTCCGGAGACTGTAACAAACCCTTGCTATGGGTAGGTGCAGAGGTCTCGAGTCGGGAAAAGGAAGCTGAGATACATGGAGAATTTTTGAGAAAACCTATTCAGTTGTTGACAACTTGTTTGTTTATTTTTCTGCTTTGCTGATTTCTTATCCCTGTTCACCTGTTCAATATCTATACAGAATTAGTGAAAAATGCCAGGCTCAGTTCGGGTTCAAGCATGTACTGCCACTGACAGAGAAGGTAGCGCGCTTCACTGAGGAGGTGGAAAAACAACAGGTTTCTCGAAATAGAGATGCACCAGAGGGCGGATTTGATGCCATCATGCAGGCAGTGGTGTGCAAGGTACAAGCTTTGTATTTGTATGGCGAGACAATAACACAATGCTCAGTGATGTGTTTGCAAAATTACAGATCTTCTCGCCAGTCTTTTCCTTCACCTTCTTTATCGTGTTCATTGTCGTCATTAGGAGAAAATTGGGTGGCGTTCCGACGCCTCACACCTACTGGTGTTCACCACCGATGCCAAAAGTCACATCGCACTGGACGGGCGTATAGCTGGCATAGTCCAGCCTAATGATGGACAGTGTCACCTTGGTGACGACAACGTTTACAACGAAACTGCTGTGCTGGTAATGTTTCAGGCATTTAAGTTATTCACAAAGGTTTGTAATATTTATTTGATTATTTGCCGCCATTGTCTTTCAGGACTATCCCTCCTTGGCGCTCATGACTGAAAAAATGTCTGAAAACAACATCAATTTGATATTTGCTGTCACAACCTATGTGGTGCCCCTCTACAAGGTGAGCAAGCCACATGGCATGTAAATATATATGAGAGTTTGATATGAAAACATACAAAAACGCATCTTGCTTTGTATCCTTCCTGTCAGGAGTACAGTCAACTCATCCCTGGCACCGCTGTGGGAACACTGTCCGATGACTCCGGGAATGTTATTGAGCTCATTGAGGAGGCGTATGCGGTAAGGACTCGCCGATATTCGTAGATAAAAGTAGATTCCACTTGGATTAGACAACCAACTAATTGGTTACTTTATGTCGGGCAGAAAATTCGTTCCAAAGTGGAGCTGGAGCTGCTGGGAGTCCCTGAGGAGTTGCATCTATCCTTCAATGCCACTTGCCTCAATGGAGAGATCATCAATGGACTCAAGTCCTGCTCTGGCCTCAAGATTGGAGACACGGTACGTATCAGCGGATCTGCCGCTAATGTTCCACATCTGGTTTCTCCGCACAGGAACCCACAGAGATGTCTCCTCTTCTTTAGGTGTCCTTCAACGTGGAGGCCAAGTTGCATGGCTGCCCTAAGGAGAAGAGCAAAACTTTTACCATCAAACCCGTTGGCTTCAAGGATGCCCTGGAGGTCACGGTGGACTTTGCGTGCACTTGCGACTGTGAGGCAAAGGCAGAAGCCAAGAGCCCACACTGTACCAGCGGCAATGGGACGTATAAGTGCGGCGTGTGCGAGTGCGATCAGGGCCGCCTGGGGCCTCGATGCGAGTGCTCAGCGGAGGACTACAATCCGTCGGACGATGCTAACTGCATCCCAAAGCCGGACAGCCCAGCCTGCAGCGGGAGGGGCGACTGTTTGTGCGGCCAGTGCTCGTGCCACACAAACGAGTTTGGCCAAGTGTGGGGAAAGTACTGCGAGTGCGACGACTACAACTGCTTACGCTTCAAAGGGGCACTTTGCTCGGGTGAGTACTAGTTTGTTTTCCTCAAAGCCAAATGACTGGACCCACATGCGCTGACATCACAAGGGTCTTCCTCGCGGGTCAAGGTTTTTATTTTATGCAGTGAGGCAGGAAAGATGAAGTCGCCCATTACTTCCTGTTCCCTGCTTTGATACCTCATCCAGTCTAACTGGAACACACTGTGGTCGTTCCCAGCTCACTCTGTAAACACACCTCAGTTTCAGTTTACATTAGCTTTCTGTTCCCGAGCTTGACCATTCAGAATGTCCGTAGCTTCTTCCAAAACCAAAGCCCCATTTAATATCGTCACTTGCTTTGGAAAAGACATGTAAATAATTGCACAACTCGACTGTGGAACATAAACAGGAAACCTTATAAAGGATCAGATCTATAAACTAATAAAGGGCAGTCAAATAAGAACAAGTCCAGTTACTGCTACCAGAGTCTTACTGCCGCGTTTATTGTTCACAGCAGGGTGGTGCAGTGCTCTATCTCTGTAGTTTGCACAGCTCGGTGCACAGTTACACAATCACGGTGATAAAATTTTAATGGCCTGTGTCACTCGGTAATTTAACATAAAAAGCCATTTGGGACCTTGATTGTAGGCCCCAAATGGCTGTAGCGAAAGAGACAAAACTCCACTGCGATATTCCCATACATTACGCAGAGAAAACTTTAGCTACACATAGTTACTCTGATTTAAAATGGAAATAAGACGAGAAGTCTCACATTTCATATTTAAAGGGGATGTCAACCACCACTGGAGGATCTGAGAGAATAACCTGAACTATCAGTTGGTGGAAATGTTGTTTAAATGATTTAAATTGCATGTAGGCAGACACACTATTAAGTAAAACTGACTGATTTTAAAAAATAAATAATAATAATAAAAATATTTTTTCCCCTCAACAACTGGTGGGGCTGAGCCCCAGCGCCCCCTATGGGCCAGCCGCCTCTGTTACCAGTGTTAAGCTTGAGTTGGTCTAAACACCATACTTTGGTGACGAAACCCAGGGCTTGGTCTCAGACACTCACCCAAACACCTACACACACACACAGATCCATCAGTGTGATGTTCCCTATGGCTGTGTATTTTTGCCTCTGCCGAGGAGCTGGTGTGGGTTCAGGGAGCAGCATTTGGTAAACACAGCCCGGGGGCCCATTAATATGAGGACAGGAGAGAACAGGAAAGTTTGCATTCTTTTGTTGGCAATTTGCCCGAACTCATCTTTCTCCAGTGTGTGTGTGTGTGTGTGTGTCTTCCATCCCTCTCTCTCTCCTTCTTTCCACGGCCCCTTAGCTTGAGCCTTTCTCTAAAGCCCAGACATGTGATTAATAGGCAGGGTTACTGTGTTGTCTCAAAGAGTGGAATGATGTAAACCTAACAAGGAAAAAAAAAACCTGTTCATGTGCGTGAAACAAATTTTTTTAAATTTTTTTTAAAGGAGTAGTCCTGCTGTACAGTGCAGAAAAAAAAGTCCAGTGTTTCACCAGCATCGTATTGCAAGGTTTTAAAGTGTTTCTACATGTCTGAGCTTCTGACTTGTGGCTCCACTCAGGGAAGATTACTCAACGCTTTGCAAAACATTACGCCGCGAGAGTGTAACCATTAACCAATGACAGCACCGCCACTAAACACGTCTGAACTGGTCACTGCAGTCAGCGTAACCCAGAGGAGAGGCAGGAACCGACATGGAGGGGGCGAGGGAAGGGAGTCTTTTCCTCGAGTTCACGTTTTGAGTCCTGGAATTAGGGACCCGCTGGGGCCTCTGTGATGTTTCATGACCAGTCACTCCCCCAGTCCGATCCATCTGGGCTGTGACTCACTCGCTTTGCTCTTCGTCATCCTGGGCCTAATCCTGTTTGGTGTCTTGCTAAGACGGCAACACTCTTTGGGGCTTTGTTTCTAAGGTGGTCTGTTGTGCTGATGTGGCTCGGCTCTCTCTCGGTGACGCGAGTAGGAGTGCGTGCTTCGAGGTCCTGTCAGCAAACGGTCTCACCACTGTTCCTGCACTGACCTGGCTGTTCTGCACTTCAAACCAGTCTGAGGATTTATTAGTTTGTGTTGCTGCGTGTGTGTGTGTGTGACTGTAACGAGAAGGGGGAAACATTAGTGTGTCAAACAATAGGGGTGATTCAGAGATGTTTGCGTAATGTTCCTGTCTGAGAAAGATTAGACCTGTGATTGTCAAAGAGTTATTTCCTCACTTACATTTTAGATAAAAGAGGGTTTGTTGTGTAAAATTAAAGCTGCACACAATACTCGCTGCATCCGAATGAACTCACATTTACTAGTAACAAATAAATAATACATACAAATGCATTTTACACCTCGCTGGTAATTACATGGTTTCATAATCTGTGTATGTGATTACGCTTTCCTAACTGTGCAATATGTTTTAAAAACACTACACACTACACAACCACTATACAAAACACACACACACTGTGATTCATTTGTTAATTGTGTTATTTGTATTTCGTAGTTTTTGTTGCCTGGTCCCACCCATGTGCTAAAGAAAACAAATCCGCATGAACATGTGTAATGATATATTTCACAAATTGCAACTATTTAATTCTAAAGTGAAATGATACATATGGGGCGAGGAACATCTGGGTTTGTTTTTATTCTTTCAGATCATGGGAAATGTAGCTGTGGCTTCTGCCAGTGTGACGTTGGCTGGAAAGGAGAAAGCTGTAACTGCTCCGCGCGTATAGACACCTGCATGTCCCACATCGGCCTGCTGTGTAGCGGCCGCGGGAACTGTGAGTGTGGGGTCTGTCACTGCACTCAGCCGGGTGCCTACGGAGACACCTGTGAGAAGTGCCCCACCTGTCCCGATTCCTGCACTATAAAAAAGTGAGTGCATTGCGTTAGTACTCACAAGACTGATATGGGAATGGACATTTTCCAATACAGGGGGTCCTCGAGTTACGACGGAGATCCGTTCCTGAGAATGTGTCGTAACCGAATTTCGACGTAAGTCGGAACATCAATCATTGTGCCATTGTGCATACATTGTGCCACTAGATGTCGCTATAACACCACGCTAAAATAAGAGTTTATTATGGTGAATTGCCTTTTTTGTCCCTCTTGACACACCGTAGGGGTTGAGATCACGAGTGTAATGACAATTTCCTTTAGATTTCTGTTATCAACCGTGTAGACCCTATTGCCACGATCCCGAACGCATCTGTGTCCGTGTGCATCTCCTTACCGGCTGCCCCCCAAGGCAGTAAACACAAGGCAGAGTAGCCTAGTTGTGCTGTGGAGGTGCTGGAGAGCCGGCAGGTGCGCTGAGAGACAGAGAGAGCGCTCACCAACTAGTTCCCGTGTGAAGTCTGTATGTATTTACGGGGCAAACCGCTTAAGCCGAAGTTCACGGGAGATGTGTCGTAACCACGAAAACAACGTAACTCGCGACCGTCGTAACTCGAGGACCCCCTGTAATAATAGTAATAATAATATTGTGGATTTTCTGTTTCTTAACCAGTCGCCCTCTATTGTCTTTTGGGCCATTGGGGCTTTGCATCACAAGTTGAACCACGCACACGCCACTAAAGAGTCATTATCTGCTTTGTGTAACGGCAACAGTACTGGACTCTGCTTGCAATTGCAGGGAGTGTGTTGAGTGTCAGCACTTCAAGAGAGGACAGTACTACAAAGACAGCAGCTGCAACAGGATCTGCAAAGACGAGATCGTTGTAGTGGACGGGCTGGGTGAGAAAACTTCCTTCCCGGGGAAACTGATGTTTTCCTGCTGCTGAATCCTCCTGAAAGTCGAAGCCTTGATACGAGCACTTTGGTCAAATAACATAATGGACTCGTATTATGTGTCTTGTTTACACCTTGATGTCGTTTTAATAACCCCGCGTTTCTTCCTCCCTGTCATCTTTGGCTCACAGTGTTCAACGACCGAAATGCGGTGAATTGCTCCTACAAAGATGAAAACGACTGTGTGGAGCACTTCCAGTATTACGAAGATGAAAGCGGCAAATCCATTTTGTTCGTGGTGAAAGAGCCAGGTACTGTGAGAGTTGCTGTGCACGTTTGAACTGACAGGCAGAGAACTGCACACTATAGTTTGGGTGGTTTATTGGGACAGAATGGTGTGTTCTTGAATGTCATTGCAGCCTGTGTGTGGCAGGCTACGCTATCGGGGGAACAGTGTGTGCGCCTAATAATATGCTCTTCTCAAAAGAACACATCATCTGCCAGATAACCACAGCTTGACTCTGCCACACCACAGAAACCATAAATACTCCAGTGTACTGAACTGGTGGCGTTGCCCTCTCCTGCTTCTCGTCTCTCAGAGTGCCCCGAGGGCCCGGACATCCTGGTCGTGCTCCTCTCGGTGGCCGGAGCCATTCTGTTTCTGGGCCTGGTTGGCCTGCTCATCTGGAAGCTGCTGATCACCATCCACGATCGCAGGGAGTATGCCAGTTTTGAGAAGGAGAGAGCCAAGGAAATGAGGGATATGGTGAGAGTCGTTTATTATTCAATAATAATTTGAAGTACTTCATCAGAATGCGGCCATCCTCCCATATCAGTGTGCGACATTAACAAGGTTTCTGCTTTCTTTCTTCACAGGGTACCAATCCTTTGTATAAAGGCGCCACCTCCACCTTCACCAACATTGCGTACCGAGGAAACCAGTGACGAGTTAAACTATCTCAGGGGTCAGTGACGGAGATGAGATGTAGTGGCACAGAAATGGATGGGGGCGAAACTTACACTGTCATGTGACTAGCTACTGTAGACGAGAAGTAGCTACTGCTGACAACGGCGTGGTGAAAAAAAGAAATTGTACATATTGTAAAAAAAAAAATAACTTAAAGTGAGTCACATGCTCATTGGATGTCTGTGTCATGTCTGTAGCTTCGCTCTCAGGTTTCAGTGCGAGGCAGCACTGACACTGCTGTCACTGCTGTCACTTTTGCTTGGGAAACTCTTCCACCACTGCAAGATTTGTTACTTGCGCCTTTTTTTTGTTTAAGAGACCCAGTAGTGATGTAATGAGCTGTCACAGAAAATACATTATTTTTTTTTTTTTTGTAATTTTCTTTTTCGGAGTGCAGCTGCAGCCTATTTCAAAGTCTGACTAAACTGAAAAGGGCTGTTTCAGATTAATAATAACAGAGTTTACATGAAATGTGCACTATAGAATTTTAATACATTACAAAAAAAAGATTTTTATAAACATTGCCATCTTTTTTTTTTTTTGAACCAGACTGCAGCCTGACATCTGGCTTGTCTCACAGTGGTGATTGTGGTCAGTGGTGTTTTTGAAATGCACATCAGCATCGAAAAGCTCTGGGGATGGTTATAAATATTATCAGTGCACCTGTCGTTGAAAGTGTGGCTATTTTACTCTTCAATCTATTCTTTTTTTTACTGAACAGCACTGTGCTACACTGAACTACCACATTTTTATACGCGTGTATGTGTGAGCAGATTGTATTGTACAGCCATAGGGCAGTGCAGTTGTTGATGAGGAACTTGGGCCTGTTCTTTTGCAGCATTTCTATGTATATGGGAGATAATAATACAATATGTGAGGTGCATTTGTATGTTACAGCTCTCAGGGCATGGTGTGAAAAGCCACTGTCTGGTTTCTGTCTGTTTTTGCACACTTTTCTAAGAAGTCTGTGGTTTAGCTTTAGTTCTTGACACCAAGGAAATGATTGTATCTGACCACACCGTTTTTTGTGTGATGCTTAGCATTTGGGTTCCTTTCAGCAAATGTCAAACCTGTTTTTATCCTTTAATAAAATCAGATTTACAAAAGCCTTAAAAAACGAGTTATTTAAGGTTTATAATTTGGATCCAACGTGTTACGCCAATATTTAAGTTCACGGTTCATTTTGTGAATTATTGATGGTTGATGACTCATGGACTCTTCCTCTCCGTTTTTTATTTTTATTTTATGGGTTTCGCAAATGTCACTTAAGAACCTTATTGAAGAAACAATACAGAATTACTTACATATATTTCAGGCAAATGAAATATGATGTGGGTGTTTTAAAAAAACACTGGATAGCAGTGTGCTGAGTTATCTACTGTAACAGGTCATAGACTATTTCCTGTGGCTTGAGCACACTGGAGCTGTCATGTTAGTTTCCTGTGTATTTTTTTAGTGGTAATGTAAAAATATTCACTTTCTCGACACTTACTACAGCATATCTATGTCACCATATCCTACTCAACCAGCTCGACGATATTCATTCCCTTATAAGTCAACATTAAGCCACAGCTTGTACGACTGCAACAAACATGTAGACAAACATGTCGCACTTATCCCCCAACCACATTTTGAAAAGAACATTTGTCATGAAGATGTGTGTCAAATAATTTAATTTACATGAATATGAAGAACAAGAAAGCTAATGACTTTGTAAGTGGTCATAATCAATGCAAAAATGAATAATGAGCAGTTTAATTGTCAGAGCTCTTTGTGCAGTCTCAATGTTCTCTTCCCTCATGTGGCTAAACAAATGTAGTACTGGTAACTGTCTCCCTCTAGTGTATGATTACTGCACTGTTCAAATGTTATGGTATGCCAGCAGATAAACCGCGTTATCTGTGGGTCTCGCCCAGATTTTTTTTTAAATCACGGATAACTGTGTCCGGAAGTGGTGTGATGACGTAAACTGATGATGATAGATGCCCTTTGTTGAAAACAAACAATAACAAACATACTATAAAGATTCTGTTTTTGGTTGGAGCAAGTGTGACGAACCCCAACGCGATTAAAAAAAATGTTTTCCTATTTCCGATCGTCAGTGAACGCAGCACAATTGAACGCACGCCCCCTCTTCCGCCGCGTCAGTTCCAACATGGCGGCGCCCCGTGCCGTGGTCGGTGTGGAGGGAGGCGGCGGTGACACGGGGCTGGTTCTGTCCGATTCAGCCGCCGGGGACGGGAAGAGACCTCAGTTCGGGACGCGGTTCCTCACCGACCCGCGGCAGGTCTTCCAGCACAACGCATGGTCCGTGAATCCAACACGTGGGGGCTGTTGTTTAGTGGCTATGACTCGTGACTGATTGATTTCAGTTTTTTATTGGAGATTCAGCGAAATAATCTCCTATCATGTAAATAATTAGAATGTCGTACTAGCCAAACACCAAATATATGCTAACTATCAATTATTTTTTTTTATTTAGATTCTTTATTCTTTTGATAAATTGATTATCTGCCTTTCAAGTCTTATTGGGATACTGTATTATTGTGCATGGAGATTATCATATCTGAAACATTCCTGTCATTCATTTTTGATGCGTAACATACATAAGCTTCCCAGAGCTGATTATATCGGATGGATTTAAATTGGATTAATTTCCAGGCTTTTCTGAAAATAATTTGCTCATTTGAAGTATTTATCATTTCCAGTTGTTTCTGTGCCGTGTTGTTATTCACCACATCACCTCAATCACACAAAAAAATGTTTTGTTTTTTTTCTGTTTTTAACAGGGACAATGTGGAGTGGAGTGAGGAACAAGAAGCAGCTGCGAAGAGGAAAGTCTCAGAAAACAGTCAGCCACTACCTCCAGAAAAACAAGGTTGCATTGTTGTTGCAGAGACTCGTGCTTAATGCACCACATATTATGACTCGCACCATGGATCATTGAGAGAACTGTAACTGCTTCTCATCAGGAGGACAGCATACCACTGTGTTGCATCATGTTAATATTTGTCCACAAAAAATAACTCATTTAAGTCTTTGCTTACAAATAATACATGTTTTACTAATCGTTTTTGTTTTGATTGGTGGATCTGCTGTTTCACACTGACTCTGTTGACCTTTTTTTTTCCCCAGAGGAATTCGACAGCCGGGCCAATGAGTATTGGAATGAGTTTTACACAATCCACGAGAATCGTTTCTTCAAAGATCGTCACTGGCTTTTCACAGAGTTCCCAGAGCTGGCACCACAGTGTAGCCAGAACCATGACTCCCATCCTGAAGTATTCAGCACAGATGGCAGGCAACATGAAAGGCTGGATCAAAAACAAAGCAGAGAAGTTGATGACGGTGACTTTCCAGGCTCCTTTGCCTCGTATCGCATTCTGGAGGTGAGACGGTTATTAAAAAGCTAGTTATATAAACAAAATAACATAACAACATATATAAAGTGTACACTGAGGTTGTTTTTTCTACAAAAGATATTAATAGGTTTTAAAAAATATGGACTAGCTTCACCATTTAGATGAAAAGCCTAATTTTGAAAGAATCTCTAACAGACACCTGGACTAACTTGAAAGAATAACTGATATTTTTATACATCTATACTTAATAAAATGTCTTAAACATGTGTTTTACAGGTTGGCTGTGGTGTGGGAAACACAGTTTTTCCAATACTGAAGACCAACAAGTAAGTGAGACAAGACACTGACTGCCATGTTTGAACAGTGCAGCATAACATGCACTGGCAGATGTACTGTATCTAAGTGCGGCTCTGCTTCTTGCAGTGACCCGGGACTCTTTGTTTACTGCTGTGATTTCTCCAGCACTGCAGTGGAGTTAGTCAAGGTGAGGCGGCTGGGTCAGCAGAATGATAATGTGTTGATATGTACTCATCTCTTGTAGGGTTGAGGGCTCGCTAACAAATTAAAATTGCCCACTTGTCATCAGACTAATCCAGAGTATGACCCCGGGCGCTGCTTTGCCTTTGTTCACGACCTGAGTGATGTGGAAGCCAACTACCCCGTCCCCGATGGAACCCTTGACGTCGTAGTGCTGATCTTTGTGCTATCGGCGTTGCATCCCGACAAGTATGAACTTTCTCTCTGCTTTCTTTCTTTTCTTTGTTTTTGTTTTCATTCAGTCCACATCATCAAATGTTGTACTGGTTGTCACTGCACAATGCTATTTAGATATGTATAATTTATCTATTACTCTTCATAACGTGTCACTGCTGTCTCAGGATGCAAGCCTCCATCAGCAGATTGGCGCGGCTCCTGAAGCCTGGGGGAGTGATGCTGCTCAGGGACTATGGACGCTTCGACATGGCACAGCTCCGCTTCAAGAAAGGTTAGTCCAACCACCTTCCAGCAAAAGTCCTGTCCCAACAGCTGTTAACAAACTCCAGACTCAGATCTCCATTATTCATGGTTGATTATTTGCGCAGCGCTAACTACTGCAGTAGTGTTTGGGCATTTAACTGAGAGTCAGAGTATTCTTTTTTTTTCAATATGTGAAAATATTTTTATAGTCCACTTCAGATAATAGTAGGTCACGTGGGCTTTCTATGCAAATCTTACGATCGGACACAACAGATGACTGAGTTTCTTTAATGTTTGCATTTTGAATAATCAGTACATGTGACCTTTTACTTCTTTTAGGAAGGTGTCTGTCAGAAAACTTTTATGTCCGAGGGGATGGAACAAGAGTATATTTCTTTACCCAAGGTAAAAAAAAAAAATAGTGTAAACTATATCGTGATTTATTTTTTTCACAGACCCGTGAAACATTTCATAATGTACCTGAAACTGGTTTTGCGCTTTCATTTCAGATGAGCTCCATGAGCTGTTCACTGACGCAGGGCTGGAGAAGGTGCAGAACCTTGTGGACAGAAGGCTTCAGGTGAACAGGGGGAAACAGCTCACAATGTACAGGGTGTGGATCCAGTGCAAGTACAGCAAGCCTCCAGTTCAGCCACCTGAGACGCAGGACTGAGACAGAGGAGAGACCCCCATCGGGTGGAGAGACCCCCATCGGGCTTCGACCGTCAACCACAACTGAACCTGGGAGCCGATATCAAGGTGGTGCGGGTCTTTTTTCTGAGGATGTATGGAATAGAGCTCGATTGTGATTTGGATAAAGAGCACGCAGCTGGATAGTTCATAGACTCTAAAGACATTACACTATCACAGATGCCAGTGTTTCTGATGGCGCTGCAACAAGAGTGGTGATTTCTCATTTTATACTGATGACGTCAGTGAAATTGTATCTATTCTGACAGATGTTGCTTTTTAATGAAATGAAGTTTAGATATAATCAATTGTACAATGCAAAATAAATAAAAAACTAAATTTTTACATTTTTTGCTTGAGTCATTTCATGATATGACTTTATACACATCACTCCATCCTAAACGACCAAATCCAGATGAAGCCTTGAATGCTAAAAACACGTGACTTTTGCTGTGTGCGCGTAGCCTATATGAAGTGATTACAGTATGTGGGTGTGAACATGATGGGATTGGCAACTTTGTGATAAGTGATCATTTTGGGGCTTGTGTGAGTGGGCGCTGTTAAATTGTGTTGTGTACGGAGGGATTTACCATTGGTCCAGACAAGAGATTTGGGGCAGGCGTCGACTGAACGAAGGTGAAAATACTTGGAACAATCTCACGAGAAAATGTGAGATTTTACTGATTACTGTTTACATTGCAAAAAAAAAAAGAGAAAAAAAAAGAAAAAACATGAGAACCGAACCGAATCGATCCGGATTCAGCTGAAACGGCTCACAACAGCTCAACTTCCGAAACAGATCGCTTTCTCCCCCGCAGCCAGGAAGACGACCGGAGCCGAACTTTGTTTTAATCCACCTCAAAGCCAAGAGCCGAACACATTGATCCCAGTGCCGGGGCAGGAAAAGACAGGGGTTGACTGTAACCCTGGCTTAAAGGCATCATTAACACCTGGCGAAAAACGCAGAATCTCGTGGGTCGCCATTGTGTGGAAGGAAGACATCCGACTCAGGCACGATATGGTCCTCGGGGAGAGGGATGATATGGGGATCCCCGCCTAAGGAGAACAGAAAGGCGGGTTTGGGATACCCGGAGTTGTCGAGGCCTCCGAGGGAATCCTCCGTGGTCTGCCGAGAGCCACCCCGCACTCCCCCGTGTCTTAATCGTTAACAATCGGTACGCGAGGGACGCGGCTGTGGATGCGGCCTAGCCTGGGAGGGTCTGCTGAGCACCGGGGAGACAACGGGGACGCTTTTAGGGTTAACAACAGGCCCTCCGGAGGACCGAGAAAATATCAAATAACAGTAAGTATCTCGTTGGGTTGTCGAAGAAATTAATATGTCTGCATAAATATGTTGTTTAGAGGAGGTAGGGGCGTCGTGGTCCGAGCACCTGACAACACAGACCTTAGGAGATGCTTCTTTTTGACAGACGAGTTAACGCTAGCTTGTTGGCTATCCTAACATTAACATTAGCTATCTTATGTAGGTTTCTAAATACAATTCGGAGCAGGGTCGTAATAATTTGGGATCATTATTTAACAAACCACGAATGGCCCAACACAAATCTATCATTTGCCAGCGTATGGGTACGTTATTGAACAAAATCAAGTATAATGTTTCTAGCTAGCGATAACCGCTAGCTCCTAGAAAGCAATGCTAGGTGATGGCCAACATTGGTGGGCTTGTTAGCTCATGTATCCAATGTTAGCTAGCTACTCCGCTCATCATTAACTGGGGAGGTTTCAAATCGTTATGCTGGTTACTGTAATGTTAGCCGAGCCAGTACACACTCGTAAGTTATAAAAGAATAAGGACTGAAACGTGTCCCTTAATGGACACGGAAGGCACAGGGAATATGTTTCATTTATTTTCTGTAATTCACAGATATAGCTGGGCGTGTAACTTAAACGTTAACCTTTGCACATGCTAGCAAGCTGGGCACTTATTGTCTTTTGTGGCCTTTTCCATCGCTGTGAGTACACTTGGCAGTGCCTCCATTTGTGACCTTTCATAACTCCAGCGCCATGTAACTTGGGCCTATATTACCAGGGCGTTATTATCACATGAAGCTCCAGTTTTCATGGCAGTCACTTTACACATCTGGCCTTCTTCTATGATGCAAAGACAATTCCTGTCATTGGCTGTATTGGTTATATATTGACTATATATTTTGCCTATATTGTTCACTGTAATGTTGTCAGTATTTTTCCTAGTACTCAAATTGCAGGACCATCGCTCGCTTAACACCCATGATAGTGGCAAGCATTATTGTCAGGTTTATTGATGACTCAGAATAGGAATTTTCCACATCCATATAGCTAAATACAGCCATGACTCATCACAACCAGTGCCTTCTGACACAGTGAGCCGTCGCCTCCATTTGAATATACTAAACCTCTCAGCGCCCTCCTTAATCTGTGCTCTTGTCTCTACAGCCATGATGGAAGAACTGCATAGCCTGGACCCCCGACGGCAGGAGCTGTTGGAGGCTCGCTTCACTGGAGTTGGTGTGGCTAAGGTTTGTGTTACAACAGATGTCATGGAGATGGGTGAACTGTTTCCCATCATGGTGCTTAAAATTACATATTTCCTCGATTACACAATTAGTGTATCTCTTCCTTTCTTTGTCTCACTTTGCCTCAGTATCATTCTGCTGTTTGGCCTGGATAGGCCTGGCCCTTCTCCTTTTCTTTGTCTGGTTCTGGAGAAGGTTGAGCCGTGTCTGTGTTTTTTGGCTGGTGTGATATGGCATCTCTCCCTGGCTCATGATGTAGTGGCTGTATATGCTAGTGGCGAAGCCTGCCAAAAAGGCCACAGACGGGACAGGGGTGGTAGGGGGAGGAGGACTGAAGGCACAGGAGGAATGTAGAAATATTTCTTGACCAGGTGTGAGAGGAGGCAGCGCTTAGCCTTCCACCCTGTAGCTTGCTATAGGGATGGAGCTTTCTTTGTGGAAGGTGATCTTGGAACAGTTTGGGAGTGAGAACCAGCGCCAGGAGTGGGCCCTGTGCCAGCCATAGGCAGAGCTGAGCCCCGAGCATGGCATGGCTGCTGCCGCAGAGAAAATGGCAGCTCTCGCTAGGGCATCATGCTGTAGCAACCTAGTATGACGAGAAATGCGAGGAGAGTGAGAGAGAAATATGTTAACAAATAGTTATGGAGAATTATGGGCTGGTGGTCTGAAAGACCTGCAGTGTCACTGAGCAGCATAGTTTTTTTTCTCCTTGACCTTGAGTGGCCGTTTATCACTGCTGCTCTCCGATACATCACTGAGTTGGCATAAAAGCGGAAAATTGTCATACTTCTGATGGTAAACAGGCAGCACACGTTTTGGAAAGGGAATGTAAAGGTCCTGCTTAAATTATCGGCAAGTGGATTTCCTTCTGAGCAAGTCAGATATGAAACAACCAAGATTGTGCTTTGGAGTGGCAGTGCAAATAGCCTTTCATAGATCAAGCGGCGTTTCTTTCTTTGGCTGTTTCCAAAGAAAGGGGGAAAGAATGGTTAAGACTGTGATGAGCAGGAGAAAAATGGATGACATTATCTGAAGGTGACAGACTGAGGAATACATCCTCACCAGCATGCCTAATGTTCAGCCATTTTAGGAGGGTTCAGTGAGAGAGCTCTTCTGTGCTCTGAATCACTAAGTATCTCTTCCTGATTGGACAGTGCCTGCTGAATTCTGATGTGAGTCATTTGACTGACAGGCATCACCAATGGAACCTGCATCAGGACTGATGCAAGAATGGGTTTTAGTGGGAAGTCAGTTATGAGCTGCATACCTTTCCTTTGCTTGTCACATGTTCTACACTTTTCATGTCCTCTCACAAGTGTAGGCATACCCAATAAGTACAGCGGACATTTTGAAGATTCAGTTTTCTAAATGCACATCTCATATCTAATCTGAGAAATTATTTGCTAATTGTTCCTATTATTTTTTGTTTTGACCTGATTTTACCAGGGTTCGGGTCAGAATCAAAACGAGTCATCGAATCAGAGTCTATGCAGTGTGGGCTCACTGAGTGACAAAGAGCTAGAGGTAAATCTGCGTCACATATTAAAGTTGCTTTTAATCTAAATTATCTTTTTATATGACTGTATTATACATGCAGTTGATTCATGCTCTTTTCCCAACAGACGCCTGAGAAAAAGGCGAATGACCAGAGAGTGAGAAAACGGAAAGCCGACCACTTTGACAGCAGCCAAGGTAAGTTTGGCCCACTGAAAGGATGCTCTCTTCTTATGTATGCTAAATGTCAGACTCTCTCTGAACTTCTGCCTCTGTCTTTCAGGCAAAGCAGGAGCACGGGGGCATAAAATTAGTGATTATTTTGAGGTGAGTGACAGAAAATTATTCAGATTTCTTTTTCTTTACACATTAGCGCTCCTGTCTTCTTAAATACTTCAGTGCTAGGTGCATAACTTTTCATACTTACTTTCTAACCCCTTGTTCTCCACCTTAGGCTTTCCATTGAACTACTTTCCTATTCTTCTTTCCTCACATGTCTGTCAGTTTGCGGGAGGTAGTGGTCCTGGTACCAGCCCTGCCAGGGGGATTCCACCAGTGGTCCGCTCTTCCCCACAACACTCGCTATCCAACCCCCCTGTCACGGTGAGCATCTTTGCTCCATAACCTGTCTTTGCTTTTTACACCTTTTCCTGCCATTTTCTCTTCTATGTTTTTATTAACACCAATCACAAGGAGGAAGAATGTGGTCTCTGTAGTAACATTGACAAGGTATGTTGTTTTAAGTTTATTTATTTATTTATTTTGCTTTCCAGGTGCAGCAGGGAAGCCCCTCTTCTGTCAGCTCAGCCAACACTGAGCACTCATCATGTTCACTGAAGCCGGCTTCTCTTCACATGCTCCACAAAGCCACACAGGTACATTACACACAGTCAGGGCTGACTAGGAAGTGTTAACACATTAAATTACTAGGATCATCAACAACTGGGAAAAAAATGGTTTGGTGTGATTGCTCGTTGTGCTTCGTTTGTCATTGGTTCAGATATGAACCATTAACATGGCAACTGTTTTGTGCTTCCTTACCTTGTAGTCTGACCTTACAATAGAGAAACTAACAGCAATGGAGAACAACAAGAACTCTGACCTGGAGAAGAAAGAGGGACGAATAGACGATTTGCTTCGGGTACTAATCTCATTACTTTACATTTATTTGGGTACTCTGCTTGCTATATTTTGTGGTTTTAAAATATTGAGCTCAGTGTATTAATTTTTTTTACTAAATGCTTGTTAGAGGTGACACCTTTCTGTCTGTATGTGTATGAAGAAGGAAACATTCTGTCCGTTCTTTTAACCTGACATTTTCCCTCTTGTGTCTTCTGTTACAGGCAAACTGTGATCTGAGGAGACAGATAGATGAACAGCAGAGAATGCTGGAGCGATACAAGGAACGCTTAAATAAGTGTGTCACCATGTCTAAGAAGCTGCTGATTGAAAAAGTATGTTTGTGGAATTGCACTTTGATTTATTGTCTAATTAGTTACCAAAGTGATTGGATCATTGTGGCCTGTTTTGTACGCCCTAATTTAAGCCACATGGAATCAGTGGTTTTGATGCCTGTTGTTCTCTGCTCTCCTCTCAGTCCAAACAGGAGAAGATGGCATGCCGGGACAAAAGCATGCAGGACAGGCTACGACTGGGTCACTTTACCACAGTGAGACATGGAGCATCTTTCACAGAGCAGTGGACGGATGGTTATGCCTTCCAAAATCTCATCAAGTGAGAACCTTTTATGCCTCGTCCCTGTTAAAAACTTGGAACTGGACAAGAAAATACAACCTAACTTTCTACATTTTATATACAAGACCTTATTAGGTGTGTGAATGTCATAACAATGTCTGTCTTCTTTCAGGCAACAAGAAAGGATCAACTCTCAACGAGAGGACATTGAAAGGCAGAGGAAGCTACTGGCCAAACGCAAACCACCCTCCATGGCCCAGACTCCGCCTCCAAGCCTAGAGCAAAATAAACGTAAAAGCAAGACCAACGGAACAGAAAGTGAAGCGTACGCTGGATTTTGATTTTATTTATTTTTATACTCACTATTTTCCTTTTGAATTCATGTATGAAGTGTCCTCTGTTCTGTGGTCTCTCAGGTTATCACAAGCAGAGTACCACGAGCAAGAGGAAATCTTCAAGTTAAGACTTGGCCACCTTAAGAAGGTAATGCCTGATGTATTTGTGGTTTTGGGTTGTGGTTTTAAAATACCTACTCTCGTCCTTTCTTGTTTAGTCCTTTTATTAATTGCACCGCATTTGATATTTATCTTTTTTGCTTTGCAGGAAGAGGCTGAGATTCAGGCAGAACTGGAGAGGTTGGAGCGAGTGAGAAACCTGCACATTCGTGAACTGAAAAGGATCCACAACGAGGATAACTCCCAGTATGATTTCTTGTCATGTTCTTTTCTTTGTAGTCTTTACTAGAATACTAATTACTAGTATTCCATTGCTATGTTTAATCACTGAACCTGTGTTATGTTTTCGCTCTGTGCAGATTCAAAGATCACCCTACATTAAATGATCGATACTTGCTACTCCATTTACTTGGACGAGGAGGTTTCAGTGAAGTTTACAAGGTGAGGAAACTGTATCTTTTAGTGAAAAGTAAAGATCAGTTATTGCCCAGAGTAAGAAGAGAAAAGTCCAACCAGTGTGCATTTTTACTGTAGCATTGATACTGTTGTGTATCAAGACTCTGTTGGCAGCTAAAACAAAATCATGACAAACGAAACTCCAGACTAATATCTGAAATTTATCTACCAGGCTTTTGACCTAACAGAGCAAAGATACGTTGCAGTCAAAATCCACCAGTTAAACAAGAACTGGAGGGATGAGAAGAAGGAAAATTATCACAAGTGAGTGTTGGTTTTAAAGCAATATATAGTTAATTTACTTTTATTACTGTGAGTAATGTTGAAAATTATCTTTGTTTCAGACATGCATGCAGAGAATATAGAATCCATAAAGAGCTGGACCACCCAAGAATAGTGAAACTCTACGACTACTTTTCGCTTGACACTGACTCGTGAGTCATTCCATTTTTAATTAATGTGGATTAATTCAACATTTACTCATGATCATGCAGATTGAGTCATGTTTTCAGCATGTAGTAGCTTAACTCCTGCTTTTTCCTTGTTGTGGTGCAGGTTCTGCACCGTTTTGGAGTACTGCGAGGGCAATGACTTGGACTTCTACCTGAAGCAGCACAAGCTTATGTCAGAGAAAGAGGGCCGCTCCATCATCATGCAGATTGTTAACGCCCTCAAGTACCTCAATGAGATCAGACCACCCATTATCCACTATGACCTTAAACCTGGTGCGTCTCAAAATCAAAATAACCATTAAACTCTGAGAGCTTGCAGGATCTTGTTTAATTTTTCTTTGCACAGTATTACTAGAAATTAAATAAGTAGTAATACTGCCAGCCAAACTAAGCAAATATGACACTGCTGATTTAGTGTTTTTATTCTAGTTCATTTATTGTAGCGCATCAGTGATTGTACATTCAGCAGAGCTGAGTCATCTTCAAAATAGGTGTCATATTTGGCTCAAAACATGACTGTGAATCTGAACTATGCAGACACTTAATTTCATGCCTGTAACACATTTTCTTGCAGGCAACATCCTCCTAGTGAACGGCACTGCTTGCGGTGAGATCAAAATCACAGACTTTGGCCTGTCGAAGATCATGGACGATGACAGCTACAACTCAGTCGACGGGATGGAACTGACGTCACAGGGAGCAGGGACATACTGGTAAAATATTCAGATTGAATATCCTGCAGCATGCAGCCAAATAATATTTTCAATCCCAGAAAAAGCTTTCTTATATCCGTATTAGCAAGTTAGTGGTTCCCTTAGGAGTTTTGACACTCAGTGTCACTATATGGGCAGTGTGTCCAATAGCACACCAGACTGACTAGTTTTGCCAGGAGCAGCACAAGAGGCTAAAATGGTTTCGTACATGGGGGTTTCATTGCACCAGCAGTGGAAGAGATGATGAATTCCAGGCAAAGAGTTGAATGGTTGAATGGTTAGGGGAAAAATAGTACATTTAATTATTAATTGCTTCTGAACATACAAGTAATGTGTTAACCAGTTGAGAGTGCTATGAAACCACAAAACGCTATATTTCAGCAATTTTACCATATTTATATATTATGAAAAAATATTCTTGATGTCTTGCACACTAAAACTGGGTAGTAGAGTACTGGAAGTAGAGTCTAGTGGTTCATGTTAACTTGGCTCCTCTTCTTGTAGGTACCTTCCCCCTGAGTGTTTTGTGGTTGGGAAGGAACCTCCAAAAATCTCCAACAAGGTGGATGTGTGGTCTGTGGGAGTCATCTTCTACCAGTGTTTGTATGGCCGAAAGGTAAAAGATGCACCAGGGGAAAAAATGCAGTGATAATATTCTCAATATATATTTAGTGCTGTATAGACAAAAAAAATCTAGTGGTGATTTTGTGTTTCATATACATGAATTTAAAGATAGAGTCTTTTAAGGTTTTAAGTTGATGCCCGCTAAGGATTTTTTTCAACTCCTGGTTTCCTTTGCTTTCTAGCCCTTTGGCCATAACCAGTCCCAGCAGGACATCCTGCAGGAGAACACCATACTGAAGGCAACAGATGTGCAGTTTCCTCCAAAACCAGTAGTCACACCTGAAGCTAAGGTGCTGGACTCCCTCATATCTCTGCATTTGTTTAGTTTATCAGACGTTTGATCACATTTATGCATTTATGATCATTTATGCCAGTCTTTTATTCTTTCTCCCTCCAGGCCTTTATAAGGCGCTGTTTAGTTTATCGTAAGGAGGACCGCATTGATGTGCACCAGTTGGCCAGTGACCCCTTCCTCATGCCCCACATCCGCAAGTCAGTGGCCTCCTCGGGCACGTTGGGCATGGCTGTAGCCTCCACGTCCAGCTTCTCCAGCAGCAGCGCCTCAAACTGAACTGATTGACTGACTGAACTGTTTTCAAAGAGTCAAGGGGTGGGTGCAACACAATACTGTGTCCGCCATCCCACCTTGCCTTGAGGAGTCCAAGAGAAGAGGTCAGATGACAGCAAGGGGTGCGTGAGAAGTCATGGATGGTTTGCGAAGGGAGACCAATGTTACCCTCCATCCCTCTCATGTCCACCCACCCCAACCTACCTGTCCTCCTTTCTCAAAAGAGGTGGCATTGTTCTGGGGGTCAAAGCCCTGGACGACTCACACAGCTAAGGGGCGAGGGTTGGCACTAGGTCGGTTAAAAGTGGGGGTTCAGTGTTTTGGATTTTTCTTTTCTGCTTAAAAAAAAAGAAAGTAAAAAGAAGTATAGAACTGCTTTGGCTTGGCCAGATGGAAAGAACTGCAGCAGGCCTCATATCCATATGCACTCACGCACATACACCCATGCATGAGCCATTCTGGTCTGAGGTAGACTGAACTCCCCAAGTGCAAACATTTTGTTTGTTCTCATCTCCCTGAACCTAACTGAGAAACCAGTCTGGCCTGTTATTGTATTGAACCCTAAATATCTGTGGCCCTGTTACTGGGATCCTAAGCCCCACTCAAATTTCAGACCCAGATAGTCTGTGACTGGGAGGGACAGAGGCTACTATCCTGTCTACACCCTCCTTCCCATCTCCTCGTCTAACTCCTGTGACCAAAGCTTATAACTTCCAGCTGGTGGCAGTGTTCCACCTCAGTTTTTATAATGAATGGTTTTAAAGCTGTGTTACGTGATTATGGAGTGGAAGCTGTTGAGGGACAACCCCTTTTACATTTTTTAAAACAATTTTCAATTTAACCAGTTTTATGGAAAAATGTTTTTCAAGTTGCCTTTAATTAGAACTGTTACCATTTCGATTGACGTCCCCTACCATAAACACGCATATTTATTTAGGTATGTTTTGAATTTATTTTTGGCCAATCAGATGCTAGGGACTGGTTTACCTTATAGTACTGTGGGGGAGATTGGGCCTTAGCAAACAGTTGCATAAACCATTAAATACTATTGGTTAAAATGTGTTTGTTGTTCTTGGTTTATTACCACTGCTCTCTGTCAAAGACTGACTTATGTTTACAACACAGCTGACAATGTCATTATGAGCATTGTGACTGTACTTTGTTTCTGTTCATCTCCTGTTCAGCGCAAGATTGGTTTTGCAGACTATAAATCACACCTTTATTCAAGAGAAGACTTGCATACAAGCCGTGCCAAGTGAGTGCTACAAATTCCTTGCTAGATTTTAGCTGCCTGTTTATATTCAACATTCAGATTGTTTTCTGATAAGTGAGTAAATGGCTCAGGAAACAAACTGTACAACTAGATTGTAATGTCACATTGAGTGTAGCCTGCTCCACAAATGATTTGGAGTTTCTGGATGATTTGTGTCGTGCAAAAGACGTATTAGTAAAGCATCTTTAATCTGGCTTCGGTCTGGAGTTGCCCTCCTTCTGTTGGGATAAGTTTAAAGACACCAATGCAAACACTAAAACTAGTATTCTATTGGTTCTTATTAGTCCCCTCTCTCTCTATAATGACACAGTGAATAATAGTTGACATGACAAGCACCATATTAAGCCACATACTGTACATGTTAATTGGAGGATAAATTGGAAGCTGCACAGCTACTGCATAGGATAATCGGATATGATAATTTGTCCCACAATGAGTGTCACAGCTGCAGGGTATCATAGTAAAAATATACACAATAACAGGTGATAAATAAGGAAGTACACGTGCAAGGAAGTACAAGAAAACTGAGACTAATATGTACAATTTAAGACAAATATAGACTATGCGTGGAATAAATTCAGCTTTGTGGTTTCAGTATTGCACAGAAATAAATTTCCAACACTTCCCTAAGTGTTGGGAAAAAATATAGGCGCATGTATTTGACTGGGAACAGAGCTGATTGGACAGTCTTACAGAGGAGGAAGAAATGATATATAATACCACTCCATTGGTCTGGAACTAAAGAAGCGCTGCCCAGTGGTGTGATGGTGTCCTTCAGGGGGCGAGACTGAGTCAGACAGATATAGTTCTTCTTCTTCTCTCTCACTGAGGAGGTTCTAAGTTGGCTCCACCTGTGGTAAATTCATCTGATGGGTCATGATTTAGAAAAACACACACCTGTCTATGTGAGCTCTCACATTTGACAATGCATGATAGAGCAAAAAGATCATTGTGTCATGTGGTCATGGTGGCCTCCATGAATTTCAAAATGGAAGGAGTTTGGAACAACCAGGAATCTGCATAGAGCTGACAACATGGCCAACCAGAGCAACCAGGGGAGAAGGACATGGGTAAGAGAGGTAAACAGGAACCCCGTCATCACTGTGGCTGAGCTACACACCACCAATCTGGGCTTCATGGCCAGATGAACCTTGGTACGTATCAGACCACAAACAGAAATACTGTAAACAGACAGTGGATTAGTGGGTCTCAGCCAGTTTCAGAGGCCCAACCGGAGAACAAGGTTCAGCACGTTGGTTGAACATTTATGTGGGTTTCAAGTCATTTATTATTTTTTGTACCAGTGGATGTAATGGGCTACTTGTATATTCATACTGTGAGGCACATTTATTGTGTAGTTTTGTGGCGATACAGTGCCTCTATCCTAGACTGTGGGTGGCGCACACACCAAACGCACACCGGTGTGGCTGTACGGAGGTCAGTCTTATGGCTGTTGACAAGATCCTGCTGATCTTTCACATTTTGTACTAAATTGTGTTTATTTTTAATGCATGATGTCTGGGTTTATGGGGAACTTACTCAGCTGATAAATAGAGCTACTGTTTTTAAAGTAGTTTGTGTTTGTTTAATTTGTTGTCGTTGTTGTAGATGATTTCATTGTGATATTTATGTTTTGGGTACTTGTGGTAAATAGTTTTATATTTGCGTTCACTTTGTGAGGCCATCAGATCAATCACATGTCACTAACCTTTGACTTTTCTTGTGTAGGTCTATTTGAGAACATCCATATGGAGTCATACTATCAACCCAACGCATAGAACCTGGAAGTGGGTGAGTGCTAATCCACATTATTCCTGTATGGAAAAGTTTTGGAGCTCTACACTGCGATGGATGGATG
The DNA here is from genome assembly GCA_016785345.1 of Trinectes maculatus. Lineage (NCBI taxonomy): Eukaryota > Metazoa > Chordata > Actinopteri > Pleuronectiformes > Achiridae > Trinectes > Trinectes maculatus. Next base: position 191,836 of record JAFBJQ010040038.1, read on the forward strand.
AAGAGATGAATATGGGATTTGGCTCAGTGGAGCCAGGCCACACAGGAGCCAGGAGTTGTGAAGTAGTTACGTGGTACAGGCCCCTCGGGGTCCTCGGACCTCTTATAGAGTAACACACACACACACACAGACACACACACACACACAGACACACACACAGTGGTGAGTGGTGACGCTGCTCCATTCATTCCAGTCTCATCTGACTCGGAGGCAGACGGAGCTCTAGCGGTCAAACTCTCCACCAGCAAGCAACACACGGACAGTTGTTGCTCCTTCTCCTTTTTGTTTTGTTTTTTTTGTTTTGTCTTCCCCTGCGTGTGCACGTGTGTGTGTGCATGTGTGTATGCGCGCGCGTGTATATGTGTGAGTGCGTGTCGTCCTGCGGCGCGTGCTGTAGCTGTTAGTCGTGAGCAATGAGAGGCGACGAGCGTCACCGACACAGGGGATCGAGGCAACCGACATGGACGAAGCGGCAACTTCTGCTCTACAGATGCACTTTATATTTATTCACCCTCAGTCTGGAACTGGAGAGGAGCGCGTGCGGTGAGCGACACGGTTCAGTCTCATTCATGCCTACGTCCGTGGAAAAAAAACAAAACAAAAACACAGACACTGAATCTGTTTATGTTGTTGTTGTTGTTGTTTGTATTGTTGTTGTGGCACCGACTTGTAGTCGTGAAACAGTGTAGAAGGCAGTTTTTGGGGGGCTTTGGTGCGTCGGTATGCCACGAACCAAAAGTCCGAGCGGTGAGTGGAAACAGATGTGGAGAAGAAGAAACGAGGGGGGGGGAGGGGTTGGGGGGGGGGGGGGGGGGTTCAGAGTCAGAGCTGCTTCTCCCCTCTCTCTAATAACTTTCTCTCTCTGGTGATTTGGAAAGTTAAGTTGTGATTCTTTTTCTAATATCAGTTTTTGCATTAGTGTGTGTGTGTGTGTGTGTGTGTGTGTGTGTGTGTGTGTGTGTGTGTGTGTGTGTGTGTTTGTGAAGAGGAGGAGGTTGTCAGAGTTCAGTGGAGTGACGCCTCAGTGGGCAACCTGAGGGCAGATGTGACCTTTACATCCTGTTCCAGGCTGCAATTAACACATTGAGTCCAGTGAAGGGCGACTCGAGTCGAATGTAGTAGTAATAATAATAATAATAATAATAATAATAATAATAATACTAATAACGAATAGGCTCCTTTTTGTTTCATAACCATATAATTAACTCGCGTGTAGTTTTAAGCTCTTATATCTTCTCCCACTGGAAGTCATGACTTTACTTGAGTGACTTTTATTATGACGTTAGCAGCAGGCATGTAAATCACATGATTTTCCTTGTGTGTGTGTGTACTGTATATAAAAATCTATAGAATATATCTGAATATATTAGTATCCAACAATTGATCGTAAATATTAGGCTCTTATTACTAAGATCCCGTAGTTTTACTTCTCTCTTCATATTGTCATCTCTCCACATGCACAGGTAGATACAGTTAATAAATAATCTGGAGCTGTTTACATCCAGGCCTTGTTTCTTAGTTTTTAAAATGACTCGCAACTGACTGTTATCAAAGTCCCACGATGAATCTCTCTTCAGTTACTCTTAGACCAAATGGATGTAAGGGTTTGTCGACTTGTCTTATGTTATTTTCTCTCCCCTTTTCTAGCCTTGAAACTTTAACAGTGGATACAGTGTCTCTGATCTGTAGCAGATAAACCTTTTGTTTGACGTTTAATATCACAATAAACGAGGCCCGTCGTGCCATGAATTATGCGCTGTCACAGTTGGCAGCAAACAATGGAGGAAAGATGACAGTGACGGTGGTGGAATAATTCACAGGGCATTCATCCTGATTCATTATAGCGGAGGCGCTGTGTTATATATTTTTTAAAAATAGAAATGCAATGGGATGTTCGTGAGTCTTCAGCAGATTCCAGTCTGTGGTGTTTGTAGGTGCATTTCAGGGCATTACAATATAATATACAGTAGGTAAATAGCAATGTAACAGAAGTTCAATATTCAGTATATCAGCATAACACTGCACTGTTTTTATTGTACTATGTGATACTTGTTCAGTGTTCTGCAGTGTATTTTTTAAAGAAAATACATTTAACTTTGACTCGAAAGCATAAACCAGTCCTTCTAAAATGGAAAGAATTATTTGTCATGTATCATGATAATCGTAAATATCTAAAGTCTTCACAATGTGCCAACTCAGCACCATCGCCTTATACTTTAACCTGCACTGTCATTATATCCATTATACTGTGCGTAAATATGGAAGAGTTGGAAAGTTCCGACATTGTGCGCTTACTCTCACCCTGTTTGTGCTTCGCAGTTTCTCAAAGGCTCTGGTTTGCTCTGTTTCTGAGTGTGGCTGCAAAATGCAAATATGCCCTCTTCTCCAACTGCTCCCCCACCTCTCTCTCCCTCCCTCTCCCATGCTTCCTGGATGAGGTAAAACCCATCCACAGTTTGGGTTGCTTCACAGGCCTGACGACCATAAAAACACCAAAGACAGAAACACAGCAGGCTGGAATTTCCTGCCTTATTTGTTGGTTGCTATTTTATCACACTGACCAGTTAAAGAGCGGTTATGTCATTTTAAAGTTCTCTTTTTATTTTTTACACGTACAGTAAACGTGTAAAACAAAGTAATTGGAGAGGATGTCATTATCCATGCAGCAGAATTTGAGTCATGTACCAAACTGTGTGACATTAAGGAATTTGTTGAACACAACACTTGGATTGATTAAACGCCCACGATCCGAGGCATTGTCCTCAAACCAGGTCCAACAGATGACTGTGTTGAGGAGGTGGAAGTTCTGGGAATATCTGCCTCTCTTGGCGAGTGTTGCGGTTGTTCTTGGCGTCAGCCTCTCTCTTCAGCGGGACGCTGTTTTCGGTGTTGGGGTGGTGGTGGGGGGAGTGTGTGGGGGTGACAGGGCAAAGAGGAGGATGAGATCACAGCGGGAGAGCTGTTGTGGCTTAGCTTTCACAGGGCTCAATGGCTTAAAGTTAATCCGGAATTCAGCTCGCTGATTTCCCGGGATTTTTTCGCACATCAAACATCACACCGTGTTCCCTTCAAACTGGAATTAAACCTCCTTTTTTGAATTTTCGTCTTTCTCTCTGTCTGGAATTAAACCTCATGTAGTTGTAGGGTTCAGTAGCGTTTTGACCATATTAACTGTATATTCACACAAACAAGTGGGTTCAACATGGTGTCATGCTGTTTTTTTTTTTTTCTTTTGCCCTGGTTTGGCTGTATAGATCTGTGTCGGTGGTTTATACTGTAAAAATGACCACGTGGTGTCAGACTGATTTATTGACGTGACCTTGTATTGAGGTCAGATGGCCACATTTGCGTTTCACACGCAATCAGACGTTTTACAACATGCTGAGATGACTTTTTTTTGCATATCAGCATTTTATTCTTTATAGTTTGGCTATAAGTCATTGTGTCATAAATTATTTTATATGATCGATACTCAGGGCTTGATGTAAACAAAATACATAAATACAGCTGATCAGAGAAAAAAAGTTTTTAAAGTTTTTTTAAAGTCAAGTACGGATTTGTGAAATAATAGGAATTCACCATTTCTTGACATCTAGTTGTTTGAGGACCAGATCAGTGTTGTATATTGTAGATTATGTGAGTGAATTTTCCTTTGCAACCAGTTTGAGAAAGAAAAATGGTGAAGATTTTGACCTGGCAGAGGCCGGTGGTGATTTGGCCTTTAAACAGTTGATGGATACAGCAGACTTTTAGATTTTCCACAGAAACAGGTCATTGCATTCTTTTTTTCCTTCCTTTTCCTTTTCTGAAATATTTGATTCAGCTCTGGATTGTGTTGCAGTAATAGAAAAACAGTCCCATGGAAAGATTCGTTTCGTCATCGGAGCAACTGAGACCTTTTGTGTACATTGGACCGGCGTTTTGCACACGAAGCGCACGTTTGTGTTTGCTTTCGCCGCCTGATGGGACACAACTTGTTTTTTATATCACTCGCAACACAGTTCGCTCCGTACAGTAAAGTGTCAGTAAAGTAGCAGCTGGATGTGAGGGTGAGACGGGCGGCGTTATAAAAAGCACAGGGTGGTGATTATATCTTATGATACTATAATCTACTACTACACTTTCAAACTTCCATCAAACTGCTCCGCCTCTGCTCTGCGTTTTGTGTGTTCCACCAAATGCGCTCACAATGCCTGTGAGAAACTCGACCACAGGGCCGGAGTGTGAGAGGAGGGGTGTGTCTGCCGTCTCGCCCAGATTACAGGGAGTTTTATGGGGCTTTGATGCAACTCTATTGTCTCTGTGTCCATAAAAGCGGCAGAGGAGGGTCGAGGGTTTGAGCTGAGGAGGTAGGAAGCGAGGGATCGCCGCAGACCCGAGTGCCCAAACACGAGAGGTGTGTTTTTTCAACCCAATGCCGCCCACCCCACTTCCTGGCCTCTCACAGGAGCCGGCCAAGTCGGAATGCTGAGGGTCTCACTGTCTTCCCTATGAGTTCTCATGTCTCAGAGAAGAGACTGTGTTTATATTGGGGCTATGTTTTTTTTTTTTTTTCCGAAGTTTTAATTTAGAGGCACTCCTACGCGCCTGAAATGTGTTTCTTTGTCTTTGTTTTCCCTCCACATGAACACATTCACTACCACACGCGCACACAAGTACATCCGCACGCCCAGCGTTTATTTTGGGGTTACCTATTTCTAAATGATTCAAGGAAAAAAAAAAAAGAAAAGGGGGGAGAAAAAAAGAACAAGCGAGAAGGAAAACCACGCTTATATATGGAGAAAGGGTGCTGGGTTTTGTTCCCGAAATTCCAGTCACTGCGCCTGGCGTTCGGCCATTTCTGCGGATGTGCTAAGTTCAACACGTTATTTTTTTCAGACATATTTTTGTGTGCGCGTCTAATTCATTCAGAAACATGTTTGAGAATACTGTAAGGATATATATATATATATATATATTTTGTAGCTCTTCTGAGAAGAAAACTGAAGTGATGCCGATAAAGACATCAAAATGAAAACAAATGCCAATTTCACCCCTGAGGATCATTATGGTTTCAGTTAAATCACTTTTTTTTTTTATCACTTTTCAGATTCCCATCCTCGTATTCCGCCACTTGCTGCTGCTCTCCTGACAATTTAAAACCAAAGGAACAGACGCCACAAACTGTCGTAAACACGGCGAGGGGCGTTTTTTTTCCCTCCCCGAGCTCAGTTTGGGGATGGGGGGTGAAGTCTTGTGATCTGGTGCACAGTGAAATACTTCAAGCCTGATTGCTCCCCCTCACATTAAAAACACGTATCACTTCCCAGATTCCCATCCTCGTATTCCGCCACTTGCTGCTGCTCTCCTGACAATTTAAAACCAAAGGAACAGACGCCACAAACTGTCGTAAACACGGCGAGGGGCGTTTTTTTTCCCTCCCCGAGCTCAGTTTGGGGATGGGGGGTGAAGTCTTGTGATCTGGTGCACAGTGAAATACTTCAAGCCTGATTGCTCCCCCTCACATTAAAAACACGTGCGACCACTTTTCTCAGTTTTATAGCTTGTCATTTCAATTACTCCCCGTGGCGACCTCCATCATATAATGTTACAGAGGAGTGCGACAGGAGGACTGTACCACTGAAGTGTATTATGCAGGGACATCAGAGTCTGTGGCACTGATGTTGACATTACTCTCACTGATGGAGATATTGATCCAGTGACTGACCTCTGACCTCACATGCAATCCTTTATATTATCAGCATTATTGACTGATACCATTCGTTTTCTCTCTCTCTCTCTCTCGCTCTGCACAGCGCCGCAAGACTCGGACGAGTTTGCGTTCTTCCATGAGGAGGCCCAGGGGTGCCTGGGGGTGCGGGATCACTCCCTTGTCCTCTCAAAGTCCTGTGAGGAGGACAACCAGCGGTGGAAATGGGTGACCCGGGGACGCCTGTTCAACCTGGGCTCCTCGCTTTGCCTGGGAGTGACCACCGGTAACATCACCTCCACTCAGGACAAGTCCCCTCTGGGTGTGTACACCTGTGACCGCGAGCCCCCCAGAGTTCGCTGGACCTGGAACTGTGGCCGGATCCTGGACAATCTCAACACCTACCTTCCCGTGCCATCGATGTTGAGCGCCACCTCAGCCTCCCCTCCTGTCAAGAAAAAATGGACTTTGCACGGTGGTGACCAGGACCTGTGTGCTAAAGTATACCGCGGTAAGCATCATGAAAGTTATTCTGAATAAACTCCGCCTTTCTCTCATTCATCCAAAAAGTTAAGCGCATTTGGACATTTTGATAGAAAATACCAAAAATAAATGTGGCTGAGTGTTTGAAAGATGCACTGGGGAAAAGGAATGTACTGTAATTGCTTTAATGAGTCCACACTTTATTTGAAATAAGTTAATTAGAGTGGCATTAAAAAATAAAATTAAACTATTTATAAATTAAAAGAGATGTTAAACACTATAAACAAAGTCTGTCTACTAAAATGAGTAATGCGATACTAGAAGTACTAGACAACTTCACAATATTTTGTTGTTGTTATTATTATCAGTAGTTGTAGTATTTAATCTGTCAATAGATTTAGTGATACTTTTGTTTTTGTGGAATCAGGCTGCAGTCGTTGTCAGTTACATGCACTGAAGGGTCGTTGTCTGTAGTGACCACTGTCTGGATCTGCTGCCTGGGTGTGGCAGATAGACTTTGTGTTGTGGATGCCACAGCTGCATCTGATCAAATGGATACAGCATGGTGTCTTTTAGGACCAGTGGCCGCCTGCCAGTCAGAAAGCTAAGGAAAACTCTGCTGGTGTTAGTAAACACCAGTAAACAAACAGAACTTCCTCTCCCTCCACTACATTTAGTTTTCATTAGGGATGTTCCATATTGGCTTTTTTACCGATACCCGACATACCGATATTGTACAACTATTAATTTCCGATACCGATATCAACCGATACTGATATGTGCGGTACAAATCAGGTAAACAAACAAAAGTAAACAAAACAAACGTATCTAAAAACTATACATCACAGCTCTCATATTTTGACATTTTGTGTTAGAGGAGAAGTAGCTGAAGAGTTTGATGTATAATATGTGCATGTTGTGTCAAAAAGTAAAAACCGATACCGATAATTTCCGATATTAAATTCGAATGCCGATATTGGTCGATAATCGGACATTTTCATATATAGTTTTTACTGCAGATTAAATCTGACCATGGTGGTTTGCAGCATAGTCTCACTCCGGCTCTCAGCGCCCATCTTAACGATATCAAGTGACAAACCGCAGTGCGACGCTCAATCAGACGTGAACAGACTCTGCTTTACACGGCATCGTCAGACCATAATGAGTGAGTGGGCCCATTTGACAAATTGACTTTCACGTGCCAATACTCGCATGTCTGCGAAGTCAAGTCGCCACTTGAGAGGAATCCCTCTGACGTTAGTCAAGCGAGGAGCGGTTCAGCTGCAGGGCAGACAGGCAGACAGGCAGGCAGGCAGGCAGGCAGACAGGCAGGCAGCAGCGCAGCACAGGGGAGGGAAGCTTCAGAAATCTCTCCTGCCATATTTAACGTGTCTGCCCTAGTTTCCATTGGCCTTATGTGTTTCGCTAACACTACAGATCCAGCCTGCCTCTCTCTCTCTCTCACACACACACACACACACACACACACACACACACACACACACACACACTGTTGCCCTTTTCTTCACACCACACTATGCTGGTAGAAAAGTACAGATCCTGTACAAGTCGCGTGTTCCTGCAGACTTTATGACATAAATAAATATCATCTCTTAAATATCCTCCCATAGAAAATAAAAATTCTGATCTAGATCTAAGTTTATAATAAAAAAAAAAAGTTGATGACCTGCCAATATGATTTTGCTGACTCGTCCCTCTGCGGACAGCTGTTTGACTTGACCTGTTTGATGATACAGTCCACTGTGAAAACAGATAAGGTATCTTCTAATCTCTCTCCCTGTTCAACAGAGATCTACACCATCCAGGGGAACTCTCACGGTCGACCCTGCTACCTGCCCTTCCTGTACGACGGCCAGTGGTTCCACAGCTGCACCAGCTTCGGGCGCGAGGACGGTCACCTCTGGTGCGCCACCTCCTTCGACTACGGCAAAGAGGAGCGCTGGGGATTTTGTCCCGTCAAGAGTGAGTGATCAGTTTGCGCCTCACTTTGTCGCCGCCCGCTTCCCACTTGGGTCTAAACGGCTTCTCGTCTGTCAGGCAGCGGCTGCAAGACGTTCTGGGAGATTGACCCGGTGACGGACAGCTGTTACCAGTTTAACTTCCAGGCTACGCTGTCGTGGAGCGAGGCTCGGATCAGTTGCCAGCAGCAGGGGGCCGACCTGCTCAGCATCACCAAGCTGCACGAGCAGACCTACATTAATGGTAAAGTCGGTCCATCATAATAAAGTATATCTGAAAACAAAAGTCGACAGAGAAAACAGATGGTGTCGTACTTTGCACCATTTGACGGAGATGTTGTCGTGCTGTTTGTAGGTTTACTGAGTGGATACAGTGCAGCTTTGTGGATTGGCCTCAATGACCTGGACATCAGCGGGGGCTGGCAGTGGGCCGACTCCTCACCACTGAAGTATCTCAACTGGGAGCAAGGTCAGTCCGTAAAACCGGATCAACCGTTCGTGCCTTGAAGCTCCATATCTTTCAGTCGTTTGTTTCCCACAGGAAGGCTGAAGGCGTAAGCATCTCGTTTTTGAAACAAACACTCGGAAACATTCCAGCACAACCAGTTTTTAATTATTCCTCAGCTCCGAAGCATCCAAGCGCTCGGAACCAGTGCAGATGTTCTGCAGAGCTTTATGCTGTCTACTCTCCACGTCCTCAGATCAGCCGAACCATGCTGACGAGGAGAACTGTGCCGTGATCAGAACCGAATCGTCAGGTCGCTGGCAGAACCAGGATTGTTCCATTGCTTTGCCATATGTCTGCAAGAAGAGGCCCAACGCCACTCTGGACCCGTTCACGACAGGTCAGTGTCAAGGTGTCAGTGTCGAGGTGTCAGTCTTCGACGGTGAGCTTCCAGTTCTGCCACAGTGCGAACCTTCGCTGTTCGATTTGTTTATTTGCGGTCTCCCACAGATTCGTGGACAGATGATCAGAAATATGAGTGCGATGTGGGCTGGCAGGCGTTCCAGGCCGGCTGCTACAAGCTGACGTCGGAGAAGACTGAGTGGGACACCGCTCAGAAGACCTGCCAGAAGATGGAGGCCAACCTGGTCAGCATCCACACCCTACCTGAGCTGGAGTTCATCATGCGCAACATGAAGAAAGGTGATTTCTTTAAAAATTTTATATATATATATATACAGGGGGTCCTCGAGTTACGACGGAGATCCGTGTCGTAACCGAATATCGACGCAAGTCAGAATATACATTCATTGTGCCATTGTGCATACATTGTGCCACTAGATGTCGCTATAACACCACCCTACAATAAGAGTTTACTATGGTGAAAACACAGCTGTGGAGGTGCTGGAGAGCCGGCAGGCGCGCTGAGAGACAGAGAGAGCGCTCACCAACTAGTTCCCGTGCGAAGTCTGTACATATTTACGACCTGCCAGAAGATGGAGGCCAACCTGGTCAGCATCCACACCCTACCTGAGCTGGAGTTCATCATGCGCAACATGAAGAAAGGTGATTTCTTTAAAAATTATATATATATATATATACACACACACACACACACACACACACACACACACAGTATATAATATCATGACAGTTGTCATAATTAAACCTCATGGAAAATGTTAGAAAATGAGTTCCACATTTTGAAGCCTGATTATATTTCTCCTTCCTGGCCTGACTGTGTTATCTGGATCTTCTTCCAGACATTGAGCAACTCTGGATCGGGCTTCATGACACAGACATGCAAATGGACTTCCAGTGGACTGACCACACACCCGTCATCTTCACCTACTGGCACCCCTACGAACCCAACAACTTCCGCAACACCCAAGAAGACTGCGTCTCCATCTGGGGACCCGTGAGTGACCCCCTGGACCCTCTCGTTGACCCCAGAAGCTGAGGGCCTCACAGAAACAGGCCGTCAGTGACTCTCCTCCATTTGTGTATATCTAACAGCTGTGCTCCCTCTGTCTGTTTGTGTCTTGCATACATGTGTAGGATGCCCGCTGGGATGACAGCCCCTGTAACATGACCCTGCCCTCCATCTGCAAGAAACCGGGAACAAAGAGTGATGGGAAGCCGCAGCACCAAGAATGCAAACAAGTATTCCTCCTTTTCCCTCTTTGCCTTTGCTCCTGCACATCACACGATTCCCTTGTCGACCTTTCGGGGTTCTTACTCCAGCTACTGACTGCGCATAGTGTTATAGGGAGCGTGGCCATTATTCTGAAGATCTCAGCCCTTCCCTCACCTTTGACCTCCTTCCCCAGAGCTGCTCCCCCTAGTCTCTAACTGTAATAAATATGACTCCCTTAAGACTCAAAACTGACAGACAATACCAGACACACAAAGCTTTGGACACACACACACACTCATAGCGTTACATTATTTGTTTTCACGTCCATCAGAGTGGAGTGAGATGTTTGTATCTCCATCCGGCACCAGACATTGAACTGGACCACATCTGGAGGCTCCATCAACATCTGCCTCTCATTCACCACTTCATACTGTAATTCTCTTCAATAATAATCTTATCAGACCTGACTCCCCACCCCCCCCACCCCCCCCGAGTGCCACATTTAGCGGCTCGTTTCAGTTGTGTGCGACTTAGAGGATTGTCATCGTGCGTAGAGCTATCGCCTCGGGAGCGCCGTATTTTTTGCATGCGTGTTGATTAATGATGTAAATGATCTGAAGCCGAGGGTCGCGCCGGTCTTCAGCTGTTGCGTTGAACAAAAAGATCTGTGTGTGAATGGACCATTTGTTTGGCGTAATGAATCTTTATCTCTCTCTCTCTCTCTCTCTCCCGGAGGAGAGAGGCGTCATGGGTGGTAATGGGACAGGGGTCATTTGGCATAGCACGCTGGTGCGTCGCCCCGCGGCAACGCGGTTTGTTTCGAGCCGATGATCTTGCTTCACCTCGATGTGTGCAACAACAATGAGAGAGAGAGAGAGAGAGAGAGAGAGAGAGAGAGAGAGAGAGAGCGAGAGAGAGAGAGAGAGCAATGAGAGAGAGAGAGAGAGAGAGAGGAAGCCCGCTGACCCTTACAGCGACATTAAACCACGCGAACCCCCAAACCATTTACCCCATCCAGTGCTGAGCTCATTTCTCATTATCGTAATGCTGTCGTTTTACTCTCTCACTACAGCAGAGACGCTTTGCACCATTGTTTTCTGCTCTCCACCTCCAAAAGTAGGGATTTTTATTATGGGGGATATGAGTGGAAAAGGCAGCTGGTTAATTTCAGAAACAGTCTGGGGTGGAAGCAGCTGCTCAGGCCTCTCAGCCTCGAGGGCTGACTGGAAATAAATGGAAATTGAAAACTTCATTTAAGTGATTTATTTTGATATTGGAACAATATTTTTGGTTTTAGAAATGACTATAGGCAACAATATGTATGTAAACGAGTGGGAATAATTCCACCTGTATTTTCAAATAATTATGGAAAAGGCAAGTAAATCATTTTTGTGATGCACGAGGAAAAATATTACATTAAATGTTTTTTTTTAAATGTTTTGTTTTCAGATTCAGAAAATAAGGCTAAAAACGGGTGAGAGCTTGACGTTTCCACAGATCAGGTGTAATCTTTGAGGTTCCTGTCTGGATGCCAAACGTGGTTGTGCAAAAAACAAAACAAACAAACAAAAAAAAACCCAAGTGGAGTTCATTCACTCCAAGCTGTGCACAAAGCATCTCTCACTTTTTGTCTCTTGCAACATGTCACCCCTCGTGACCTCCTGTGTGCTGGCCTGTGTTCGGCATCTGTACACGTCCGCAGCTGCAGCGCGTGAGTTGGCAGGAAGGGACTAAGGCCAGGGAAAACTTATTTTTGCACACAGCGACTCGCTCTCTTTGATTGTGCATCTGGGATCAAATGAAAAGTTTTCTGGGAGATTTATGTTTATTTCACTGACGAATCTGTCTGTTTGGATTCACATCAGGGTGTTTTCACATCAGCCTGGTCGTTTGTCACATGCAGTCGCTAATTAACGAACGCAATGTTCAGCGTCTATTCATCGATATCTATTATATTTTTATTTTAGAGGTTTTTCTCCCCCCTCCTCCCCTCAGGGTTGGAAATGGCACAGTCCTGCATGTTACTGGGTAGGAGAAGACCTTCTCACCTTTGAAGAGGCCAGGGAATCCTGTGACAATCATGGAGCCACTCTTGTTACCATTACCAATAGGTGTGTACAATAGTGCACACACATACACACACATTCATCAGTCTGTTTTGGCCGTGCTGTCTTTTCCAATAAATTCCACTTGAAACTCCGCAGGTTCGAGCAGGCGTATGCCAACAGCCTGTTGTTCGGTCGCTCCGCTGATTCCTTCTGGATCGGCCTCCACGACCAGAGCAGCCCTGGATCCTTCCACTGGCTCAGTGGGGATGAGGTGTCCTACACCAACTGGAATCGTGACCAGCCAGGTAGCTCATTTATTATTCATCACACATGGATGGTAAATATATTGTATGGATGTTTCATCAGTGCAGCATCTTTTTTTTTTTTTTTCCCCTCTGCGCACACCTGCTTTTCACCCTGCGTCTATTTCAGTCAACATCCGTGGCGGCTGTGTTTCCATGGCGACGGGCTTTGCAACAGGTCTGTGGGAGGTGAGGGAGTGTGCGTCAGCAAAAGCCAAGTTCATCTGCCGACAGAACCAGGACACGTCTCTGAGCCCCGAGCCCCCCGTCCCTCAGCCCACCCCGAGTCTCAGCGGCTCCTGTCCCAGCGGCTGGAAAAGCAACAGCAACCTGCGCTACTGCTACAAGGTGCGTCCCGGAACGGCTCCGCACCGCGTCGGCGCTCAGACGGAAGCGTCTTTTAAATTTCGTTTGGTCACGTTTTAAGATAACTCTTCACTTCCTGTGCGCAGGTGTTTCACTCGTCCCAGCTGGAGCAGAAGCTGAGCTGGCTGCAGGCTCACCTGTTCTGCCGCAAGCACGGAGCAAACCTGCTGAGCATCAGCGGCCCTGATGAGGAGCACTTTGTTCTGCAGGTCCTTCATGAGGCCTTCGGGTAGGTGTGCACCTCTGACGGTGATGGCGTTGATGACGGTGATGGTGGTGATGATGATGGTGATGATGGTGGTGTTAATGATGGTGATGGTGCTGATGATGGTGGTGTTGATGATGGTGATGATGTGGTCTGCAGGGAATCCGAGGACCACGAGCAGCATTGGTTTTGGATTGGACTGAACCGCAGAAACCCCATGGACAATGGCAGCTGGAAGTGGAGTGATGGATCGGCGGTGAGTTGTGACACTAAACCAACAGATTACAACGTCTTCAAACAAAATGTACCAACCATACCCTGTGTCTCAGATTACATACCAGAACTTTGGTCGCTACTACTACAACATTCGTCAGTGTGCTGCAGCAGACCTGGGCACCATGACCTGGCTGGCAATGCACTGTGACTCCGAGCTCGACTGGATCTGCAAGATCCCCAGAGGTACAGCCGCACAGTGCTCATTAACAAGGATCTGTTTGTTTTCAGTTGCTATATCAGCACTTAAAATGTCATGAACGCAGCCCTCCCTTGTTTCTGTGCTTTCAGGTACGATCGAAAAGGAACCAGAAGTGTCTGAAGGTCAGTTTTATTTTTCTTAGCTCTCAACGTCACCTCTAAACATATTGAAATAATCTCCTGAGGTTCCTCTCTCATCCCTCGTCTGTCAGGCACCACCTCACCGGAGTGGATCGCCTTCAAAGAGGCGGAGTATAAATTTTTCGACCACCGCACCACTTGGAACCAGGCCCAGAGGATTTGCTCCTGGTTCGATTCCTCGCTGGCCTCCGTCCACTCGGCTGAGGAAGAGGCTTTCCTCGCCAACACTTTACGCAAGGCACTGGACACTTCATCAAAGAATGTTCACCAGCGCTTATGAGAGTTGATTTAAGTCTTAAACGCGATTGATGATGACCTTTGGCCTTTGGTCCAGCTCCATCTGCATGAAAACAGTGTTTATACCCAGCGACCGCAAACGTGTTTGTGAAAATCACCACTAATTATCTGCATTCCTCACGGCAGCCACACGGTGTTACTGCAGTTCAGAATTTTATTTTTTTCAGTAGCGCTGTGGTGTAAATCTGCAGCAAACTGTGAACGTTCACAGTCTCTGTAACCGTGGCGTTTTCTCCGTCGTGTTTAGATGGTGAAAGCTGAGGGGGACAGCTGGTGGCTGGGGCTTCACTCCTACGAAAACGACGGCCGCTTCCGCTGGTCCGACCACTCTGTGCTCAACTACGTGTCCTGGGCTCTCGGGAAGCCGCTTCCGCTCAGCCGCGATCGCAAATGCGTCTCCATATCCTCCAGCAAAGGTTACAGTCGGAACGTGGAGCCTCAAGAGGCCGAATCAAAAACAGCGCACATAAATAAACGTTTTTATCTTTCTTACAGCCGACTGGGCGGATCAGAAATGCCACTCCGACCTCCCCTACATCTGTAAGAGAGTGAATGTGACAGGCACAATTCCTCCCACCCCATCATCCCCCCACCCCCCTGCAGGCTGTCCTGATGGCTGGGCCTCCTATCAGCATAAGGTAGCGTTTAGCATAAGATTTCATTGCATATTCATTATGTTGCATGGTAAACAGGTGTAATGATATAACAACTCAACAATTATCTAATATTTAATTTAATGCACTCTTTTTTTTTTTTTTTAAATGCAACTGTTTCTATAGTGTTTCAAGGTATTTGATCAGTCGTACCGGGTCACATGGTCTGCATCCAAGCTGAAATGTGAGACCCAGGGAGGCGTACTGGCTGTGGTGTCCAATCATCTGGAGCAAGGTAATTAAATCACACAGAGAAGCACTGACCCAGTTACAGTTATAGTCTTCAACTCTGATGTTGATTCTTTTTTTTATAGAAGGAAATTTTGTTTTATCTTTATTTGTATGGAGCAAAAATTTCTATAATTTTATTTAGAAATATATTTTATATATTTTTTTGTATACAATTGTCACACACATCTCCTCAAACATACACACTGGACCAGCAATACATTTTTTTTTTCCTCTTATTCCTCCCAGCCTTTGTCACCACGCTACTGAACAATGCCACCGTTGACCTTTGGGTGGGTTTGACCTCGGACTCCAAAGGTCATTTTCAGTGGTCCAAAGCTGGCTTACTCAGCTACACCAACTGGGCCCCCGGGGAGCCGATCGACAACAGTGGACCACACCAAAACAAAACCCGGGTATGCTCACAACGCCCACCCATCACAGCTCCACGTCACGGTGCTGTCCTCGCTCGGTTCGTGTCCTGATGATGTCACTGTCACTCCTCAGGGAAACTGCGTGGCGATGATTCACGGGAACCCGCAGAAGAACACTGGCATGTGGGCCTCGCGGGCCTGCGAGATGGAAAACAATGGCTTCATTTGTCAACGGCATCAAGGTGTGGCGTTCACTACAACCTCAGCAATGTTCTGTTCAGAGCCGCAGACCCGTAACACAGACGGCGCTGTGTTTACTCACAGTAAATGTCGGTTGTTTCCACAGATCAAGGCCTCCCTCCGGCTCCGGCCCTGATCCCTCCCTCCTTGACGAAGCCCGTGGAGCTGGGCGGAGTGACGTACCGGGTGGTGGAGAAGAACCTGGACTGGACCGGCGCTCTGCACCTGTGTGAATCTTTGAATGGGTCTCTTGCCACAGTGAAAGATCCATTCCAGCAGGCTCACCTCACGCTGCTGATCAACAAGCTGCGGCGGCCGGCCTGGATCGCTCTCTACAACTACGGAGTGAGGCCAGCTTCTTCTCGCGTCACCAATGTTCTCCAGGCCACAGGAGACCAGGTGTCGTATCTGTTTTTTAATGGTTTGATGTCTTCAGGGAAGGAGCTTCACGTGGCTGGGCGAAGACGAGGTGTCCTATTCCAACTGGAAGGACGGGGAGCCCAATCAGATGGCTGGATGCGGTCACATGACCACCACCGGGCAATGGACTATGACTCCCTGTGATGCTAAACTGGAGGCTGCTATCTGTCAAATTAGTGGTATGTGTTGCCCATAACAGATCATCATGTGGTGATTTAATGTTACAGTGTCCAAACAGTTTGTTTAAAAAAATAAATGTACCGTTATTAATGTTATTTTTATATGAATTATATTTTTTATAATTGCAATAATAGTGTTTTTCCTCTCTGTTAGATGAGCCTGTGAGTCACCAGTGGATCTATCCTGGCAAGTGCCCCCACTATGTGGGGGAGTGGTCCTGGGTGCCATTCAGGAACCACTGTTACGCCTTCAACCTGCAAAGTCTCAAACTGCAGCAGGATGCACGCACATCCTGTAAAAAAGGTAGGCAACACCACACGTGTACGCTGGTCTCCCACTGTGCTGCCCGACCCAACACAACAATTGACCAAACCCGTCAATACGTCTAAATTTAGAGGCGTTTCATTGAGCCTGCTGCGTCACTGTTCAATCTCCCTGCGTGATCGATTCTGTTTTTTTCCATGTCTGTGTGTCTGTCTCTTCCAGTGGGAGCAGAACTCCTGTCTATCTTGGATGAAATGGAGAACGGATTTGTGTGGGAACACATCCAGAGCTATGCGGAACAGGCACATGGAGCCTGGCTGGGCATCAGCGTTAAAGGTCCGGGCCCCGTCCCGTCCCATCCCATCCCGTCCATCTCGCTCCGCAGCAGCAGCAACTTATTCTTCAAAACATTTCAATTAACACTTATTAATTTAATGCTACTTATCGTGCTAATTTAGTGTTTGATGATCGTCATGACAGAAATAATTAATTTTTACATAAGTCAAATGAATTTGATAAAGCAAGACTCATTATCCCGTAACAGTCCCTGTATTTGAACATCATTATTATTATCCAAAGTGAAATGCCTTGAGTTGGCAAAAGGTAACAACTAAATTAAATATTAGAACTCTGCATGACTCAGCAGGGAACACGCTGTGATTAACGAGCTCTTCTGGGATAAAAGTAACGACCGTTTACGTGTGTGCTTGTGCTTCCTGTTGTTGTAGGTCGGGGACTCGTGTGGAGCGAGGACATGGAAATGTCGTACACCAACTGGGAAGCACACGACCTCGCCTTCTCCGTTCTGTCTCCAAACTCCTGCTTCTGGATCCAGAGCAACAGCGGCCTGTGGAAACCGGGC
This sequence comes from Trinectes maculatus, assembly GCA_016785345.1. Lineage (NCBI taxonomy): Eukaryota > Metazoa > Chordata > Actinopteri > Pleuronectiformes > Achiridae > Trinectes > Trinectes maculatus. Next base: position 209,122 of record JAFBJQ010040038.1, read on the forward strand.
TCCTGCCGCAATCGCACACACGGAGTCATCTGCAAACGGCCACGCAGTAAGCATCTTTTACGTTTGCATCATATCAAAGCAGGAAGTGCAAACCCTTGAATGCATCGTACTTTTATGGAAAAATAGTTTTGATACAGAAATAAAAATAGAAAAATATTGCTAGAGCAAATAATTAATTATCCCTTCCTCCATTTTCAGGTGCTGAAACTTCAGCTGTCACATGTAAGAATGATTTTAATACATGTAACAAACACTGAATTTACCCAACAGATAATTAGAGATATGTTTACTCATCCTAATATCAATCTTCTGTCTGGGTCCAGTGGACGGCGACCATCTGCCCACGATGATTGTTGTCATAGTGACGGGCCTGGTGCTGGTGATGCTGATCATCGGTGTGATATATTTGTACCGCCGGCGAACTCTCGGGTCGCGGGGGTCCTACGAAGGCGCCCGCTACAGCCGCACCAGCTCCAGCCAGGGCGAGCAGGTCGAGAAGAACATCCTGGTGTCGGACATGGAGCTGAACGAGCAGCCAGAGTAGCAGAACCTGACCCGTTGGACTGAACCGAGACCGGACCCGATCGGATGCAGGAGAGGCTGAGTTCAGTGTGCCGACTCGGAAACACATTGTGGCGTTTATGTCGTCTCTTTAGAAACCCAAAAAAAAAAAAAAAGTTTAAAGGGCTGTGTAGAACGCAGCAGATATTTTTAGCTATAAAATTGAATCCCCGACGTTTTCAACCCTCGTTTGACAAGACTTTACATTTCAAGCGATCTCGCTCTCTCTCCAGGCAAATCAGATCATTTAATAATGTACAGCTTTACCTCCCCAAAAGAAGCATCCACAAAGAACATGAAAGAACATCCTGGGGGTTTAGTTTTATTACAGGTGGGAGAAGTTTTTTATGAAATGACTCCACGCTGTTTTTCCTGCTGCCAACGTCAACGTTTTGCTTGGTTCCTGCATTTTGATTGAGAGACTTTCAAAGCAAAAAAAAACAAAACAACAACAACAAAGGAATAACTTAGCCACAAATCAAATGCTAACTTGTCTCTGTCTTCCCAAGTACACAGTCAGTCTTCTTCGGAATCAATTTTTATTTTTTTTTTCCAGTCTTGTGTAATTATCTTTTCCGTGACAATATTTACCCTGAAACCAATGTGCATTTTTTTTTTGTTTGTTGTGTATTGCGCTCACGCCCCCACCCCACCCACCCCCATCGATTTGTCCTTATCGCCGCAGCGGCACAGGGCTGTTGCTGATGCTGCATGTGTGGTTCTCTCCCTCCCCTCTGATCCGACACGTCGGCACCAGCTGTCAGACGAGCGGAGGAGGAAGTCGTCCAAATGTGAATGTGTGGAAGGTGACGGGGACCGGTGACCTTAAACTGTCTGAGGGCAGCACACTGAAAACTGTGCACAAAAGTAGAACTTGGTATTGAAAGCTGGTCTTTAAATGTGCGTCTTTCTGGCACAGCAGGATTTAGGAATATCGTCGTGTGATTAGACTCTGACTCAGCATCGATTGTTGTTGTGTACATTTCGGCACTTTCTACCATTATCTCCATCTAATTCAGTCTCAGCCATCCACCCGCCTTCAGTCATTATCCATGAGACACAGTCGCGGCTCTGTGTTTCCCAACTCGTGTTTGTTTTGGCACCTCGTGGCACCATCTGGAGCTGATTCAGCATCTTTTTACAGACAGTAACTTTCTTTGTGCGCACCATGAAACGACGTTTGCAATTTGGTTTTTGTCTGACTCCTCTTTTTTTTTTCATGGACCACAGTTTTCTTCTCGTCGTGTTTCTTTTTTTTTTTAATCACCAGTATACGTTTTCATCTCGTTTCTTAATGACGCAAGCTTCATTGTGTGTTTTCACTTCAGTACAACCAGTGAAGACATTTGGAGACTTTTTTTTCTCCCCCCTACTTTGACTGGATTGCACATAAAGGAATAACATCCCTAATATGTCAGTAACAGCATTGTGTGTGTGTGTGTATGTATGAGAGCCAGAGATTCAGTTGTGAGTTTGCTCTTTCATTTTTTTCAATGCCATGAGATTTCACATTTGTGCATCAGTAATGACCAACGTCTTTTCTTTCTCCTTCAGCTCTTGTTGCCTCTGTGAGTGGATTTCTCTCTTCCTGCTCACAGGAATGCTTTGGAGCCTTTTCAGTCTGTGGCTTAAAAAAAAAAGCCTTTTTTTTAGTTCGACTATGATAGAGGGGGGAGGTAGTTGGAGAGGGAGTAAATAGGAGCGTGTATTTGTGTGTCTGTGTGTGCGACATAGAGAAAGGAGAGTGTGCGTGTGTGTGTATGTGTGTGTATGTGTGTGTGTGCAGTCTCCAGCTGTGGAATGTTGAGTCGGCAAGACGAGCTCAGTGGCAAGTCTGGATCCAATCAGAGAAGGAGGGCTCAGGGATATGAGGGGGTCACAGCGAAGGCTGAAGAAACCAGATGAAGGAGAGAAGGGTAGAAAGGAAAAGGAGGAGCTGTGGACGGAGGAGGAAGAGAGGAAGGCAGGGACGGAGGTTCGTCTCAGGCTTAGCCCGGCCTCTGCTGGTGCATGGTTGTACAGGTCTGGCTCCATGTGCAGGAGGTGTGAAGTTAGGTGGTGATGTGTAGGTGCTCATGTCCCTGTGAAGATGCATAAAGCACATGATCTTTTTTGTTTTTTTCTTTTTTGTGTCAGTTTTATATGAAATGAATAAAGTCTATGTTCTCAGAGCTTCTTGTGTTTGTAGTTATTTGTGTTACTGAGTAGAGTTGTTGGAAGTGTTCTTGTTGTTTCGCCACAGCAGTGAGCTGGCAAATGAAATGTCAAATTTGGCCTGCGTTGTCGTTGTCTGTCCGCAAGGGGGCGCGCCTCGCCTGCTTTGTGAGACGCCTCCTGGTCAGTGTTGACGTTGGACCATGTGTCCCTGTGTGGCAGGGACCAGACTGGGACTGCACCAAGTCTCCACACGGGTAAACAACCAACTTACAATGACCTCTTTTATTCTGAAATCTTACAGTCTTTTATTCTGAAATCTGACATTGCACTCAGACACTCTCCATGTTGACTTCTGTTTTCTGTTTCTTTGTGCTTATAACTTAATTAGTTACCTTAGTTACAGTTTTTTTTCTAATGTCTCATATTTTTAATTAGGTGGTTTTGTTAAAATCAACTTTTCTACAAGATCAATGATGATGATTTGAAGGACAAGTTTAATAATTAAAACAAAAAAATGCACAAATAAAAAGAGTGTTGTCAGTTTTAGTGTGGGTACAATGGCTAAGCATCTGATCTTATAAAAAAATGTAAAAGTAACTTTTGATGTAATTGTTTTTTATTTAGTTACTATTTAGTTCGTTATTATATTTATCCCTACATATTTTTCTTTTCTTCAGGTGACCTGAACCATTGGGACTCAGTCAGACTCCACCCCCATCTGGACCATGACATAACCAGCATTACAACAACACATGATGTCACTGAAGGTCGGCACTGGACCTCTGCAGGATCGCATCTGATCAAGTACGTTGCTTCTTGTTATTCCTGACGAATTCACTGAAGAATTCCTGCTTCTCTGATGAATGAGAGACACACTGTCCACTGTCCACTGTCTCAGTGTCCTCAGTCCAAGGAGAGTGGACGTGATGGGATCTGGTCCTGGCTGTTTGTCTTGAAGACGTTTCCACGTCTCATCCTAGAGTCTTCTCCATTTCTCAGGCGACCCGTGTCCATTTTGTCCTCAGTTAATGTCCTCAGTTAATGTCCCCAGTTAATGTCCTCTTGGAGAGGGACATTAATACTAAAATACTAATACTTGTCACTAGTGTTTATCAAGGTCCATGAATATTTCAGGTTTGTTTCAAAAACGTCACGGAAATAGATTTAATTAAAACATTTCTTTGGCAGCAGCTGAAGGAAACATAAAATGTTGTTGAGTATGTGTGTGTGTGTGTGTGTGTGTGTGTGTGCGTGTGTGTGTGTGTGTGTGTGTGTGTGTGTGTGTGTGTGCTTGATGAGTCATCTCTTGTGATGAAAACATCTGACCTGTCGAGCTGAGCTATTTCCTCACAGCCGGCTACTTCTTCCTTTAATGACCCTGGTTTATTATTCCGTTTATTTCTTTACGAGCTCTTTTCCTCCTCGTTTCCTCAGCTGGAGATGCAGTGATGCCTCATTGTGTATGAACGTGTCAGTGTGAGGTGAGACAGGTTGACTCATGAGGAGGGTTTCATGCAGCCTGGGGGCCTTCTCTTCGCTGGTGTACATCACCCATCGCTACAGAAGCAGCCATCTTGCCTGAGGCGCCTTCAGTTTAAAGACAGTCGGAGGCGATGGAGGTCTCTGACGTGAAGAACGTCCCTGCTTCGTTCCTCCTGGAGACACTCGAGTGGAAATAAAAACCCCTTCGCCAACAGAAGAGAAAGGAGAACGAAGCTCTTCAGATATCTCCCCATCTAATCAGTGTCCTCTTCACTTGAAGGTTTGCTGTTGGTTTCCCCTCCTCCTCCCGTCTGACGCCGTTTGGCACGACAGGTTCGAGGGAGGGGAAGCGGCGAGGGAGAGAGAGATGTTAACAAGTGAAATTAAAAACCCATTCCCTCTCCTCAGTCATCCGTTTGGAGGCTGGCCAGCGGAGAAGCAGCTGTTGGGCTGGCAATGGAGGAGACACAGAAAAAAAGAGAGAGAGACAGACAAAAAAAAGGGAATTCAAAACAGAATGATACAGTTTTCCATCTGGAATTTTATTCTGTTCATAAGAATCTCCCTTATGAGAAAATGTTATCTGCAATCAGACCTGTTGGTTTATATATAACGACCACACAGCACTTCCACGGAATCAGTCCACCAAACAATGTGGACTGATTGAGGTGAACAGTGCAACAGCATTCATTGTGCTAACGACAGTGCAGTGCGTTATGTACTGTATGTAATCTTTGTTTGTGTGTTACTGTCACCATCGTTATGACAGTAATCAGTGAGGAAACCTTCACCTGATGTTGGGTCTTATTTATTCTTTCTTTACAATGTGTTTTTATATAATATGTCATAGAAATATATTTATATAATTGTTCACAGTCTTCACAAACACAAATGGGATCTCGGAAAAAATTCAAAGCTACAGTAACTTTTTTTAATACAAATTAATTTATTATTTAACATATATTCTTAATTCAAAGCTATATTGATGACTTGATGATAAATGGAGGGAAAAAAATATATATATTTCATGAATTTATCTATGGACTGACTTTTTTTTTTTAAAGGAGCAGTACAAATATTGTGCCGGTGAGTGGTCACAGTACTCCACCTGCAGCTTCATTTCATCCCTGCTGTTTACAATGGTAAGAGCTGTGGGCTCCGACTGCTTCCTGGTTGACATCATTCAGTATGAAAGCTCCCTCTCTCTCTCTCTCTCTCTCTCTCTCTCTCTCTCTCTCTCTCTCTCTCTCTCTCTCTCTCT
>JAFBJQ010040038.1:214605-287905 GCA_016785345.1 Trinectes maculatus
CTCTCTCTCTCTCTCTCTCTCTCTCTCTCTCTCTCTCTCTCTCTCTCTCTCTCTGCGAGATGTTTGTCAAAGACGAACTCCTCTGAACTTTGAGCGGCGAGTCAATATAATAATCACCTGGCCCCGCAGGTTGCCCGATAAACACTTTGCGGGAACATTGACGTACCCGGAGACGAGGCACTTGGCTCCCATCTGGAATTGGCCCCTTTGATTTTGTCGGAACGATTTTCTCCGGCCATGGAAAAACAGAGCGGGCGTGCGTGCTGGCTGGTCTCTGAATGTGGATCAGATCCCCCTTAATCCTGGTCCAAATCAAAAGCTGTACACTTCAAAGTGACCGGATCAGCGGAAATACACACAGAGCTAAAGGAGGAGATAAAAAAAAAACAGTTTAGCTCTCACTTTGCTGTCTAAACTCTTTTTAAATCCTGTCTTTCTTCTCTCCTCTGTGTGTGTGTGTGTGTGTGTGTGTGTGTGGTGACGTCCAGGAGGATGGATGTGAGAGAGTGGAGTGGCAGGTTGGTTTGGGTGAAGCGGAGTCTGGGTGCAGTTATCTCCTCTGTCCAGATGAGGACTTCTGTCTTCGCCTACAGGACGCTGCTCGTTCTCAGGCCAAAGGACGGCATCCATGTGGTGAACGGGATTATGGGTAGACCTTTCCAAGTCTCTGTCTTTGGGGAAACTGGGATCGGCACCCAGTCGTCATGCTTGGTGGCCATACTTGGGTATGTGGCTAATTAGCATCCTTAATGGGGCCCTAATTAGGGCCTGCCCAGTGTTCATTAAGGATTCGGTGATCATTAAGCTGATATATGAGATTTCAATGAACGAGGGACAGAGTCATTTCACGACGTTACCTCCAAACAGGTCATGTTTTCACCCTCGTGTGTTTGTCTGCCAGCAGAATGACACAAAAGAACCTGGACTCATTTGCACCGAACATAATAGAACGATAGAAGACGACACGAGAGAGAGAGAGAGAGGGAGAGAGAGAGAGAGAGAGACAAACCCATGTTGGTACAGATCAGTAAAGATGGATGTGTTGAGATCCATAGAAATAAATAAACCATATTCTGGTTAATATTCCTTTTTCATTCCCCATTTTCTGCCCCGGAGACACAACTTGTCAAAGATTTTTTTTTTTTTTTTTTTTTTTTTTTTGGAGCTTTGACTTCAGCAAACGCTAAATTAAAAAAAAAAAAGGGATTAAAGTGACAGGATCTCTCCACACGCTGCCCACTCCTCAGCCTGCCTGATGGTAATTCCTGACTGTAAACAACAAAAGGTGCCATTATCGTCGTTAACCAGGGATTAACCAGGGACAGGATTAGACACGTCCTCATTTGCACCGATTTTCACCCTCAAACATGAATTAATAATGGCGAGGAACAAATGGAGAGAGAAACGGAGACAAAAGGGTGGAGTTCATTTGTGGAAAGCTGGGCTGCTCCGATGGTCACTGCTTTGTGGCTTCATCCATTTTCAACCCCCACAATATTAAGCATACCTACATGAACATGCACACACACACACACACACACACACACACACACACACACACCTAACGGAGCTGTGGGTGTCTGAGTCAGAGGAACCAGATACAGAGGCCTGTATTATCCCTCTGGGAAATAAAGATAGTCTGAGGAGTGCGATGAGGCCGCGGCGAAGACACGCCGCAGAGCAACAACCCAATCCCAATTGTGTTTACTCTCGCTGGTTTCCAGGGCGATGGCAGGAGGCGCTGCCTCTCCTGCAGATGCAAACCCACTTAGAGGAGAACAGTTCAGCCTTGGGCACAGAAATGTTGGGTGGGCGGGGGCGTTCCATTACCGCGACGACCGTTATTTTGTTGGTGGTGGTGTTGATTTTCAGTGGATTTCTCAGAATGTCACTACACAGACTGCACATGTGCTTGTGTTTTTACATTTGGCCTCATTAAAAAAAAACAAAAAAACAAAAAAAAAAAACAAGAGGAAGTGCTTTTTAACCAGGAAGCTTCTTGGCCTAATCTCATTCCTGCAAATGTATATAAGTGTAGACCCATTCAATTAACTATGAACAAAGTTTGAATACATGTGCACCCATGACTGTGTTTGTGTGTGTGTGTCTCTCTCTCTCTGTGTGTGTGTGTGTGTGTGTGTGTCTGTGTGTGTTTCAGCAAGTGGTTTGCAGCTGAGTGTTATGGATATGCAGAGATGAGCTCCATTGTTGGCAGAAATTGCTTGGCCCAGGCACGCTGCCTCTCCACTGGGCACCGCCCCCCCCAACCCCCCGACCCCCCACCCTCCACCGACACCCCCGCCCCCAGTATGGATCGATCAAATCCTTAGCTGTAATGAGTTTCTCTGTCTGAGAGCGAGGGGTGGGCCGGGCCTTGAAGTGGAGAGGAGGAGTGAGCGGGAAGCGGTGCAGAGATGATGGGCACCACTGGCGCTGGCGGTGATCAAAGACGATGGACTGTGCCAGTGAGACGTGGCTGATGTTTGCACGACCTGAGTGTTACAAGGTACAAAGCACTCGCTCGCGTTATGATCTGAGGAGCAGATCGCCATCATTAGACCTCACGCTCCAAACAGGAGCTGCGATTTGGCAGTTTGTGATTGAATAGGCGTCATGAACTGAAAAATGGCTTCTGTTATTAAACAGAATTGTATAATAACAGGCTTCTGTTATTATACAATTCAGTAACTGAAATATTGTGTATACACACACATGGTAATGTAAGTCGGTTTATAATGTACTATCATCCTGCAAGGCATTATGCTGATTCATCAAATAAATGTAAGCACACTATCCTAAATGTGATCCAATATCAAATCATGAACTTAATATAATATTTTTTTAAAATTCAAACTTTTTGCATATTTGTATGCGTAAGTAGGTGTTTACACATTAAGAACAATCTTCAGCGTATCACGATTGTGTAGTTGGGACAAGCTGCAGCCTGATGAAACCAGAGAGGAACAGATAAAAGAAAAAGTTGCTGCTTCTCTCTTCCAGAGACCAGATGCCCTCAGAAAGATGAATAGCAGGGCTGAGGAGCTGAGACAGAACAGACAGGACTGCCTGTAGTTCACAGACGGACTGTCCATCATCTCCACCACTGACCCTGCTCTCCACACATCAAGGTAAAAGACACGAACACTTCTCACCATATATATATATATATATATAAAAAAGCTTAAGAGAAGCAATAAGTCACACAGAGCCATCATCTCTGGAAATATATCGCCCCGTCTGTGAACCTTCACACACACACAGTCCGCAAGGCCTCCATACGTCTGGTCTTCTTCTTCACATCCCTTATCTTCAGGGGACTTTGAGGAGAGAAATAAGCGAGCGCTCTGTCTCTCAGGGGTAAATATGACGAATGAGGACTTTCTCTTCTCCATTAACAGCTTACTCCTCTTATTTTTCCTTGCAAGCGTTAGCTTCGGTTTGTCCGTTCATTGACAGTGTGATATTTACTCTGACGATCGTTTTCAGTGTTTGATTCTTGCTAAAATTGAATTGATTGTGGCCGTGTGCGATGTTTCAAATAGTTCTCTTTCAACTCCCTGGTCCTTTTCAAGCATGTGTGTCCATTTTATTCAATATAACTGCTGCTGTTTGGGTTTTCTTTGTTTGCCACTGATTTTTATTTTTCCTTTTCCTCGCCTTCATATTATTATTATTATTATTATTATCATCACCAGCACCATTATTATTATTATTATCATTATTATTATTATTATTATTACATTGTTTCATGTCATCTTGCTAAAACCTGAAAAACAGAGTTGAAAACAGCTCCGCTGTGTTTTCATGTATTCTAGCGTATCTTTGCGTTTATAGCATCTCTCAGTGGTTTAGCGGGTTAAGTGTAGCTAACCGACCAGCGCGCGCCTTGGAGTCAGTGGCCTGACATGACAGAGCAGTCCGCGTGAAAGGTCTCTTTGTTTAGCCGTGTCATCATTGGAATTCAGTGGGATCAAAGTCTCCTCTGCCGCTTTAGCATCTTAACACAGTGACGCCGGAGCAGTGAGTGACGTGCAGAGGAGAGCTGAGGATTTACACAGGATGTGAATGTGTGCACAGTCGAGTCCAAAGTGCACAGTTTGGGAAAAGTGTGGGTATGAATCTGCATCTGCCCCTGAGTGTGTGTCACCCCGCGTTGGGTGAATGGTGTCTGCTGAATGTGTGGTTGCAGTTTACACAGGTGCATATATATATATACAGGGGGTCCTCGAGTTACGACGGTCGCGAGTTACGTTGTTTTCGTGGTTATGACACATCTCCTGTGAACGTCCTTGTTTTGGCTTAAGCGGTTTGCCCCGTAAATATGTACAGACTTCGCACGGGAACTAGTTGGTGAGCGCTCTCTCTGTCTCTCAGCACGCCTGCCGGCTCTCCAGCACCTCCACAGCACAGCTGGGCTACTCTGCCTTGTGTTTACTTATGTGAAATGGACGGCTGGCGGGGGCCAGTAAACTCTTATTGTAGGGTGGTGTTATAGCGACATCTGGTGGCACAACTTATTATCGACATACAAATACATACATATGAATGTATGTTCCGACTTACGTCAAAATTCGGTTACGACACATTCTCAGGAACGGATCTCCGTCGTAACTCGAGGACCCCCTGTATATATACATATACACATATACACATATATACATACATACACACACACACACACGCGCACACACACACACACACACTCACACACACACAAATATATATATAGTCAATGTTATGGCTACTTTCCTCTCTATATCACATGTTTTATCGCTTTATCTTATCTCTTTGTTGCCTTTATTGCACAATAAGACAATATGATATGAAAATATGATTCCTCATAATACTTTGTGTGGACATTATAATGCAACAAACATCAGCTTTATACACTTGAGAGATGAGAGGGTGGCGTGGGTGGGTGCCTCAGATAACAGCTAATGGATGTTGTGATGTGGAGACGTAAGGCTCTGACTTGTTATATAGAAGGTGTTTATTTAAAAGAAGCCTTGAAATAGCACTAGAATCAATAGAGAAGGTAAATATACCACTGTAGTTTTATTACCTGTTAAGAAGTAAAGATTAAATCGTTCAGTTTTGCAGCCCTGAACCCGGATGCTGTGTATTTTGTTTTTGTTTTTAATGTATGTATTACAGACTAATGACAGTTTGATCTGTATTTCCACATTAAAATCCCATTTGTTTCACTAAGTGGTGAAATCAGTGGTAATCTCGCAGGCCCCTCCGGGTGGCAGCGCGCCGCTCCTCGGCTTCTCTCCTCTTCATCGCTCAGAGAAAAAGATGCCAGCGCGTACACAGATTGCACTGCGGCCATGCGAACATCCGCCGTCTTCATTACCGTGGCAGACACAGCAGAAAATCAATATGATCGTTGTAGACTTAATAAAGGTAATTTCTGCGCAGCCCTGTGTCATGAGGCTCCTAAGTACCAGCCTTTTTTTTTTCCTCCCCTCGATTTCTTTTCTCCGTTTATTCGGTTTTGTCGCGAGGGAATCGACTCGTGTGCCAATAAATCCTGGAAAAGCAGATAGTGCGGGAGAGAAAAGGCGAAGGCTCGATTCGGGTACTTGAACGCAGCAGCACATTTCAATCGATTGACCTGTTTTATATGACATCTTTATGGGGCGGCTTCGGCAGTTGTCTTTTGAAAAAAGTTCGAATTTGAAATTTGACTATGAATGGACTGCAGCGTGTATCAGGCAGCAAACACAGAGCAGAGTTACACAGACACACTTGGAATTGTCAGTGTCATCCGGAACATCCGGAGTATCCCGGGAAGCCTAAATATTGTGAGATGTCACATCAAGAAGCCTTTGTGGAGGTGGTTGCCGCTGGCGAGCCCAGGTGAGTTGACGGAGACGACCGTGGCCTTGGTTTGGCCCGGGGCTTGTTGTCTTGAGGATGTTGACCTGAGGCCGGCTGGTTTATCATCTCGTCTCCTCTGGCTCCACTCTGACACGTCTTTGGCTTTTTTAAAAAAAAACCCAACAACAATCTTTTGTGAATTTTTATGTTCTCTCCTGACCAACTCGATCGAAAGTCTCAGACGAGCTCAAAAACACAGAGTTCTTTTTTTCCCCCGTCTTGTGGCGCCATGGGAGCACGAGTTGAGGGTGTTGACTAAACGCGAGGGGTGCGTTGAATTATTGAACGGACATTGAGAGGCAGAGTGGTGGATGAGGTGGGAATCAGAATTGAAAGAAAACTGAGACTTTATGGTTTTGTATGTTTGTGTTAATAGCTTGGAGGATACAGTGAAAAAAATATTAATTCAATCATTATAAATCTTCACAGGTTATTATTTTGTTAGGGTGAAAAGCAGATGGGACATTGTATTTGTATGGTGTGAATGTGATTGTGTGTGTGTGTGTGTGTGTGTGTTACCAGTGGGGAGTAAGCCAGTGTGGCACAGTGACTTACGTCAACGTACATATCCCAGCATGCACGCTGATTTTATCCCTGCTATCCTTCACACGCCTTTCCCCGACTCGTCATTTAATCTCTGTCCTCACACACACACACACACACACACACACACACACCGCCGATCTGCATAGTACACTCTGCCCGTCGTGCCAGTGAGAAAAGGTAATGTGACCCAAATCATCGCACATTGTCTCATCCAGAAGTGACAGGAGCCAGTGAGGCCGCCGGAACCTCGCCGGATCCTCGCCGGAACCTCGCCGCCTCCTGACTGCTGTGCGTTTTGACTCTGAAGGCTGCACTCGCTCACCTTCTCTCTCTCTCTCTCTCTGCGTGTGCAGACACTAAAGTTTCATTCCAGCTCGACAGCAGCGTATCAGGTGAACGCTGAGAGGTGTCACTGTGCTGAGGTGGCGTTTTTGCCGTCCATCTCTGCATGGTTCAACATGTGTGAACATGAGGAGCATATGGCTCCGCCTTGTTTGCATGTATGTATTATCATCATGTGGCCGCCGCCTGAGCCATCTTCCCTCTCTCTCTCCCTCTCCCTCTCTCTCTCTCTCGACAGGCCAGGGTATAATGAGATCCCTGGGGCTGAATGCAGGCTGCCTGTAAAACAACAGATGTGACTGGCCTCGCTCAGTCTCGCCTTTCTCCTCACGAGCCGACAGAGCTGTCGCTCAGCAGGAAGGAGGATGATTGACAGGTGAGGCGTTGTAGGGCGGAAGATGGATGCACTGCTGTGAGGAAAAAATGATGGGTCACGTGACCCGTAGGTCCGTTTACATATCGAGTCGAAAAATAGTAATCTAAAAAGTGACATTTTTACCTTCGTACAATCACACTCTTTATTGGAGAAGCGATTCCGGATGTGATTCCTCACCTGTCAGTCTTGTTTAAGTCCCAGGACAGAAGCGGGGGGGCTGGCAGAGGCCCCTGGTCAAATGTTAGCGCAGTGCGCCAGGAGCATCACAATAGAGGTTCTGTGTGAGGAAAAGAGCAAATGTGCACACACACACACACACACACACGCTCATATAAAAAAACTCTCTCAGCTCCTGGGCAGACAGCCACTGGCCCTCGGCAGACTCTCCGTCAATAGGCGAGCATTGTGCTCTCTCCAACAGGAACCTTCTGCAGAAACCTGTTCCTGCACGGCTCTGCAGGCCAGAGCGAGGTTCAACAACAACCAGCCAGAGGTTGCATGAAATCCAGCCCCACACTTCTGCTTTCCCATTAGAGAGCGACCAATCAGCCGTGGGAGGAGGATCAGATATATTTCCGCCTGTTGTTGTCCGGCTGTTGTCCTCTTGTTCATCCCGGTGCTGCAGCTCCCTGGTTTCTGTCATTTCTGAGATAATCAAGCTTGTTCCCATTATCGCCACTGGTTTTAATGAGCAGTGTACAGTACATCTGCAGCACGGCCCACAGGGATGAGACGTTACACAACGCACAGCGCCTGGTTTTCTCCAGGAGACGACTACACCCTGTGTACAGAGTGCGTACTGTGTATATATGTATATGTGGGCTGCTTGGAGGCGATCTATCCGGCTCCATCATCAGACGAGGCTATGATGTCTGACCTGCTCGACTTGGCTGATGAATGATTCATCAATACCACACAGGCGGTCGTGGGAAGAGCGGCGGGCGCGGGGATGCAGGCAGGAAGAGCGACTGTCTGGAGAAACGCGGAAGCTCCAGATGGTGTCGATGCCAGGTGTGATCATCACTGGGAATTTGACTGTGATATTTTGGTTCTAATTTCAGCTACGCATCACACCACCACCCAAAAAACCCCAAAAAAACCCAACAGCTTTGTACATAAATCGCTTTCGAAACCATCAAGCAGACGACCGACGTTCATACTTCAAACTGAGAATAATATCATTTATAGTAAATATTTTCCTGCTCTCCAGTTTACACTCTTTACATATGTGCATACACTGTACAGTGTTTACTTATGTTTTTTTACTGTGTGTGTGTGTGTGTGTGTGTGTGTGTGTGTGTGTGTGTGTGTGCGTGAGACTCACTATATGTGGCCAAACACTCACCGCGGACCATTTAAAAAAAACAAACTGCAAATCCATCACCTGTGGTGGAGCACCTCTTCAGACTCCCCTCTCCCGGTGGCAGTTGAGCGGCTCCAGCAGAATAGATTTGAGGGGACTTTGTTCCAACACGGTGCTTTATCACTATTAAGTTCCCTCCCAAGTGCCATCATTTTCTCTCCCTTTATTCTCTCTCTGCACTTTGCGTCACTGTTTCTCCGTCCTCGTTTTTTCCTCTGCTCACTTTTTTTAAAATCTCCGTTTCCTGTGGACCATCTTTCTGACTCTTCGCTGGGATTGGCGAAGGGAGGGCGAAGGTGAGATCGAGGGAACCATCACTCCGAGTCGCCTCAATATGTGGCCCGGACAAACGTACTCATTTGATTGAAAGCAAAGTTGCTGTTTGTCGTTGCATCTTCTCGTCTCGAACCGCCGTTCTAATCGGCGCTAATTCAGCGTTAGCAGGCTGTGAAAAAGTCGTTTCCCGTTCAAGAGCTCCAGTTGGGGCTTAGCTGAAGTGGAGGGCCGTCACACTGTCTGGCTGAGAGGGATGAGTTAATAGTTTGACGGCGGAGGGGGCTTGAGAGAAAAGAAACGAGGAGTGCGAGGATTGTTGTTACTGAGATGTAAACGGAGGAGTGAGGTGAGACGCGGGAAAATTATTGTCTTGATTTCCCCCGTGTATCCGTCATCATCGGGAAAACCGCGCTGTCTCGGCCAACCGGCGTGGCGCTCTGCTGCAGCTCCTAATGCCACTCCAGGCCCGCATCCCGCGGCCATTTGCAGGAAGGCGCTACGGTTTGATGAGCAGACATATTGGTCATCATCGCCTCTTTGCAGGAAGTGAACGAACAAAGAGGAAAAGGCAATTTCACATTTGACCTTCCTCTCCTTCATCCCGCTCATAAACGCCGAGCTGTGTTTATTCACGCTGAAAATCTTCTGCCAGGCCTCTGCTTTGTCGACCGTTTGCTGTTTTTCCGTCTTTGCGTTTGCTGCCATGCTTGTCCTATTGTCTGATTAATATTGTACGTGTGTGTGTGCGTGTGTGTTTGCAGTTGTGTTTCAGAGTTTTGTCGGGGACGTTGTGTTTATTAGCTGGGCGGTTCCTCACCAATCTGTTTGAAGTCTCTCAGGACTCCGCTAACTCCGCGGCGCTAATGGGCCAACGCTGGCACATCACCGTGCTGGTTAGACAGCGGGCATGTGTTTGGGTCCCACCTGGCAGGGGGAGATAGACGGGGAGGTGTGAATGAGAGGCCTGTGATGACGCCGTGGGGAGCGGGTGGGCATATTGGCGAGCGGCAGGTGCTCGGCCAATGTGAGAGGAGGCCCGAGCCCCCCAAAAATGGCCACCTCAAAGGACAAAGAGCTCCTGACTGGCTGCTGCTCAAAAATGACAGTGGCGGGGACCACGTTGCTTTGCCAAGGACCCAATGGAGTGCACCTGGCGTGGAGTCACATGACCGGAGACGTCTCAGACAGACCCTGTGTGTGGCGTTTGTGTGGCTGCTTTGAAGTCCCCGGTTCTGGCTTGTTTGTGTGGTGACCACATGGGGCGTGGAGGCCTGGCCCTTCCTCTTATTGGCGAGCCAGTGGGAGTTGCTTTGACCGGTTGCCAGTTGCCGATTGACGAGGCGACCGCTTTGCAGCGGACGCCTCTTTGTTTTCAGCTAATTCGATTTCATTGTCGCACCTCTCATCTCGTCGTAAGGCTCTCGAAGACTTAGAGGCACCGCCCGGCGCAAAGAAAATCTACATTTTCACCCGGTAGTAAAATTAATATCGTAGCGCAGTCGTAAAAAAGGACAAAGGCATAATTGAGCTTTTCTAGGTCAGGGAAAGAGAGAGAGCTCGTTTGATTTTGGCAAAATGTCTCAGATGAAAGTACCGAGATTTAATTAGGTTACTGACACGGGCTTCATCATTTAACTGTGATGTTTTTGGCTGCGGATGTGTCACTTCCTGCCAGTGGACCATTAATTGGTTGATTCCAGTTTTGCCTGCTAAGTAGTCGGGGCCACAGATGATCACGTTTGTCGTCTCTGACTCATCTGTTGAGTTACAGGACGTCCATCACATACAGACGTTAAATTCCTAGGCGGGTTAACATTTTATACCCGCACCTATAGTAGCACCATCCTACCGCTGCCCACATGTTCCACTCAGGGGTTTTAAAGGTAAATAAAGCATTCGGCTATCAATGCTAGTTTTGTCAAAACACAAGAGGATTACAGGATTTGGACCTGATGCAGCATCACTGGCACTTTACAGTCACAAACAAACCCACTGAGCATCCAGCTACATTAGTGGTCTCTCTCTCTCTCTCTCTCTCTCTCTCTCTCTCTCTCTGGTTGCTTTTCAACATTCACTCTGGGGTGGATAATTCCCCGAGCTTCCCGTATGTATCAAACGCACATTCTTTGGAATTTCCGAGCACTTCTCTAACCCTGTGAGTGATTCGGTCGATGGACAGTCGATGTCCATTTGCTCGTGTTTCGTCACTAAGACCTTTCTTTTTTTCTTTCATTTCTGCCAAGCCACACATTCTTTCAAATAAGGATGACGTGTAATTCTGTAAATAAGACGTTTATTGTAGGAATGCCCGGGGGGGATTCTCATTCCTCGTCTCCCAGGAGACGCACTCAGGCCATCTTATTTTATATAATTCCTTTATTATCACACTGCTTAGATTATTGGTTCTCGTAGCCGTCCGTTTCCAGTGTCTCTCATTGTCTTAGAGAAAGAAGTAATCAGTGCAGGAGAGATAAGGACAGTGTTATATGAGAATAGCAGCTGAAAAAAGACTGATGGAGAAAAGAAAAAAAAAGAGCGAGTTTGATAATGCGAGTACTAAATGTACTGCATGTGCCTATAATCTGTCTTTTACATGCAGTTTAAACTGGCAATCCATCTTAAAACCCCTCCATTTTCCTCGGCAAGCCCGTTCTGCCTTGAGCTAAGAGAGCTCTTTCTTCACTGTCATTCACTTTCTGTCTCCGACGCCGAGACAGCGTGGAGAAGTGGAAGCAGTGAGGCCATTACTGTAATGCTGCAGTGAAGCTGTGTCAATCACAGACACATCTGTGTCGGAAACTATGAAAACCGCCTTAAGAGTAGTCATCCTGTAGCCGGGAGGCTGGAATTTTTTATTTTTTTACTCCGATTTCCAGCTTAAATAAAACGGATCTGTCTCTCTGTTGGACAATGATGTTGGACAATGATATTTAAAGATAACTGCCACACATCTGCGTTAACTTTGTTTTATTGACTTCGATCCATTTCCATGTTATAACGTGTGAAAATGCCAGTTGGTCGAACTTTGATAAAAAGAAAAATGCGCCTCATGCTGACAGTGACAACTTTACACTTTCATTCCACCCCATGAGTTTATCAAGTGAAAAGCTTTTGCTGCCTGCAGTGGATTTACACAGACATTACACAGCACTAAATATTATTTAACAAAAATAATATATATTTATAGGCCCCCCTCCTATATGGGAAGACCATACAGGAAATGAGCTGTGGAAAATGAAACACATTGATGCACCGAGGGAAATAAACCACTTAGTTAAAAAAAAGAAAAACACATGAGCATTTCAGCTGCGTAGCTGCTCCTTTAACAGACTCACACATCCTTGCGTCGGTCAACAAACCTAAACACGCGCTTGCGTTTGCCTCGGGAGATGTCCCCAGGTCAAGATGCGTTCACGCTCGCGTGGCTGCGGTGGGCGGCTGTGGGCGTTCAGGGAGGTCATCTCGTCCTGCTGAGCTAACCCCCAACCCCCCCAGTGAGCCAGACCCTGACCCTGGCTCCAGGCCTGCCCTCAGGGTGTAGGACTCATCCTAAACCGGGATGACACTCTGGTGTTGGACGTAACCGCCGCACTTAGTTTCTGACTGCTCTGAAAATTTCATTAGAAAACCCACCAGCTGCAGCTTGTACAGTATGTTACACGGATACAACGGGCGGGAAGAGGTGGGAATAGACTGAAATGAAATGCTGGAAAAGCTCCTAACGATCATTTGTCTTCCGAGAGCTTTGAAAACTGTGCCGTGCCCCACTGAGCTTTAAAAATATAGGGTTTCATTCCCTTCCGGCTGTTAACGACGCAGTGCCAGTATGGAAACAGATCGTTGGCCGGTGTTGTTTCTAGGTGATGAGTTTGTGTAGCGTGTTGTCGCTCAGCGGGGGAGGACGTGATTTATGTCTTGGCATGAGGGAGCCTACACATCAGCCATCAACACAAGTTATGTCCATGCAAACACAAAAGCGCAAACTCTGAAGCTGCACCGAGACAATACATAAAATGAGCATAGGTTATTGACCCACACACACGCACGCACACACACACACACACACATATACAAACAGTCTCCAGGCCAGCCATTCTTTACTCGCTGTTTGTTCATCTGCTCCTCTTTGCCCAGGGAGAAATGTATGCAGCAACACAAAGCATAAATAAACATAGACACTCATGCACTAGTGCATAGTATAACAAACTGAACCACACGGTAAACAGGCACATTAAAACACACACACACACACACACACACACACAGCAGCAAACCCACAGCGTGTGCGGCTCGTGCGAAGGAACGATACCAATTAACTGTTGTTTTATCACCAGGTTTTGGAACAGAGTGCTTCTATGTATCGGCTCAGGGAGGCGCAATTATCAATGAAGGCAATTATTGTTCATAACAAAGAGACAAAGAGTGAATGTCTTTTACAACACTACAACATGGCTGTGGTATCCAGGTGTCAGTCTTTGCATCACTTTGAATTACACGCTGCATGTTGGATTTGGCCAGTTATTAAAAAAATGTAACCTATGACAACCAAACTCTGCGGCGGCAGTGCACATAAACGCCGCCA
The DNA here is from genome assembly GCA_016785345.1 of Trinectes maculatus. Classification (NCBI taxonomy): domain Eukaryota; kingdom Metazoa; phylum Chordata; class Actinopteri; order Pleuronectiformes; family Achiridae; genus Trinectes; species Trinectes maculatus. The sequence goes on from JAFBJQ010040038.1 coordinate 227,974, forward strand.
CTCTGTTTCCCGTTCTGCTCTGTGAGTCGAAAGGCCGGTGCTGCCAACTTGGTCCTATGCCACCCCAACCTGGCAACGCAGGCTTCACTGCACCTGGACTGCAGCCAACATGCCCCCCCCAACCCCCTCTTCGTATGAAGTACAAATACTCACAGAGTTACACACACAGATGTGCTTGTGAAGCCAGTGCAAAGTTCAGAATCGTGCACGGACACACACTCGCACAGAGCCTGATGCGGGTTGAAGCAGCTGAAACGAGGGCTCTTGTGGCAGCGCAGTGTCCTGAGTAACGTCGGTGACCTTTCCTAATGCGGCGCCAGACTGAGCAGGATGAGGGGAGAGGAGCTGGGCAGTCAGCTAAACACACTCCAGCCTCTGCCTGGTGGTGGAGTGTGTGTGCTCTGGGCCACACAGGTCTGATTAGGGCCGGCTCAGTGGCTCAGCTTTCCGTACCAATAAACCACCAGGAACCTCGTTTTCCCCCCTCGCTCCACCTCGCTCTGATATTTTCCTCCTAACGCGCCGCACTGTTTTTGATTTGTCGCCTCGTTTGTGTGACGGGCCCCCTCCGAGCCCCTCACCTCCACCAGGTAACCACGTCCCCCGTCAAGCTCATTAACATTCTGAAGCATCGCCGGCACGGTTGCCATGACGTCAGTGTCTCTGTGGTAACTCGTCCAGGGATCACATTCTGCAACCGTCATATTACTATTCATCCCATCGTGTGGTCAGAGATTTATTTTATTTCTTGTATTTTTTTTTTGTGTATTTCTGGTCTTATGATAACAGCCATTATTTACAATCAGTGCTGGTGTTGTGTGATGCTGGTGATATGAAATGCCTGCAGGGTTCACATATGGGAAGACGATTCAGACAGTGTGTTCTGATGTGCGTTTAATTGTCCAAAGCAGACTCCAGAAAGCCTACGAGCTGGTAGAGGGGGGGGGGGGGGGGGTTTAATTGCAGATTAGTCAGCCTGAAAAACCTGTTCTGTGATACACAAGTGGACATATTTTTATTATTACTCCATAATCACCTTGACTGAGCTGGAGAGAGAGAGAGAGAGAGAGAGAGACTGGACGATGAGACTGCCTTCTGGTGGACATTATGTTTGGACAGTACATGTTGCGTCTTCTAATATCCGACGAGGCAGCAAAATTATAATTATCTGAAGTGCTGTTCTCATCCGCCTGGTACACAGCATCATATGCAAGCGTTGGGGACCGGTTTAGCATCGACAGACTTTTTCTTTTGGTCACGTTTCTTTAAAAAGGAAAGATAATTTTGAGACGACTGCTGCTATCCAACAACTCAAAGTGTGCCTCACCTTATCGTCAGCGGGGAATAATGAATGCCGTTCCCTTCTTCTTCTTCTTCTTCTTCTTCTTCTGCGACGGCTGACAGTGACGTGCCCTTTATTAAGGGGAGCTGCTCAGGAGTAAAACAGACGACAACTAAAAGGGCATCTGCCTGGTGTGAGCCGACATAAGTGGCTGCGACAAATACAAGAGTCTGAGGCCAAGTAACGAAGGAGACGCCGTATCGATGCTGGGACTCGTATACCTTCCTTTGCAGTAATATAGAACAGCTCCAAACATCAAACATCTACAAAGTTCTTTCACGGCACTTTGCTCCTTTAGTTACTTAGTGGATAATTTGCTGGCGACAGGTGGAGCGATGGAGCTAAAAACAAACCAGATCAGACTTAGCCAGTTGCCTGCGCGTTTGCAGCAGCCACCTGTTCTTGTTAGCTGCAGGGAGCTGAAGCAACCGCGACGTTTAAATAGAAAGAGACCATTAAAGTGGACTCACCCCAAATGCACTCACGGCCATGTGTGTTTTCGACCATGTTGTGCTCGGAGTTTTTTTATTTTTAAAAAAATTGACCTTCATTGGAAAAAAAAACCCATCTTGAAGTTAAGGAGCGCGCAAGAAAAGCAGCCACTTCAATAAACCTCATTGGGTTATTATGGAGACCCCGTCACCTGGTTACCAGGGTCGTCTGCGTAAAACATGGTTCCAGTTTATCCTCGTAGATGCCACAAGTTTTTCATTTAGTTTATTGTTCTCATATTTTCTCTCACTGCAGCTCACTCCACTTCCTGTGTTGTGTTTTCTTGCACGTTCCTGATCACCCTCTCTGCCCTGTTGTGCTGCACCTGTGTCTAATTGCCCCCCCCCCTCCTCGTTAGTCTCCAGAGTGTCTTATGAGTCTCAGAGTCAAGTGTTCCAGCGTTATGTCTGTCTAGGACTCAGTTGTGTTTGAACTTTATCTCAGTTTGCCTTGTCGTAGCCTGTCCTGCGTTAAAGACGTGTGTTGGTGCGTCTCTGTCGTTGATTGAGCCTTGTTACAGACGAGTATGTGGGTAGTTGAAAGATTGTGGAGTCACAGCGTCATTAAGTCTTCGTATTCTAGAAATCTGTAAAAAAAAAAAAGTTGCAATATTTTCCTTTAAGTTGTAATCAGAGGCGGAATCGGAGGAAGACTGATGTTGTTAAATCATCAAAACAGTTGTTGAGAGATTTCGGCTCCCACCAAGATGTTGTCGTGGATGTTGAAGTAAATCGTTATTGCGACGTGGTTTCCAACAATGGCACTAACTGCCTGGATCAGATGAAAGCCCGTCCTGCTTTTTAGTCGTCCATCTTCAAAACAAAAGAACAGTCGTTCATCTCCACCGGCCCCAGCTGTGCAATACATTTTCAACATTTCACCGCAACTGCAGATAAAAGCTGGGTTATTTGCTATGGACGGCCTCCAAGATATCAATCACTCCAATTTAAAACTCGGTGGATACTGACTATCGTTGCCAAACCTCTCCATCTTCATCTTATCTGCACCCCCCCGCCCCCTCCCCCTCACACATCTCAGTCACATGACAACTGCTACTCATACCCAACCTCTAATCCCTCAGGGAAATATGAGTGCATCCATCTGAAGATGCATGACGGAGAAAATGCACCTTCTGAAATATCAATAACTTCTCCTATTAGTCTTCTGCTTCTCCGTTCTGCTCCTCCAGCGCCGCTCCCCCATGTAAACTCAGTCACACAAATACAGACGCACAATACGAGAGAGCGCGCACACTCGCACATTTTAATTAGCAGCACTTTAGTGCAGAAAGCACTAAACCGCGGGCTAATTAATCTCCACAGTCTGCGTTTTCGCTGCTGAACCAGCTCGGGGAGGGGCCCAGGTTGGACCCCGCTTTGTTGGGTTTATCTGCCGGGAAACAGGAAACAATAACGCTGAACGTCTTAAGAGGCGGCGGGGGAAAGGTCGTCAGATTAATATGCTGCTGACGGCGTTTTCTTGCGCGGTACATCGATGGTCAGTTCCAACAATGTCCACCGGCTTCCTGTGTGTGTGTGTGTGTGTGTGTGTGTGTGTGTGTGTGTGTGTGTGTGTGTGTCAGCCTGGTCACATACTGCTTCTCATTACAAATCCTCTCATGACTGTATTTAATTCAGCTTTAGCCTTTTGTCAGCAGTCAGGCCAAGACCCCCCCCCCCTCTCTCGCTGTCTCCATCACTCTTCCTCACTCCTCCTCAGTGTGTCAATCACTCCATCTCTCTCTCTCTCTCTCTCTCTCTCTCTCACTGCGCCATTCCCGGCCACAAATTGTCGTAATTTCCCAAGAACGCCTGTGATTACGGACTTCCTGTGCACATGACGTCACCTCTGGCGGTCCAGGCGTGCGATGACTGGGCTCACTTTGTCCTCATCGGAGCCACTTGGAAAAGTCAAGAATGCAGACACAGAGCGTGAACCCACAAGCGTCCTTCTAATCCCCCCCGGCGTCCCCAGCCGCGAGGGCACATGGCTGATCGGGTTGCTGGAATCGAGGCGCGGCGTCCCGCAGTAATAAACCTGCCTCTGATTGGGAGCAGATTGGCCTTGATATAAAACCGGATGCCAGTCTGAGCTCTGAGCTGATTTTCTCCTCATCAGATACACGTGTCTCACATGTCTCACGTGTCTCGGCGGCTGATGGAGAGATGTCTTTCTTTATTTTGGAGAAATTCTTTTCCCCTGAATTCATTGAACTGCTTTCAATCCAGACTCAGTCAACAGCCTTCATCCTCCGTGTAGTAACAAGCCGCAGGAGCTTCTGATACTCGAGAGACATATTTTGATGGAATATTCCTTCATCGCTCCCGCCTTCACTTCCTCGTCTCAGCCTGTTTCTCTCTCCTCCCATCTCTGTTTCCAACGGTAACGATGACGCTGACAGACACAGGCTGTTGGCTTACAGAAGACGAGCCTGTCCACCTTCACCTCCACCTCCTAACCCTGTCAGGAAACAGCAGCTCACCAATGTGCGAGAACACTCGAGACACAAAGTCCTTCCCAATAAGAGACAATGTCAGCTCGGAGGCTTGAGAATGGACACTCGTACAGAAGATGTCTGGAGTCCTGGGACCAGAATGGACATCAAAATTGCACCGTGTTAGCAAAAAAGAAACTCGTGTCAAATCATCTCAGGCTTGAAGTATCTGAAATAGTCAAAAAAAAAAACACAGACTAAGTGCTCCGGTCAGTTTTTTTGCAGGACGTCTGCAAGGTGAGCACATGGAAGACTGACTCATTCCTCGGACTACCTGAAGGACAGCACCAGCGCAAAGAAATGGTATTAACATGCAAGACGGAACATTTACAAAAATATGTCTTTTGCATGTGAATGGGAAGCTGAACAAAAAGTTAATCACATGCATGATTCACTGGCTCCATCCGAGCATACTGACACGGCTGGTTAGAGTCTGCAGTGATCACATGATCAACATCTCTGAAGCCACTCTACAGTCGTCTCCCTGTAGAGTCGAGCTGCCGCCGCTTCATTTTCGAGTCGAAAAAGTGACAAAGTACGACAAAATAGGCCGTGACGTTTCATCGCTTTATTCTGCACAAAGAAGCATCATCAAAATAGTGACACAACAGCATTAAGTTCAGCGACACAGTCGGAGTGGGTGAGAAAAATAGTGTTGAGTTGAGCAAAAATAACAGATCATCAGGTGGTGTGACTTTTTTTTTTCCTGCTTAAAATGCACTTGTGGTTGTAACGATCACACACGCACACACACACACGCACACCTTCACAATAGTGTCACAAAATCTCATTTGTTGCTTGTGTTTGGTTTCAGTCATTCTTCATCTAATCCCTTTTCAGAATGACAAGTTCTCCTCTCAAATAGCATCTCGTCCACTGTCCACAGTGGACAGTTTGTCCTCCTGTCCACCCAACACTGTCTTTAAAGACAACAAAGCATCATCCACAGACGTCCTGCTTCACACATCACCCTCCGCACGTCGCCACCGCCACCGCCACCCTCCTCTAATTTGAGCCATTTCAGGAAATTAATTTCCGCACTTCCACTTCCACGGCTCCCTCATATCTGCCCAGTTAGTCCAATTTGCCATCATTTCAAAAACCAACACAAATATGTAAACAGCTTAGAAAACAAGCACACAAGCAACTGAAGTAAAAAAAGAAGGAAAATCGAAAGCATTTGTTTTCACAGCGCAGTATTTCTTTCTTTTTTTTTCCATTCACTCCTCTGCAGTGCAAAAAATTAAAACATGAGGAAAAAAACAACAACAACAACAACAAAAAAACAATAAATAGACTTCCTCTGTTATATATTTCTGTGTTGATGTATATACATTTATATATACACAGTATATTTATAATAATAATAGGTCTCTACATCAGGACGCAGCTCTTGGCTCGGTCCTTCCTCATGGCCGGGGCCTGGTCCATTTGTTCAGTCCGACCAGGAAGTGGCGGCAGGGGGAGCTGTGAAACCCGCTTCAAGCCCCTGCGGGAACTGCTGCGTTTGAGCTGCGGCTTGTGCGGCCGCCGCACCGACGCCAGCGTGGTGATGTGGAAAACGTCTCGAACGCTGTTCTCCGAAACCTTGGAGGTACACTCCACGTAGGCCACCGCCCCCATCTGGCGAGCTATCGCGCTCCCCTACAACACAAACAAAGGCAAAGCAACAGGTTACACACGCGTGCAAGGAAACTTTATTTGCACAAACGTCATCTTGCGTAACGTTTTGACAATTTTTGTGGTGTTCAGTATTTTTGTCTTCACACTTTTACTGGTTGTTTTAGACATGTGACCGCCGCGTGAACTCTTCACAGACAAAAAAAAAAAGAAAAATTCACATTCCGCGCTCCATCCTTCATAACACCCTGGCATCTCAGCAGCGGAAGATCGAAAGTCCCGAAAGAGGCAGCAGACCCAAGACAAAGATGCTTATCTGAACCACAGACTGAATGTCAATGATCTGAACATGTCTGGAGATCTGGACCATTTGACGCATGTATAATGCAGATGCTCTGACTCCTTAGTCTGTGGTAACAAAGTGGGAGCGAGCGGCACGGAGCCCAGTGGGCCCGCGTTGACAAGATCTGAGCAGCTATTTAGCAAGAAGACGCTAAACTCCTCCAGCATTTGATCCCACTCCCGAGTAATGTTACAACATACCCAGTTAATTTGCCTAATTTCGAAATCTCTCGCCCTCCCTGGCCACCTCGCCACGGTCCGGCCTCATCCCACGTTCCACGCTCGCAGGTTCAGGACGGATCAGAGATCAAGACGCCACTGCATTTCCCATGACCCCAGAATCCCACGCCTCCCAACACAGAGGGCTTTTCATCCACACTGGGAGCGATTTGATTTCTGCTGCGTCTTTGCACATGTAAAAAAAAAAAAAAATTTGTAGGAACGACAGCCGAGGTAAAGATCGCTGCGACACGGGGCAGATTAGCACGGCAACGTCTCAAGTTCACTCAGTGGTCAATCTCGCCGCCGACTCCTCAGCTGTGTTGGAATTCAATTTAAGATCAACAACGAGATAGCAACAGGCTATTGGATTAGCGCGCCACAGGGTTTATTTTGCTGTGCGACACACATTTCCAGGGCAGTTAAGACACATGAACTGCCCCAGAGCCCGATGGTCCCCAGCTACTTCCAATCAGCTGTGTGGTTTGCCACTCCATCTTTTGTTTATGTATCTTATTTACATGAGCTGTGTGTTGTTCCGATGCTGATTTTCCGGAGGCTGCGTGCTCTTAGCCTCCAGCCGGGGCGCTCAGACAGCAGCGGGAGAAAAAAGGGCTCTTTTGTTCTGAGGGCTTTTGTGCGCTGCTGAAAAAGCCCATCCACTTTTTGTATGTCCAACAACAGCAGAGCACGAATTGAACACGCTGATTAAAAATTCACCGATTTACAGAGCAGTTTATCATCCCCTCCCTCGTCTCCCCATCCCCTTGGCTTAGAGGTCATGGCGCCGTGCGATAAAAGGGCTCACTCATTTATCAACGTCTGTTTTTCTAGTCTGTCCCGCATTTCGAAAACCCCCCTAAATCTGCATGAATATTTCATTTCGGGGGAGAAATGCGTCCCCAAACTCCACTAACCGCCCGTGCCCGTTCCGCGGCCCTCGCCATCAGCAACCTCACAACCTTTGTCAGCGAATTTCAGGCAGAATGCCAAACCCAGCAACGCGTCCCCGAGGGTTTTAACACAGCTCTTATTCTGCAGTGGTTGATTATGTTGCCCGAGTCTCCTCTCAGACTTCCTTCCTGCGGGACATCAATGCCACTGCTGATACAGGGCGGGGGGGAAAAAACCACATTATCGCTGCTGTCGCTTTCTAATTTCTTTTCTGCATGTGTTTTCAAATCTGTCGTTCTTCCCCGGGCTCCTGCTCCTATTGCCCCCGCCCCTTCTCAGCTACCCATAATGCACTGGTGCTCACCTGTTCATGGGTGACAGGGATGAGCCGCTGCTTGGAGAGTTCCCTCAGGGTGCTGACGTCTGTCCTCATGTCCAGTTTGCAGCCCACCAGCACCACTTTGGCATTGGGACAAAACTCTTGTGTCTCCCCTTGCCACTGTGGACACAGGACGCAGAAAAGAAGAATGTTTAGGTTTGTAAAAGATTCAATGGATAACTGCAGGTAGAGCAAAAATGTTTGGCATTTTTGGCTTTTAAATTGTTAGAAAGAAACAGTTAATTAATTGACTAATTAAAGAGCCTTTTAAACAAAGGTGCACATTTGTTTATTAATGCAGGTTCACTGATTCGCCGTAAAATTAATGGTTTCATACAGAACCATGTGCAAATGTGGCTTTTTCTTTTTCTGCGCAGGTAAAGATTCAGGTTAATATTTTCCTCACACAAACAAATCTATTTTCGAGTTCTCCACAGAAAAAGGTTGAGCAAGCATCCGTCTGCGAGCGCCCTGAGATTAAATGTCATTTTGAAACTCAGCTGAACCAACACTGAAATCTCTTCTCCCCATGACACAAATACACAACAGCAGCCACGGCCCCAACATACTCTGCATGCCGCGTGCAGCATGCCAGGGTGTCCACTCAGCGTGCCTGATGAAAACAGTGTTTGACCTTTCGAGACCGTCCCTATTCTTCCAGGAACGTCCAATCAAAAGCTTTGATTGTTTAAGCCTCACTCCTCCCTCAGCTGTCATCCCGAGACCTTGGTAACCTGCTTGTTTCCAGAGGTCAAGAGTCTAATTTGGGACGGTGATTGTGCAACAGGTTTTCCGTGTGCCTCTGGGTTTCACAGATTACCAGGGCGACTGCTGGAGGTCACAGGTCATGGCAACCCCCTGCCAAGGGATCCATGGGAAAACCAAAAGCTTGACGGCAGCTCTGCTTTGCCCCTGTTGACAGTGTGCACTGAGGCTTGTGAGATGTTTGTGGGTTTTTAAAAAAAAAGGTGTCTCGGGTTAGATCTACAGAGTCTGCAGAGGCAGACTCCCCTCAGACCACTAAACACGTCAACAGGCCAGACGTGGGAACTGTCTGTGGCCCACAGAGAGGGCAGTTCAAAGGCGAGTGCCGACACATGGCTTCAAGACGAGGGACCGCTGAAAAGCACCGAGCTGCTTAACGCGACAAACATGCACGCAAACACAACCAATTAAGCTGGGTGTCTCTGCGTTCGCACACATTGGGCGTGTGTGTGTGGCACAGAATCTGCCACTAGCTGCACAAACGCAACGTCGCCCACCCAGTGGTCGGCTTCGGCTGCACAATCACAAATCCAGAACCACAACATCTGAACCATAAGCCACCTTATAAATGTTAACTGACACCAGCTGGCCAACTATTCTGCAGAACACTCGAGTTCTAAATTCTAAACGTGCACCGAAGAGCAATTTCTAGTAAACGGGCTCTGCAACAAAGCTATGATGTGACCCAAGTGGCTAATTTGCAGATCCGATATTCCTCTCAAACCCACCTGGCCACAGAGACTCTCTTCCCATTCTTCAGTCTGACCTCCCGTTCCTTGGAGGGACGCGGGTCAAGCGTCCATGGACGTTTTGATGAGATAAAGGAATGGGAGGCTTTAACCTTTGTGCTGATTTGCTCTATTGTCGAGCCATGAAAGCGCAATGTGCTGGCACAGAAATCGGAGTGGACACGAGATGCTGAGCAGGAGAAACGGGATTCTTTCCGCTCGGCTCTCCGGTGTCACAGCAGATATTAAATGCTGATCCAACGCGTTGAGAGGAGATGAAATGAAAAAGCACTGACCTTCTTTATGACACTGTCCAGAGTCTCTGGGCGGCTGATGTCAAAACAGATGAGAACCGCGTCGGAATCCGGATACGCCAGCGGCCGGACGTTGTCGTAATAAGAGGAACCTGTGGGAACACAACAGCATATGGCGCAAGGTCATCGTGGGATTTGATTGGTGTGCTTGGTTTTAACCTGATTTGCCCCATGAGATCCTTCAAATCAAATCAACCATGTGGCTTGTTCTGTCTATGAGGAACATCCTGGAAAAGGATCAAAATGTCATTAGTACATGGACGTTCCTCATTAAACCGCAACCTGCAGCAGCTTGAATCTGCGCATATCCAAGCATCACGTCTTCCCGACCTTCCACACAGCTGTGGCCTCCCTTTAATCACAGAGCTTCGTGACGAATGTCGAGGGGTTACTCGGGAAAAGCGAACGCGCTCAAAAGTGAATGATGGCGGGTCGAGGACCGGATGGCTTGCGCACGCAATCTGTAATCATCTGCAAGCGGCAGAGAGCGCCGGCGAAAAGGCCAAACTGAAGGTTGAACCCCTTCATTTTCTTGACTCATCCCTCCTCCCCGTTCCTCTTAAACATGTACTGTTTTTTTAAACTTACATTTTTTCTCGGACTGCTTGAGATTCACTCCTCGACCTTGATCAGATTTGAACGCAGAGTGACGTCTCAGTTTTTCGCGGCGCCTCGCTCCTCGCTCTCTTACAGCTCTCGTTAGGAGGCTCGTAAAAATATCTGGTCTCTCTGGGAAATGTGGCTGTGGCTGCGGGGATCCTCCCTCCTGCCTCTCCCGATAAGCAGCCGGGACCTGGCAACAACACTCACAACTCCTGTTTTACACTTATAAATTATCCTTATTCTGGCTATTTCTGTGCTTTACATCTGACCTGACACGCAACAAGCAGTCAGCCTGTTAAACTCCACAGGCCTTTGTCTGGGAGGGTGAATGGAGTCTGTTTTAGCACTGCAACGTTCTCTTTGTTAATAAGACTATCACAATAGTTGCATGTGGCCCATAACCCCCCCCACCCCACCCCCACCCACCCCATCATTCAGCTGGCTGCCCCGCGGCGACCTCCTCCTCTCCAACCACAACAATGCAACAGGCTGCTTGTCACAGCCTCACAGGCTGTTTGTTGAAGATGGATGGAGTTTTGTTTACATTCGGTTCCTCACTAAAATGCTCTTTGCCAACACGTTCTAACAAAGCATACGCTCTTTTTTTTAAAACTTTTTTTCTTTTACTTTACTACTAATATGTGTTACCGCCCTCTGCAATCAAACGGTAATCTGGATAAATGTACACATACTCAAGAAGTGCATATTATGCGTTCTAATGAAACTTGCTCTCCACGTTTACCTTCTGCATATTGGAGCTTTGGTGAATGTGCACCAAAGACCTGCTCTGCATGATGCTACAGGCAGTGAAACTTTTTTATTTACATATAAAGTGCATGGCTCAAATTTACTCTAACGAACTCATCATAATATTCTTTTAGGGCAGGAAGATGATGTAATGGTTTGTACTTGTGCCTCACAGCGAGAAGGTTTCCAGTCTGAATACCGGTTCAACCGCGGGTGCTAACTCCCATAGCTCACAGACACGCATATGGGTGTTGACCATAGGTGTGGATGTTGGGTCTGCTTGTTTGTCTCTGAGTATTGGCTTTGTGATAGTCTGGCAGCATAACCCTGCAGGTTAACCCTGCCTCTGACCCAAAGTCAGCTGGGACTGGCTCCAGACGCTCTGAGGTTAAGTAGTATAGTGGATGCTCTTTTTATTGTTTCAACAGCAGATCCCTCTGTAACGATTAGGTTATTGGAAAAGGATTATCTCGGCTAACACGACCCGCAACTTCCACTGTAGCAACTGCTGCGAAATCGCTATGAAGCTCGGCATTGTTCCTGGTAGTTTGGCGCGTGTGCGTCCTTGTGCATCTGGGCACAGAGTACAGAGTACGATCAATACTGGGACTGACTCAGTCTAGTTGTCGTACATCCAAAAGATGATATCGGCAAACGCCTGAAGGCAGGTTCACAAAATTGTTGACACAAATTCTTTTGACTACATTGTTTCTCCGCTTTTCAAATATACTCAGTATATTTCGATTATATTTTCCATGTAGTGGAAAAGAAAATACTTTATGAGCTTAAACATGAAGGGAACATATTCTTCCACTCATCAACACGCAACCGCTACTGTGTTGTGACTAACACTCCAACACACACCATCATACACCCACATGTCCAAAAAGGCCTAATCACACAGATGCCAAGTCCAACCCTCTGCAAAGCGCACGCGGTACAATAGCGAGCTTTGATTGGTAATGGTCACACATGAGGGGCTGTGAGTGCTGAAGTCGGTCTTTAGTATGTATCAGAGTGCAGCAGGCCTGTACTGAGGTTAGAGCTGAAGAAGAAAAGAGACGGAGCATGTGGGGGTGGAGAGGGGACAGAAAAGATTTAATGACTTTGACGCCGGGCGGGGGCAAGGTGCAGAAGGATGTGATGATGAGAGAAGCGACTGGGGAGTGAGCACAGCATCCAGATGAAGGGGCAGAGACGCCGCGTGAGGGGAAGTTGAGACAGAGGTGCTTGGTTGACTCAACGTGTAATTAGTCGCTGGAACGAGGCCACTGGGATTAATTTGTCAATCGCAAAAGATCAAAATGATTGGCAGGTCATGGGCGAGACAGGCCGTGTCCCGGTATTGCAGAGGACGTCGGCCCTGAGAGACGTGGACGCTACCTCAGCACTTTTGCAAAGTCAGAAAAAGGCTCCTCTATGGGGACAGAGCGGAGAAAACGTGCCGTGTTTAAAACGAGCCGAGCAGGAAGAAAATAAAAGCCAATCCCCGTAACGACTGAAAACACGAGGAGGACGAAGAGGGGGATAAGAGAAGGAAAGGAGGCATGAAAGACGTGAAAATGTGGCTGTGGAGTGGAGGGGGGGGTGCAGTGGGTGTTTAGGTTGGTAATGAAAGCAGTGGAGTCGGCAGGACAGATCAAATAAAGAGGTATGAGAGTTCTGACTTGGCCATTGGTTGCGCCCATTCGCTCAGAGGTGGAACAAAAGGTCAAACGAATTTCAGACCCAGGCAGGATGAGATGGATGGGGCAGGGGGGGGTGAGGGAGGGGGGCACAGCCTGGCTGGAACTGTTAAAAACCATCACGCCTGGCAAGGAGCGGGGCCCCCGGCACGCCGTGCCAAGGACAGGCATAAAACACCCCTCACAAAACCTCCTAACAGAGTATTAGCATTAGCCTGATTTAGCACTGGCAATCTCTCATGGTGAAAAGTGGATTTCTGCCTTTATTGCCACGGGGATAATTAGCACGAGGCCACGCTGCACAGCCACACAGGCGGAGGTGAGGGAGGTGAGGGGAGACGTTCCTCGCTTGTCCCTCAAAGGCCAGACGCATCCCGGAGGACGTCGAGACAGACGGACACTCAGTGGAACGCTAATGTACAGTAATAAGTCTTTCAGACACATGGACTCCCCCGTTGGGGTGAGCTGTCTGAAACATGACATGACAGCTCTCTATCTGCTCAGTCATGCCCTCTGATGAATTTCCATTGCACGAAGACAAACAGAAATCAGCTCGACAATAACACATTGTTGGGGGGGGGGCATCTTAGCCTCGAGGCTGTATGACGCATTCCTGGACATATGGCTGGGAGTCAGTCGCAACTAACAGCCTCATTAGGCCATATAGACACAAACAACCAAGCACATAAACAAAAGCCACAGTTATAGAGGGGGGGGAAAAAAACCACACGTCTTTTTATTTTTACCAAATCAACAATTAAATGTAAACCGTTTTGCCACAATCAGAGCACAACACATTCATTTTTTATTCCTTTTTTTTTGTGCTATTCCCCTTTAAATTCACCTTCAAAGCAAAGGCAAAACATTTCAAGTTGGGGCGGTCGAGTATCGTAGCAACCTGGAGGGATGCAAATGGCTTCATTGTGAGGACCTGAAAGGGAGCAAGCAGGAAGCGAGTGAATGGGCGAGGGGGCTCGCGGAGGCTAATGACTCTGGTGCACTGGTGATTTGAGGTGTCCAAACGGAGAGAAGATGAGGGCTGGCATTCCATCTTCGAGGGCGCTCGGCAGACTTTCCTCTGCTGAGGGTCTGGTCTGTGTTGTGAACCTCAATCTTTTTGCATCAATTGGGATTTTTCTCAAACAGCGATAAACAAAGACCGGTGCCAAGAAACCCTTCGAGAGGAGGTGGAGTAACAAAAACAGCCACACATCCAGAACACAGTCGCACAAATATGGAACCATTCACCTTATCCCCATTGTCTGTATTGAAACACCTCATTCTGGCATGCAGTTTAAACAGGGGCTTACACAGTGCCAATGGTTAATCTGACATTTAGGCTACACATGTGTGTATAGCAAACACACACACACACACACACACACAGATACGGCTGTTGATCTGTGGCAGAAATGGCTGGGCTGAGTTTCGGCGGCATTAGCACACAGCAGGGACAGTGGAGGTGACGCGGGGTTAAATGGCCGTTAACCTTCCATGTCTGCAGCCTTCACACAAGGGATATTGATCAAAGCCGCTGCACTCTGCCGCTGGAGGAAGTGCAGCCTTTGACGGGCATTGAGCACCTTCCATGGATCCGCTCTGAGCCCTCCTGCCATGGAGTTAATGCCCGTGTCTGTCGCCCATTCGCAGTGTGAAAAGTGAGGCTGGCCATGGTGCTGACAGCACATTCGGGGACAGAACCTAAAGCCACCTATGTTATAATCACACCTATAGACTATGCATTCCATCTCATGATGTTTGATGTCTTTGTGCGTCTCTGGTTGTGGCTGTGCTTTGCCTTGAAGAATCACATTGCTTCTTTTGTCGCACATTTCCTCTGTCGGTTTCTATATTTCTTGAAATATAGAAAACAATGCCGGATGTTGTAATACAAACACTACCCAAGGTTTGTTGGCGTGAGGAAGTCAAGTAGCTGTGGACAACTGCTGCCTGTGCTCAGGGAAAACACGCGAAACCTGTTTTTATCTGTTCCTGCGTTTCCTCAAGCTCTGAGACTCTCACACCAGAGCCGATCGGTCGACTCACCAGCAGCAGCAGTAGCAGCAGCACCAGCGGCAGACTGTTTGGAAAACAGACTGACAAGAGCTAGTTAAGGAACACCAGATGCTGACTCGACGATTATTTGTACTTTGCACAGCCTCTTGCGTTGCTCGAGCCACTCGGCACAGGACCCCAGCTGGTTCCGATATCCTCAACACAGGCCCGAAGTCTTTTTGCTTTATTTGTTTTTGCCTGGTTGCTCAACTTGAACATGTAAAAGCAAAAGGATCACATTTGTTTTTTTCAAAAAAAAAAACAAATAGGGAGGCTAGCTGGCTCCTTAAAAGCTGATGTGTTGATTAGATTGGTCCAAGACCTTAATTGACCCAACTGGCCTGTCCTGTGATTGGAGGACCCACCGCTTTTGATTTCTCACATGTATACAATCTAATTTTTTAATAATATTTGTTCTGACATATCATGTACTGTTTGTAGACAGCATAATGCCATTAGACCTGACGAATCCCAAACCCTTGTTGGGCTTCGGGTGACGGAGGGTTTTCTCTTCGTGCACACCAAGGCAGCTCAGTCGCTCGTAATCAGAGTCCAATAGAATCAGGCATCACTTGTGGCACCAGAGGCGGCTGTTGCTTATCAAAAGTTGCATATTGTGGTTTTAATCATCTCCACACGAAGCATATTTGAAACTGATGGTGTGAAGATTTTTGGGTAAACCTGTCATGGCTGTTCTCAGCCAGCAGCCTGTTACCATCTCACATGAATACAGTCTAATTTTTTAATAATATTTGTTCTGACATATCATGTACTGTTTGTAGACAGCATAATGCCATTAGACCTGACGAATCCCAAACCCTTGTTGGGCTTCGGGTGACGGAGGGTTTTCTCTTCGTGCACACCAAGGCAGCTCAGTCGCTCGTAATCAGAGTCCAATAGAATCAGGCATCACTTGTGGCACCAGAGGCGGCTGTTGCTTATCAAAAGTTGCATATTGTGGTTTTAATCATCTCCACACGAAGCATATTTGAAACTGATGGTGTGAAGATTTTTGGGTAAACCTGTCATGGCTGTTCTCAGCCAGCAGCCTGTTACCATCTATTTGGCAAGGATACAAATAATTTTGAAAAAGTTTCAGACTAAATTACATATTTTGCTCGTCTGAAGTTCCCTTCCAACATTCAACACCCGCTCTAATTCTTCGACCATGTAGCGGTGACGACGAGCTCCACTCCGAACGTCTCCCAGACCTCGAAGGCTCTCCTCACCTCACGCGTTATTCAAATTTAATCTCCTTTCATTTCTTTTCACATGTTAAACAGCAGGGATTTCATAATTCCACCACTCCTGCACATATTTCATTTTCTCTCTTTTCGGAAAAAAACTTGTACTCCCGCTTAGAAATTTTCATTAAAACTTGTAATAACACTGACTGCAGCCTCTCTAGCCACCGCTGTCCCTCTGATATGAAAGAAGCGAATGAGCAGCGAGAATATTCATGCGCTAGCTGCATATGAAAGAAAAACTCTTGAGTGGAAAGGACAGCCTCAGCTGCCACGACTCCATTACCTCCAGTGCGCGACCGTCCAAACACATCCCTATCATGACGCTATCTATCCCCCACTCAGACCACCCCCCTCCCCAGGGAGCCGCTAGTAAGACGAGGCGCCACCTCAAGTGCAATTTCATTTCCACAAAAGCGGCAGCGGCAAGAAACAGAACACGAGTTGATCTTGTTTATAAATAAAGTCATTCATAAATGATGAGCTCTGTTATGTGTGTGTGTGTGTGTGAGAGAGAGAGAGAGAGAGAGTTGCAGGTGGGGGGGTTAAAAGATGGAGGTGAAAGTCGGCCTCTCTCCCCGTATCCCCTTTCGCTTGAATGGGCTGCAGACGGATGCCGAGAGCGTCTTTCCGCCCGCGGAGGCGGGGGGGAGCCAGAGAGCCAGAGAGACTGAGCTCTGGGAGCAGCAGAACCAGTCAGTGCCGCTGTGTGAAGTGGGCTGATCAAAGCTGGCACTGCGTCAGGTTCTGTTGCGCTGAACAGAGGGAGCTGACCGGGAGAAAACACACACAGCCACGGGTTCCTTGTTCGGTTTCCTGTCAGTCTGGAGGACTGAGGCGTTCACTTGACTGCCGCCGCCGCAGAGGAGCAAACAGCCGGTTTACAGCCGGGCCGGATACGTTTGTGAACACTGTGTTCCTTTCCTTACATATGATTTTACAAGTTATTTCAAATTCACCTCTTCCACTTATAAACAAGGAAAGTAAGCAGCGGGGGAAAATATGTAGCCAAATGTGAGGTTCACTCACAAAACTCCGTAAGAAACAGTTGTTTTATTATTAAAACAAACCAACTGGTGGTGGTTTAGCATTTAGCACTTATTCTTTATAAAACAAAAAAGATTTCCAGGAAGTTCATGTCCCTCCCAGTTCACGCCGTCGCGTCCGCGTGCCCTTGAAGTAACTCCATTTAGGATCGATAACTTCCGACTTCCACAAAGGCTCCTTTTGCGTCGTGCCGCAGATCGCGTTACTTCAGGTCAGTGAAGACAAAAGCGCCCCAACAAAAGCATCGCATGAACTCCCTTGCAGGACTGTTTTATTTCACCGTATGTATATGTAGATGAGTGTCGAGGGGGCTGCGGCGCTTTAAAAGTGTGGCACAGTTGGCGTTTGTGCGTCGGCCTCCCCGAGGACCCGAGTGGGTCAGGTCCCATGGGTGCCGGTGAAAAGACTCAGTCCCTACACAAAGCCTGGCAGGGTGGTGTAGTGTGGAGAGTGGGGGTCGGAAAAGCACAGATGTGCCCTTCTCCTTCTGCCCTCTTTCCCACTTTTCCATCTAATGAACACTTGCTGCCCTTATACCATGCATAAGGTTCAGCCCCCCCTCCCACCCATACCTAACATGCTTTAACCCCCCCACCCTCTATTGCTCGAGGCATCTGCTCGGCTCCCAAGCCTCATTGTGCCTGTGGTCCCAACCCAGCACCCCTCATCAGCCCCCATTACGCCTCTGGTCAGCTGGGAAACAATAGAAAAGGTCATGGGGTCATCGCTGTTGGAATTCCCATACTCGAACTCATTCAATCACACACATGCCCACACACGTATCCACACACTTAGCCCGTAAACACAACTTTCACAGTTTCACCATCAGATTTTACTGTTTTGTATGGTATTGCTGTATTGTACGTAAATTTTAGTCGTTTTAGTGCGTGGTTGTTCCTTTTCTTCCTAATTGTCCCTTTGTGCTTGCAAACAAGTCTTAATTTGATCCTTTTATTCCGTGTTAGTCATCACAACAGCTACGTTCCCCTCTGCGTGAAGCACTGCGAGGGCTTAAGTTAAGACAAGGGTTGTAATCTATCAGAGTCAGGGGGAGCTCATCAAAAGCCTTCATTCCTCTTTTCTTCACGACGCACCAGAAGACCGTTTAATTCTGACGCAGGGAACATTCAGATGCTAATAACGCAGTATTTCTTTGATTATTCCAATGGTGCATTAACTGAGTAAAATCCATATTACACAGCCTCTCTGCGGCGTGCAGTGCTGTTCAGCAGCGGACATGCCATTTAAGCAGATTATACACTTTTGCTGAGTGTTCAGCATTATGCTGACACGACACGGAGGCTGGGATGAAGGAATGTGTGGTGGCTCCCACCACATAGCTGTATCCATGGTCTAATTTATAGGCTCCCCTGGTGGAGATAAGAGATCACTAAGTCTGGGGAGCCGTGTCCGCCGAGGCCTCCCGCAAGTGCACGTTGTAGCGTTTACAAGTGGGTGGACATCTGGGCTGCTCGGGACATTTTGTATCCATGTAAAAGCACGTTTACATGTTTGCGTGCTGCAGGTGGCGGGCTGCGACGCGAGAGCGCCTTTCGCCGACGTGAGTGGATATTCTGTGGTAATTACAGCCTGTGCGTTCCTGTCAGTGTGGCGGGCTGGCTTTCACGCAGAACTTCTGCCCACCTCCTGCTTAGCAAGGCCCTTGAATGCCGGTGACCTCAAAGCGACGCTCCGGCAGCCACCTTGGCAGCTAATGGCTTATCAGAGATGGAAAAGAAAGAGGGATGTTATGTTTCCTTTGTTCCGTCGTCTCATCCTATAGCTGCTGCGGCATATGGGCAGTGGTTTCCTCTTCAGCATATTGACCCTTTGTGTACGAGTCTGAGATGGGGATCCAGAGCGTGTGGAGCTACAGGGATGAAGCACAGCTGCTCGCCTGCTCAAGAGCCGAGACATCCAGCCCAGCAGCCGGGGCTCCGGAGTTTCCATGATGACGCGCAGCACTGTGCATGAACATCGTCACTCTGGTAGTTTAGAGCAGGAGGACGGAAATATCTAACACAGAGGGCACTTGTTCACATAACTTTAAGAATTATTACAGTAATTTAATAGTGGCGCTTCTGGTATGTGTATTTGATATATGTTTGTTTAGGTTTTAAATGGAAAACCTGGATATTTAAGACACTTAACAACCTTTCGGTGGCTGTTAAAGTTAAGCAGATGGTCACCGCACACAGCGCTTGATTGTTGTATGATTTCAGACATGGGGTTGAACTGTTGACTGACTGCAGGGGCAAAGGCTACAGGCCCATCACAATCCTGACGCCAGGGGGTTCGAGTCATGCACAGGCTGGAAGATTATGTTGCCAAAGAATGGAGATTGGAGAGTTGGCACATGGACACAAGTTTATCTCCAACCCCAATCCAAGATGGCAGTCACAAGTCCAGGAGCATTATTCCAAGCTTTAATCTGTGCTCAACTGTTCCCGTCCTCAACGCTGGGTCACCGAAACTGAAAAGTGAAGCTTGACTTTTTCTGCCCCGGCTTTTCTTGCTAGAACAATAAGAGAACGCAGTCGTGTAAGTGGCGACACCTCCCCCCCCCCCCCCCCCCCCCCCCCCCCTCCCGGCCCCCCCACAAAAACCCCCCCCCCGAGCCTTCCAGTCTGCCGTGCATCATCAAAAATGGTTTTCGTCGTTTAGTCAGTTATTCCCCCGGGCAGGTGAGGCAAAGAGTGCGAATAATGTTTGCTGCTTTCAGCTCAAGGCAGACGTTCAGCCTCGTGAACAGCAGGTGCACGAATGTCGTCATCCCGCCTTCAGCATGCTGACGAAAAACGAGCAGAGCTGTGTTTGCAGTCTTAGGTTAAATATGCATTTGCCTTTCCAGCGGGTTGCGACCACTTACTCACTTACGTACTTACATCCAACTCTCAAACTCAACTCTGTTTGGAACGAGAATGTCGTCATTAATAATTGAACACCGAGTCTGACATGATTGTAGTGATGATGCCAAAGAGACTAACGATAAGAGCCGGGAGCAGACAATGCGAGCTCCTGTGATAAACATGCTCGCAACTCAGATCAAATCAGGCCTGATAGCACTTTCTGAGCATCATCTGGTTACAGAGAGCTGATGGGGGGCGGGGGCGGGGGGGGGGGGGGGGTGTTTTTATTTCTGCTCTGTGTAGTAGTTGTAGTTCACTCATTCTCTATTAAAGATTAATCAAGCGGATGGTGAAAGCCCACTGAACTCGGTGTGTTTTTACAAGCTCTGCTGGTCCACTGCACTGAGATGGTGGAGTTTAAAGAGCATAGAGACACCAGGAATGTTGGAAAGTGTCTGAGAGACTGTGGCTCAGAGTGAGTGCTGGCGCTGGGAGTGGTGTTACACACTTGCAGTGTCTTGTTTTTGTCTCTCAAGTAAAAAAACAAAAAAAACAATGACACCTCGGCCTGTGAAAACACAAAACATAACTGCCTCGACAAATGAGTCACACAAAACAGTACAAGATGACTGTCAACAGGGGGATGACTGGTTAGATTCAAATGTGCTGCAATCTGTGTCGAAAAAATCTCTTGTTTAAAAAATATATAACTGTTTCCTATCATTGGTTTTGCAGCAAATGGTGCTTCAACCTTCATGAAAGCCTTTTTTATTTTAATACTGTTTTCAACAGTCATCGTCAGGCAGGTTTACTGCAGGAAAAACAATCCACTTCGCAGCAAGTGATGCGTTCATGATCCCAGCAGCGGAAACAGCCCTTTGTTTAGAAATAAAACAGGGTACGAAGCAAACAGCAGAACATTTGTTGGGCCGTCGGAGAAACCCAACAGAAACTCTAACTCCATCCGCAGAAGTTCACAGGCAAAACAAGTGGCGGGCATGTGGTTTCAATGACAAGTGATTTCTGGGAAGCGCAGTGCTAAACTCACCGCAGCATGAGCGAGAGGCTGGTGCCGGGATGTCAGCACAAGACGAAAGCAAAACAGGATTCCTGTGGATCGCCTCTTAAGAGCAGACTCTAGCATGACTAAACAGAATGAAAGCGTTTCCGTTCTCATCTGGGGAGAGCGCTCGGCCATTGGAGGGCCAGTCGAAAACGAGAAACGGAAAGATGTGAAATTGAACCCGGTACCAACTTTGGGGAAACTCGTCTTGTCTTTGATTTGCGGGAAACAGCACGTACGTCTCTGAGCGGGTTATTAGTCTGAGACCAAGGCCGGAGGGAAGCTTTCCCAGGCAGCCTTTGCCATATTGGGAAGAGAGGAAAAGCACTAATGCCTCGGGCTCTGTGAAAACCCAGACTGGCTGACTACCAATGGGCCCCATGAGCATTGGCAATAACAGCTAATGGCCCTCAGACAAGTTATCACCCAGCCACTGACACTGTCCAATGGGTTGGTGACAATGGCTGGTTAAAAGCCAGTTAAACACACATGCTAAGTTTAAATTAGCTTAACGAATTCAGTGCTCAACACTTGTCATTTAGTGGCAGTTTTGGCAACATGCGCTGGAAATGCCCAAACGTTGCATTCAAAACGGCCACATAGTTGCTCAATAGTGGCAACCTCGGATATGTAGCAGAAGCAGGAGGAACTTTAAACTCCAGAATGTTCACACAACGCACACCTTTTGTTTGACTTGAGACAACCGCCTTTGACAATACTGTGTACACAGAGTCAACACATCAACGTGTGGCTGCTCACTGGTGTAAGTGGTTTGTCTTATTTGAATACCATTCCATTGCTTCCTGATTAGTTTAAAGTCTCCAGATGGTCTTGAGCGAGCGCAGAGCAGAACACAAAGCTGCGATGAAAGATGCTTTTTAAAATACTCATGAAAAACAACATACGCACGCACAAAGACTTACTCTCAGTAATGACCTCCATTAAAATGAACACTTCATCCCGGGTTCTCACTCGCCATGTAAGGAATGGGCGCTGTGGAAGAGCCGGAATTAATGAGACCAGACCAATCAATAGCAGATTTCCATGTCGCAACGATGAGCGCTGGGAGCGGTTTTAATAGCAATACACATCTAAGCGTCCCAGAGAAATGAATGTGAACCAGGCGAGAGACCGGCTGTTTAAATAGCCTCGCCTCAGATAGTGATCGATAACGCTTTGTGAACAGCGGCAGACGGCAGCAGGCAGACTTCACCAGCAATTAAAAGAGAGACGGTGCTTTATGTGAAGAGGCTGAAAGCTTTGTTATCAAAAAAGAAAAAAAAGAAAGAAAGAAAAAAAACAGCGTATCCAATGTGGCCCTGCTTGTCGCCGAGGAAGAGCGAGTGGAGGACTGGCTGTCACAGATGACAGGTCGAAATGCAACTTGAAGTGGACTGTAATTGTGCCGCCGCTAAGTGGCGGAGAGAAATTCAGTTGCGCAACCTCCAGAAATAGCCGGCGCCGGATGCTCTGTGATGTACCTGCAGGTCGTGCAATGGCTGCAGTTGGTAGTGGGTAGTTTTGTTGAGGGCACAACGGACTATGAAGTGGAGGGGTCTGTTGACATCTTGTCACTTTTGGCAAACTCCTAGCAACAGTTACGCTTTGGACTCTCCGATTCTCTGTCCCCTCAAATGCCAAACGCATCCACGACATGGCATCTGAGACTAAAACCACTGGCTGCTGCAACTCCAATGAAATAAATGTTGGTGTGGCCCTAAGAGCCTGGGCATAGGACCGGTGGTGCTGCTGCTAAAGCACATAAAAGTTAAAATTTTTTAAAAAAAGGGAAGGAAAGGAAAGGGGAGCTAAGGGATGAGAGGAGGTGAAGCAACAAAAAAAAAGCTAAATCCAAAAGCGGATTGGTGGGAAACGTGCTGTTTTCTTCAGATAAAAGCCTTTTTTTCATTTCAGTGTCTGCCAGTCATTCTTCTTGCTGAGGGAAAATATGAGCCAATCTGTGTTGTGAATCAGTAATTAACGGCACACCACACGGGGACCTCTGGACACACATACACACAGTTGCACGGCGAAACTCACTGCTTACCAAACACAAACACAAACGCACACGCGCACGTTTGTCTTGTGGGCTGGGTGACGTCATGTTTGTTTGTGGCGTTGGGCGGCTCCTGGGTGAAGATTAAAGACTCATGCTGCCAAAGGTGGTTTAGGGTTTTTTTAAAGATGGACAGAAGCACAACATTCCCACTATATCATTAGGCTCTTATAGCTGAGAGATAAGGAGTTCCCTGTAAGTTGTGGCCCCGAGCCCCAGAGGGCCCTGACCCCTGACTGACAGGCTCAAGCTGATTTACTCTCTGGGTTCTGACATGAGGTCCCTGGAAAAACAACATTCTTTCACTCACAACATAAAAATACTCCCATCATCTCTGCCGGAAGATAGTTTTAGGTTTGGGAATGTTTATGGTAAAAGAAGGGACTCCCCCCTGGGAGGATGCCGTATTCAGTCCGCTGACTGGTCAGCAGTGTCAAAGGTCAAATCGCTGGCATAAGCCTCTGGCAGAGATGACTATGTGAAGACGTGGAGCCTCAGAGCAGTGACTCCATCCACGCTGACAAGACTGATGCTACTTGTAGCAAAGACTACTTCCCCCTGTATCTTTTATACACTTTAGTCCAATCACAGGAAAGGTCATTCAGAAGACAAAGTGCGAATGATTTATTTTTAGAAAGGCGCGACACTGCGGACACGGCTTCGTTTGTGTGGAACAACTATGATTTTACACCGTCTTCACCGGTCGCAGTTATCCGAAGGACATCAGCGAAAAATAAATCTGACATTTTTAACGCCTGGAGAATTTATTCCGGGTGTAAAAGGCCGCGGAAACAACGTTTCCAGACGCTGAAACCTTTGCCGTATAAATCAGAAGGAAGTCCCAGATGGATGAAATTCTTTCAGGGTTGAGATGATGTGTGGTTAAACTCTAGAAACGTTGCGCCATTAAGTAATCTTTGATTTAAAAAAAAACAACAACAACAAAAAAAAGATAAAAATTGGCAAAGGAAACAAAGATGTCCGCAGTTCAGAAAAAGCAGTTAGAGGAGGGATCTCTATCAGATTAGCAGACGGCGTGTCTCACATCTGGCCCGACACATTTGTCATTCTTGGATCAAGACTCTTAAACAGTTAGGGCAGTTACTGTTCCCCTCAGGCACATCCTGTCTGGATTATCCACGCCCCCCCACCCCCACCCACCCTCCTCACCCCCCAGCTGCCTGACCCTGGCCAGAGCATGGGAAGGACCAGTCACACACAGTGGACAGCACAGGGTGGAATGCAAAGGCATGAGACGGCGAGACGTGGCTGGCACCGGGGTCTCAAGCAAAGACAACAATAGTAAAGAGCAGATGTCCAAAGCTAAAACAACAACACACACACAAACACACACACAACAGGTCACATGAATTTGTCAAAGAAATGAATGCTGTAAAAGTCGAAACCCAGAGGAAGCGGTGGGAGTCGAATGGCTTTATTATTGTCAAGGCGTTAAAAGGGGATGCTGCAGACATGAGACATGAGACGTGAGACAGTCTTACCCGACGTGTCCCACATATTCAGCTCAATCCGGTGCTTGTCAATCTCAAAACTGGCAGTGTAGTTCTCAAACACAGTGGGGACGTAGTTCTGGAAAGGAGGCATTCGTTTTATTTCTTCATTTTAGTGCAGCCAGTTAATAACAAGGCTCAGGATAATCCTGTGTTTACACGGCCGCTGACCTCAGAGGGGCTAAGCTAATATCAGATATTTGACAATAACACAGCTGGCTGATAAAAACAAAGAGACGTTTAAACAGGAAACACTACATTACTGCAAAGTCTTTTTTTATTCTCAGATATTATAGAAAGTTATAAAAACAAATATTAATTTGACAGGAGGATTATTTAAAAATAGATGCACGTAATAGATGCATTAAAAATGCATCTATTACAGTTTCATCTCCAACTGCCTCCCTCCTTTGTTTATAACATGGTCCTGAAGCAGGTGTGTGTGTGTGTGTGTGTGCGTGTGTGTGTGTACCTGCTGAACAAGTGCAGCTTTGTCCACTGATATGTGAGAATAAATAATGACAGGGGCTCGTGCGCAAACTACCTCAGAGTGAAAACACCACATCCGGACTTTATGAGCTGGTTGTGGAATCTTACCTCCGGATAGCAGTCCTTGGCAAAGACGTGCAGCAGCGCCGTCTTCCCACACTGCGTGTCCCCCACCACCACAATCTTACAGCGGCTGCCTAGACTGTCCATTGTCGGTCCGTCAAAAGGTGGATTGTGAGACGGGGGTGGAGTGCGTCCAGCATCCGATACAATGGCAGCGGGTGAAAAATGAGCAAATGATACATGCGCCTTGGTGCAGATGCTCGTGTCCGGCGCGCGGCGCTCCTGCCCGGCTGACAGCGCGTGGTAGTGGTCGGTCGGTTACCAGAGCCACGGTCCTCCCCGCAAACTCCGCGACTTTGATTACTGGCCACGCCCACGTCATATTCATCTCTGGGCCACGTCACTCAGGTTTAATAGGCTGCTCCTATAGGACGATCTGACCACTCACATAGATGTCAACAGTATTAATAATCATCAGATCAAAACAATCTGACTAAATTATAATTTGATTTTAAAAAATGAAAATAAAAGACATTTTTATAATTGGTTTGTCAGTTGTTGCAGTTGGTTGTAAACTGACTGTTATTCCTTAACATAGATTTCTACTTTTGTAAAAAAGAAAGAAAGAAAAAAAACCTCAAAAAACATGTTATTTCTGGAGCCCACGAACACAAACAACTCGGCAATGTTTATTTCCTTTTCCAGTAAGCCCCTTTACACTGAATACATCTCAACTCCCACTTCTACACATTTTAACTGGACTTGTCAAATTAAAATCAGATATATATTCTATATTATATTCTATATTAGATTATTGATACAGGCGGTAGTTCGAATGCTAATCACTGCATGTAATAAACAATGTTTTTCCTCTATCACTATTTGTACAGCAGCATAAATAGCCTCCTTACAGCTTTTGATTTAGTGCCAACGTGACCTTTTAATGGACATACCATAAACACAGGGTGCCCAGATCAAATAGTCCATCAAATAAAGGCGTCAGATTGTGGGGCTGGGGTTTCTTTACGGGCCTAATGGCACTCATCTTTACTGGTGTCCCTTGGATGCGTCCCACTGAGGCTTTATTGGTTTTGTGAATGAGATAATTGCCAGTCTTTTCTCCCATGAAGACCGACACTGCCTCCTCCTGGACACAGATTGTATTAAATCACATTAAATGCTTGAGAGATGAGGAAGAAAGAACAGACAGGAAAGAAACAAATTGACAACAGCATAAGCGTAACAGAAACAATAGGAAACTAATATAAATATTAATTCAGTAATTTGTTTACATGTGCATTCGTCCACTGCACAAACAAAATCACATTCGTTACCATGGTGATGGGGTGGTGGTATAAGTGTCAAAGACTTAACATTCAATAAACACATAGATGTCTGCATTGCATGATGTCAGATGGGGTGAACTGGGTAACTGAACTGTTTGTGATTTGTGGGAACTGATCCTTAGCAGGGTTAGGCTTAAGGCTCTGTCTTGGACTCAGTAGGACAGTAGGTGGCAGTATTTAGTCAACACGAGTGAGAGTTTTTTTTTGCTGTTTTGTTTTAAGTGTACAGTAATCTCAATGAGCCAGCTCAGACCCCTCCTTCATTTTCTTAAATACATCATAAATTATACGCATTGATTAAAATTAATTACAGTTAATGCCCATGAGGCAGCCTGTGGCGAGTTGTTTTTCTTGTTGGGGTCTTTTTGGACGATTCAGCCAAAACACAGTGGGAATAAAATACTGTACGTCGTATATAAGTCAAGTAGACAGTGTTGGGCAAACAACACAGGGCAATTACAGCTCACATATTTCACATAAAGCATTTAACATAAATGCACCAACACACTGCCTGCATATCAGTATGATTGAGCTGAATAGGTGGATGCACCACTCAGTGAACTCATTGCACTGAAGCCTTAGTGGAGCAGAGATGACAGTGCACATCCCCCAGCAGGAGACTAGAATGAATTGGCTTTGAGGAAATGTGCAGCGATTTTTTTAGTTTTAAAGCTTTTGGCAAGTGTTTTTCTTTAATACTGTGTGAAACTCTATCTACAAACAGAAACACAAAACACAAATACTTTAATACGACTTAAATGTTTTCAACTGTTGAGGAAGTTAGAGTGTGTAGGTTTAGCAGAGTGGGTCCCAACCTGAGGTTTTGGACTTGTTACTTAACAAGACAGCACATAAGAGACGTATTTATGATATTTTCCAAAAAAAACATGGGAAAAAGAGTCACGAACAGCACCGAATGTGATTGAGGATCATGGTTGTTGGTGTGTAACATTTTATCTTTGTGTATTCAGAGGGTAAACCAGGCTGAACACAGCAATTTTTTTTGCAAATTAATATTTTCTGTAATTAACAGAAAACTCACCACAGCCACTAAACCTTGGTGTATTAATATTGTTAAAAATTGTTAATTTTTGCATATATATATACATATATATCAACTAGTTCCCGTGTGAATATATATATATATATATATTTAGACATCCTGAGAGACCTGCTGCAGACAAGGTTTGCCTCTGCAGTGTGGTGACAGAGTAGGATACCTTATCCAGGTCGAATTATACCACTGAACAACATTATGAATTCAGTAACCTATTTAAACAATAGAGGAAGCCCCCAGTCTAGAGCAGGTGTCCAATGCGGTACATCTCTGCTCCTGCGTCCTACATTCCTGCGTTGTTGTAACCACAGCAGTTTCCTGTGATGGATCCGTCTTCAAACCCTGTTCAGCTGCTGGAACGCGCTTCTGAAGTTTGCTTCAGTAAAACTAATATGTAACATGCACCACTGTTCTCCTCCAGTCTTTTCTTCTTCAGACTACAACCTGCAGTGTGGGTCATCTTCCTGACTGGTACATGACCATAGCAGCCTTGTCAGAGCTCCACCACCACATGCTGATGCATACGTTTGAGTGGATCAGTGCAGTTGGTGGCGATGGAGAGCCAGTTGCCTTGAAACAGTTGGCCCGTGTCAAAGCAGCTGATCAATAATGCCTGCATCGTGTATCATTAAGCCCCTGTGAGATATTGATCGGGACGTTTGGCCTCAGAAGTGCTGAGTGGCACTTTACGGCCACAGGGTGTCTCACCACTCCTGCTGTGGTTTCAACTGTGAATGGACACTGGGCTGGTCTGTCAGCTCTGAAGGCCCAAGGGTTGGACTGACTGAGACACCATCAGGGAGTATGATCTAAAAAAAAAAAGAGGTTTATTTATTTTTTCTGTCACACAAGTCTTGAAGCCAAAACACAGTAGATCCCTCAGGTAGCTCTGTCCCATGTTTATCAACCTTCAGATGGAGATGTCAACCCCTGGATGAGGCTGAATAATACACACAGCCAGTTATCGTTGAATCCAATCCTGGCATGGCCTCAACACAAGCTCATATTTTTCTGAGCTGCCTTCACTGGGAAGTTCCAACAATGAGCTGTGCGCAGGCACCAAGTTCCTGCGAAGCCTCCTGTGGAATAGTCGGCGTAAACAGCCGTTTCCTCTGGCTCCTACTGGTACAGCAACACAAAGCAACACAGACTCACACATGCAGCAGTAAACAACACATAAGCTTGCAGACAATTTATTATTAGTTTCACATAATACTGATTTATCTTTGGCTTCATGAGAATCTCTTCTATATGTGGGTTATTTCCTCAAACCATTACCATAATTGAGTAATTGATTCCAGCAATTAACAGATTGTCCCAAGTGCTGGTTTCAACCTTATTTGCCGTTTTGCCATAATGGACTTTTTTTTTCTTTTTTTTGCAAATCACCTTTCTGCCTGATGCAATACGGACTCATCATATAGCCCCACCCGAGGGGCCAAACCCACCCCGCCACCCGACGCCAATCCCCGGCTCTGGATCGGCTCTCCGTGTTTTCCGGGCTGCTCGCGACTCGTCCCACTCACACTGTGTCAGTCAGAGCGCGTCGTTGACAGCCAGTGGTCACTGCTCAGCCCACTTCTTCTGGGGTTTGCGTCTCCATGCAAGACTGAGAGAAAGGAGCCTCTGATCCTCGCATTTGGGTTTTCCTTTGCACGCCACGCGCACGCAGCCGAGCACCAAGCCCGTCCACGGCCACAAGCACCACGCGCTCCAACGCTTTCCCCAAGACTCGCCAGTGTCTCAGCTCCCTGCACCATGTCTGGAGAGGACGCACCTGCCCAGCAGCAAAACGCCGTGGACCAGAAGCAGGAGACCAAACCAGCTGAGGAGCCCAAACCCGAGCCGCCCAAGACGGAGTCGGCTCCCGCGGGCGCAGCCGAGGCGGCGGCCACCCCCGCGGCGGCCCCCGAGAAGGTCCCCGAGGAGGAGGCGTTCACCTACCGCGCGCTGGTGCTCACCGGCTACGGGGGCTATGATAAAGTCAAGTTGCAGGTGAAGAAAGGTAAGCCGGCTCTCAAGGCCGGCGAGCTCCTGGTGCGAGTCAAGGCCTGCGGGCTGAACTTCGCCGACCTGATGGCCAGGCAGGGGCTGTACGACCGGCTGCCGTCTCCGCCGGTCACCCCGGGAATGGAGTGCTCCGGGGTGGTGGAGGCTGTCGGGGAAGAGGTGACAGACAGAAAAGTAAGCAAACACACACACACACGCATATATGACTGATTCCAAATCAGTTTTTCTTTCAGTTGTTTGTTTTTTTATTGTTGCTGCATATGATAAATGTCTGGGTCTCGAACAGATGTACGTCTGGATATGGGCGTGTCAGGCTTGGCTCGCCGCTCAGACAGACAGACAGATAGACAGACAGACAGCATCGAGGAGAGTTTCTCCAGTTACTCCATCCACTCACATCACACCAAGCATTTAACACAAACACAACACACACATACATATATATGTAAAAAAAAAACATCTTATGGTTAATGCGCACAGGGATGTGGATTCTCATCCATTCAGGCGCGCGTGCGTAAAAACGCGTCTCAGAGGCAGACGCGTCAAATACTGCGTTACATTTTATTACTTTAGACGGAAACTAATGTGTGAAGGAAAATGACACGAGTTGAACACAATGAAACCAGCAGCAGGCGGCGCCCCTCTTGTTTCTTGATTGTGTTGTACGTGCGCACGAATACGCAACTTCGCGCAGGCCGCGAGACATTAGAGCGCCTCTGGTGGCGGAGATGCACGCGATGCAGTATGTGTTTGTCAAACTAAACGTGGACGCGAATGCACATCTGTAAATATGGTTTGATTTCCACCCTGGCTGCAACAACGTCGCGCGCTCTGATGTGCGCCACGGGTTTGGAGAGCTATGTCAAGTGAGCCATACATAGCAACCACTAGACCGGAAATTACACCCGCTTGCCTTCAAAGTTAAAGCTTCAACTGGGTGATTAAATGTGATATAAGAAGTGTAAAAAGAAATTAGATGTCATGGCTCTAAGTGTAACAGCAAATAGACCCAAGAGAAACAATAAAATGTCACGTCGGATCACGTGTCCATCACGCTGCTTTTAAAACGATATTTAATAAGGAACTTTATTTTGTAGGAGTAGGAGTAAATGTGGCGGCCTTGACGCCGGTGGCAGGAGCGGAGTCACAGACGCCTTTTGTCACCGGAGAGCGACGGTGGCGCGCGCAGACTCACCGAGCGCAAAGGGCGAGGCGCGACGCACCGGAGAGCTCGGTTTGAGAAACGGGCTCGCGCGCCCTCTTTGTCAACACAGAGCCTCGCCCGTCGCGTGTGCTGCGTTCAGGGACTATTGACAGCCATCAATATGTCAGCGTCAAAGTTCCAAACCCATCTCGCGCCAAAGCACATCCGCCCAACATCCCAATGATCACAGTGATCACAATGAAGAGAAGTGAGACATTATTATTATTATGTCGTATCGATCAGACGAGGCGGTCGAAGGAGGACTGTTTGTGGCTTGATGAGTCACGGGCCTATATGTCGGTCTCCAGGCAGCGTCACCTAGGTAACGCCACTGTGAGACAATTAAGCTGCAAAGCCTGAACGTTGCACATCAGCCAGTGTTGACTCAACCCGCTCAGAGCACCACACTCTTCTCACGTCAGCCACTTGATATCCGTGGATAACACACGCACACACACACACACACGCACACACACACACACACACACACACACACACACACACACACACAGTGAGGAATCGGTGCATCTGGCTGGGAGTGGCACATGTGTCTGTCAGGTGTGGCTCCATATGGAAGGGGACTCTGTGCAGAGTCATATGGATGTGACTCGGCTGGCAGCAGCAGCCAAGCATCACTAAAGGTTGAGATCCCCATGTTTCTTTCATTACCTCCTTTCTCCAAACACACACACACACACACACATGCACCAACACACACCATGTCACTTCTTCATCCCCTTGTAGCCCTCAGCTTATAAAATTAAGAGCCAATCTTCCTAATGGATGGAGATCTGTGAGATCGTGTGGCAGCCAACCCGGAGGGAATGTGCTGACCCCAAGGACACTGACTTTTTTTTTTTGGGAGGCGGCTCGATGTCATTTTATCAGTCTGCTTGACAAT
Source organism: Trinectes maculatus (assembly GCA_016785345.1). Classification (NCBI taxonomy): domain Eukaryota; kingdom Metazoa; phylum Chordata; class Actinopteri; order Pleuronectiformes; family Achiridae; genus Trinectes; species Trinectes maculatus. The sequence continues at coordinate 259,493 of JAFBJQ010040038.1, forward strand.
CTCTGATCACTGCCCCCCCCCCCCCACACACACACACACACACAAAGCAAAAAAAGGGTGTCGCCTGAATGTTTGCGCTTCCCGCCGTGTTCACAAGGCTACAAAACACAGCTAATTAAACGATGCAACACAAACACCAGAGGCTGAGTAAAGTGTGATTGATTTTTATTGAATTCCTCTGACATTTGTCGCCGCCGAATACGAACCTAGCGTCAGAGGCGCTTTATTAAATTAAAGAACCGTTTTCGAGATTTCAGCTTGAAGGCGGCTTCTCTGTAATTAAAATGCCAATTCGTCTCTGTCGCTCGCCTTCTCGTTTTATAAACGCTACACTCGTGCCATTGTCATCCCCAAGTCTCCCTGTCTGTGGCTGGTTTACGACTTTGATGCTCGCTCTTTCGCTCGCTCCAGTGTTTTTATATGGATTTATTAGTCACCACACGCCTCGTGCTGTGTTTCAATAACTGCTGCTAACTAAGCCTCCCTTGGTAGAACAATACTTGCGAGTGAAGTAATACTACAGTGAGCTCACCCCAAGTGACATGCGACGGAGTGCAGGAAAGGGAAGTGGGGAAACATTTGACAAATCACACTCAGGCCCCCGTGACACCGAACATCAGCACTTTTTCTCCAGACCTGCTTTTTTTTTCTCTTTTTGAATTTCCATTCTCTTCCTCCTGCGAGTTTTGGTGCGAGCTGACCCATATGTTCTCAATTACCTTCCTCTGGCCCACATTGTCAGTCTGGTATTTCCTCTATCCCTTCTTTGCTCCCTCAGTCTATCTCCCCTTCCTTCGTTTAATCTCTCGTTTCCTCCTCCCTCGATGGCGCTGGCAGTGAATCCCTCGATCACGCTGCCCCTCTGCTCTCTGTGGTATCAGCCTCTCCCTTGGGACAAACCGTCTTCTGTCCTGCTCTTCCCATCATGTCCCCCACATAATACAGCTTTCTGTCACACTGTACGCGGCCCGTCGACAGTTGGACGTGAGCTTTGCTGGGTTGAAGACGAAAATCAGATGTTTCTGCTTTTCTTTCAACATTGCCTTGCGTGGTTTTCCACAAATACTGAAACATTTCGGGATTTAAAATGTAGCGCAATGTCAAGGTTTCTAATATTGGTCAGCATGAGCAACATTGTGTTTGCATGATATGCAAAAAAAAAAAAAAAACCCAACTTGCAGGTCCTCCTGTCACAGATGTTGCTGTGTGGGAGCTGGGCGTGGCTTTTTTTAATCTCACCATCATCTCAACGGTGATAACGCACAATGACACCTGACACCACAGCGCTGTATGTTTCCTTTTAATTACATGTACAGCAGTGGGGCGGGGGGGTTGTGTGGGTGATCTGTTTACTCATCCTCAGGCCTCAACCTGACTCACGGACCCGTGTCAGAGATTTTTTTGCTCGGCCTTCTACTTTGTCCTGATAAATTTTTGCTGACATCATCAAAGCAGCGAGCCACAAAGCAGCTGACTCGGAGGCCCCTCATACCCGGAATCTGAATCACCATCTGATTAACTCCATTTATACACTGCTAACTGGAAGCGTCTTTGTTTGGTGCCCCAGCACCCATGACCCCAACTGTGACTGCAGCGGCGTGAACGCTGAGAGAGGAAATGCAAGCAGCGCCTGTGTGCGTTTCTGTGTTCACGCTGCGAAGATGTTGTAACAGAGGTGTCGCAAGGCCCCGTCTGCTCGGCCTTGACTCTTCCCGGAGCAGCGTATGTGTGACTGTAACGCGAAAACGCTCGCATGCTGTACGTGGTCGCATGAGAATAGCTGCAGATGCGTTTGAGCGCGATGTGTTTGTGCAAAGCAGAGCGAGGAGAAGTTTGAAAATAAACCCAACGGCTTGCCCTCCGATAGAAAGACGAGGGTAAAAGGGAGAAGAAAGGAAAGAAAGAGGGAGATGTCTCTAATTGGAGCGGATAGACAGCGAGGCGCATGGCTCCCTCCAGACCATTAGAGGAGCCCGGGTGGGGGGGGGGTTTGTTCCCAGGAGGAGAGAGCTTGTCTTATGCTCAGCCATGGGGAAGAATCTGGCAGGGACTCTGATGAGTGGAGAGAGGCCGGGGGGGGGGAGAGGATGGACGCCATTGTCCCGTCTCGCTGATGAGGACGAGGGGATACGGGACAAACACACATCTCACGAGGGGAAGAAGAAAGAGGACGGATTAAAGACGGCGGCGAGACCGAGGTGCAGACCGGACGAGACGGGCGAGCCGGGGGGGGGGCGTTGGGGGAGAGAAAGGGAAGGGAGATGTTCTAAAGTCGTAAGAGGAAAAAGAGTCAGGAAGTGAAAGAGAAAAAGTGAGAAGAATGGAAACGGGGAGGGCTGTGTGGAGAGAGGTGGATAAGGGGGAGGAAGAAAACAGGAAGAGAGTTATAATGCCGCAGTCGTCTCTGTTTCCTGTGTCCCTCGAGTGGGCTCCTCTGATTGGTCAGCGAGGACGCCATGAGGAAGTTTACGTCTCAGCTGGTCCTTCTGGAAAGAGACAGTCGTGAATCGGTGGCTCCTGCTGTTGATAAAGTGAAATGACGCCCGGGGTTTCCGTATTGTCGGAGCGGTGGCTCCGATTGACCGAAACAATCAACCGCATTCTCACTATTCCTGTGACGCTGCTCGTGTCATTCCGACTCTGCCAAAGGAACCCGAGGCTGCAGATGGCAGGATGCTCCAAACTGCCTCCATGCTATTTTAGTCAAATATTTTTTTCCTTAAAAAATTTTGCCTATGCTGTCATTGTGCAGCGACCCCAAGACAAGGCCTCTTCTTCCAAAAGCCAATAATTACATCAAGGAATGTTTTTAATCTTAATGCTTAGTGATACATCCTGTTTCTGGAGGGAATCTTTGTGGGATGTCTCTGAGGACTCAGTCCAAACACATGTATGGACGGGTTGAACCAAATAGCCCATCTGTAATCATGAACGGTTGTTGGCCCATGTTATTGGCCGGCCACCTGTCGCTTCTCACCCACTGTTAGCTAGCTGATTGATCGATTGATCCCAGACCCTGAAATTTCTATTTGATCACATCACTCTAACTTATTATAACACATTGTTTTCATTACCCGGATGTAGCAACGCCCTCGCTTCAGCCCGTGTGTCTTCCTGTGCTCTCTGTTTCAGGTCGGCGATAAGGTGATGGTGCTGAACCGCTTCGGGCTCTGGCAGGAGGTGGCGGTGATTCCGGCCAACCACACCTTCCTCATCCCAGACGGTATGAGCTTTGAGGAGGCGGCGGCCCTTCCGGTCAACTACATCACTGCCTACATGATGCTGTTTGACTTCGGCAACCTGCGGCCCAACCAGAGCATCCTCATCCACGCTGCTGCAGGTGATGAGACACAACACCAACACAACAGGATGCACAGCGCACACGCACACACCTCAGGGACACATAAACACTTTATGTTGAACGTCTCTCTGACTGGAAATTAATTTCATTCGTAGCTTAACTTAATAGAAACTGATAAATAATTAATCCACAATGAGTTTCCTCTTTGCTGCAGAGGCTCAGATTGACTTTCATTTACTCAGTTTATGTTGTAGCCCCCCATCTGAAAACCACATTTAATCAGTTTTATCTCAGTGTTTGTCCAGATAATTTGCAATGAACCCCACTAACCTGCGACCTCTGCTAGCACAGAAACAAAGCATGTTTTAAGTCACTGAGAAAACATCCGGTTTATAAATGACTATTCCACACAAAATATGGCTGTTGGGAAAGCGCCCACTGTTAATGTGAGATATGCCTGCTGGTGCACCTGCCACCTGGACTGTAGGGTCAAAGGTCAGCGCGAGTGGGTGGGAAATAGATGGGGAGCGAGGGAGTAAGAGCACCTGTTTTGGGGTGTGATGCGCAGAGGCTGAGAGCATTTTGGATTTTGCTGTGTTGAGGATGTCAGGCCAGCTGGAGAGAGAGAATAAGATTGAATTAGTCAAAAAAAAAAAAAAAAAAAAACATCAGTACGTGTACAGCTCCCATGTTTCCTCTGGTTCTCACTGTTTTATGCAAAGGGAGTCACAAAGGGATCCCTCGACATTTGTGTGGGTGTCGATGGCTCATGGATGTTAAGTATGTAATGAAATCCAAACCCGTTGCCTCGCTGGGGGATCTCCGAGATGCAGCCAACCCAGGTGGCCGTCACGCTTGGCATTAGCGCAATAAAGCGAAATCAATAAATCCATAGCATTTGCAGTCGTCATAGCAACTATGACAGCAGTGTCATAGTTTGTGGGCCGTTTGGTCCCAGAGGAACCCCAAAGACGTTTGCTTGTGTACACAATCATCATCCAGCTGATGTCAGTCATCTCAGTGAATACAAACATCGCCTGATGGTTTTCCTTGCAGAGTATGTTTGCTATAGGAGGAATGCTGCGGAAATGTGGTGTAAGACACTTTTCCTCCCCCGTCGGTTTGGTCGAGGCGGCGTCTCTGGTTTCTCAGGGCACGCTGCCAGTCTCGGCCTCGCCAGCTGTCCGGACGTCAGGATTGTTCAAAAAAAAAAAAAAAAGAAAAAGTAGAAAAGAAGAAAAAAAAGCACATTACTGAGGCTATGACAAAAAACATTTGCTGAACAGTCTGCGTGCCTGCACACTCTCACTGTTTGCATGTCTGAATAATTAGCATTCTGCTCCATTGATATCTTTATCAGGGCAGTGTAGGCGACGTGGTGGAAGCACCCTTTATAAAATGGGTTTAACCAATGTGTGAGATGTGCAGACTCACATGGTGCCGGATGCTGGGTTTGTGTGTAGTGGGGTGGGGATTGGGGTGGGGGTGCAGGGGTCCTACCCATGAGTCTGTCAGAATTTGTTCCTGATGTTCCCTGATTAGATATATCAAAGGTATCTGCTGTGACAGGTCCACCGAGAGAGACAGAGAGAGAGAGAGAGAGACTGTGTTTGAATGCGTCTGAGTCCGAATCTGTCGCGTTGATATTTGTTTGATGTTTGGAAGGGAGTCGGGGGTTGTTGCGTATTATTTTTCTTGTGTCGTTTAATTTATAACGTTGAATCCGTAAATCAATAAGTCGATCAACCAAACATTTTAAGGGCCTTGGTAATAAATCAGCGCTTTCCAGTGTTTTTCTTTTTGTGGTACTGCGTTTTCCCTTTTCAAATATTATATTCGGTAGCCTGTAATGTGTAACATGCAGAGACTGTTGCCTCAATTGTTACAATTTGAAAGATTTCCAAGTATTGATCTCCACTTGGGAGATCAGTCAATTCTGGGTAAGCGGCGTTTTTATTGTGTTTTGATTTTGAAAGAGCGATTAACAGTATTGTGTTGGTGCAGCTTGGATACACGCCCCGCATTACCACATGCAGTATAAGTATGTGGTTACTTTACCTCATCAGACTGTCAGACAACAGAAAATATGAAATGAGCTGGTATATCCAAATACAAAGCCGTAATTGAGTGTGGTCGACATGTCTGCGCAACGCTGCATTCCTCCAAGACCAGTTTGTATTAACGTCAAGATAAACAGTGGCGATAATGACTATAAACAGTACGTTTTCTAATAATAAGCCCATATAAAAACAACTTTTTATCTTTTTCTAGGATAAATGACAAAGCAAAATGCGGCATAGGTACACAATAAATGATAAATATTAAATATAAATATAAAATAATAAATATTTATGAGAAAATTCATGAATCACATAAAATAAAATATTAACAAATAGTGGGATTTTAAGTTTGTGTTTTTTAAACGTGAATGTCATTTTTTTTGAAAGTGCGTTGACCTTTACCTGTGATGCAGTACCCAGTGTCTGACAGGTGCTCTATCACCTGTTAGTGCTTTTATGTGCGTTTGAGTAAACCCCGGTGAACAGTCCTCAGCCGCCTGTCTCGTGGGTCCACTCCTGTCCTCCCTCTCCAAACAATAGCTTGTTGTGTTTCCTCCCATCATGCCTCTCTCCACCATCGCACATCTGCATCCTCCGTTCTCCTCCCACCCCCTCCCCTTTCCCCCGCGCCGACCCTCCGTAACCTCCGCTCCCTCTGCGTGACCTCGCCATATCCGTGCTGGTAGTCCCCGTCACTGGGGAGCGTGCGCACGTTTTCCCCTTTTTGTTTTCCCAGAGGGAGGGTTTGGGTCGGGGGGGGGAAGTTCAGTGACATTTGGATGTATCTGGTGAGGTCGTCCGCTGTGCCCGGCCAACAGCTTTTCCTCTGACCTCTGCCTGAACTGGCCCTAATGTTTATGAACCCTGGCCAGCCGCCCCGCCACCACACCCACACTACACATTCCTGCATGCGTATGGGGCTGCGCCGCTTCCAACGATGACGTCCACCACTGTTTTATTTATGAGATCTTGAGCGACTGCAGGCCAGCGCCAAGTGTCACGCGTTGTCTCGCATATGTGGAATGCATAATACGAATGAGGTGGTGCTGCAGGAGCCCGCTTCCTCGACGTATCTCATTCATTTTCACTTTTCTAACGTCTCTCTAACGTCTCCGTAAAATGCTTTGGCCTCCTGAAATAACACACGTCGTCAGCCGCCTTCTCTCGTCAACTTCTGCAGCAGTGCGGATTGAGGTTTACGTGTCAGTTTCCACACATCCTCGCTGCCGTTATCACACCTTTTATTTCCCCCTCCAGTGGCTTCCTTACTCTTGCAGCTGCTTCTCGTTGGAGTGTGTGTGTGCGTGCATGATACATGAGTTACACTATGGTGCACATTTGATGTAAGAGGCTTGGTTCGAGCGATGGTCGCGGCAACAACAGTGAAGGTTTACGTTTTTTTCTGATGTATTTCTTATCTCTGATATCCCTGATCTGTTGTCACAACCACTTTTTGTCATCTGGACCCACATAGGCAGAACATCCTGAACCCTGGATGTTGCTCCTCCCGCTGTGTAAATGTACCTGCTTAAAGCCAGTTGGACAGGTGGCTGGATCTCTTGGGTTTGGTAAATACGATTCCCATAGAGTGCAGATCTTCCTGATTGATGGCGGACTCTGTTTTATTATTATTATTATTGTTATTGTTCTCATTGGTTATCCACCAGCTGACAGAGCCCAGTGCTATTTAAGCTCAAATGTATTTACAACTCTCACTTCTAGAGATCCATTGTTCCCGGGAGCCGTGATGGGAACGCCGATGTGCCTTGAAAATGGTTTCCTCTCCGCTGCTCCCCCACCGGTTTGTCTGCTTGGGAGGTCTCGCCCCAGTTTAAAGAATGCTAATTCACTCTGACCACTAAGCGGGAGTCTGGGCTGTGTGGTTGAACCGTCCCTGTGTTCTCCAGGCCTGGCATCGCCGGCGGCAGATCAGCTGCACTGATAGGAGACGGAAACCAGGGCGACTTCCGACCTATCCCACCAATCACGCTGCTCGCTCGCGCTCACATCACTGCGGTGACAGATGACCCCCATCCACCCCCACCCTAACCACCATATACCATCCAGTCGCAGGTGTAGGTGAAAGTGTCAGGACACCTGTCTGTGTGTGTGTCTGTGAGTAGTTTATGGTGGAAGGAAGTTATTATTATTATTATTATTATTATTATTATTATTATTATTTTTGTAATTCACTCACTCTGGAACTGAGTGAGAGAGGTAGAGAGAGAGAGAGAGAGAGAGAGAGAGAGAGCACATTGTTTCACCCCTGAAGCCCACAGTGTGAGCACACGCAAAAAAAAAACAAGCTTACATAATGCGGAGTAATACCTCAAAAGTACACGTTGGCAAACACCAAACCAGACGCGCCTGTAACGGTGTTACAGGCCGCCGCCGCAGAGGGTTGCGAGACCACGTCCATTGATTTGATTCCGTTCGATTTATCTGGTTCCGGTGGTTGACGTTGCAACGCTGCCTCAGTGGGTTCGAGTAACGCGAGACGCCCGGGTCCACGTTTGTATTTCATACTTTGTCGGCCGCAAGCTAATGATAGGTTAAGAAAGTCCGTTCAGGAAATGTGAAACTGAGAAATCGCACAAGAAAACGACACGTAGCTCGAGGAGGCGAGGGGCCGGCCGTGTCCTCGGTGCTGGCAGGAGACATATGGAGGCCCATACGGTGACAGGTCGCCCTGCCAGCACCTGAGATCACCACCCCCATCACACAGCTGACAAAAGCCGTGACGTGACATCATCGGCGGACAGGGAGGGAGGACGGAGCATGAAAGTTGATGTGTTATGATTTTTTTTTTTTTTTTTTTTTTTTTTTTTGTGAGAAACATTCCTGATGCATCCGTCCTCTCCTGAATGAACCCGGGGTGTGGAGCAATAACAGTGGCCTCAGTGTCAGGCAGGATTCCACTGTGTTTTGGGTAAAATTCCTCCGCGTCGCTAACGGTCCTGTTACGGCGGCCAAGTGCAAATTGTGCCAGAATGTTGAGTAAGTAAGGAAAAAAAAGACAAAAACCCTCCTGTGTATCCTGTTATCCTGAGAGAGAGAGAAATCCAAAATAAATAGGTGAGGGCCTTTTCTTTCTTTTTTTTTTTTTGCCTAATTTACAAGTGTAAACAATTCAATTGAATCATGGTGGAGAGGCAAATGTAATTTTCCGCAAGAATTTGCTTCGGCTGCTTTCCCTCTAAGTGCTTGTGGATGGTTGTAAGTCAGACTCTCCTCCGGACGAGAGAGAGAGAGAGAGAGAGAGGGAGAGAGAGGGAGATGATCTCGGAATACTGAGGAAATATGAACTGAGAGGGAAATCAGTCGGAAATCAGGTGAACAACGGGAGCTTCAGCGTTGAGATGGAAAAAAAAAGGTGAATGTTTTAATCTGGTCTGCATTTTTGTGCAGATTAGTAGATACCATTCAGTTCTGCTCAGGTCTCTTGTGTGGTTTGTGTATGTATGGATGTGTGTGTGTGTGTGTGTGGAGTTGTGTATTTGTCTGGGGTGCAGTAAGAGGTCCTTGGCACGGCTTAGTGGTCTTGTGATGGGAGATCAGGAGTTTGTTCTCAGGGAGTTCAAAGACCAGAACCTCCTTCCTCTCTGGAATCTTTTTTTTTTCTTTTTTTTGTGGAAACACATTTTACACACACATAAAAAAACAAAAATAATCTGATGGTTTTTTTTCTCATCATCTGTGTTTTTTAATTTTCTTTTTTGACAGTAGTGTTAGTTAAATATTAAGATGCGAGTGCCGGGAGTAATGGATGCATCATCCTGTTGCACGCCTCTTCTTCACATGTATCAAAGGGCTGCGATTACGTGACAGAGTAAGCACAGCTCCTAAACACCAGAGCCAGGGATGCATTTGTGCACTGTTGTAAAAACACCACATTTACTTTGGGTCGTGCACATACAACAGACGTGACACACCAAATATTTGACACGAAGGAGTGACCCTGTCTGTCAAGCGTGAACCAATGGCAACGTCCCCGATTGCCATCAGATGACTCTTACATGTTCGGTAGAGGAGCAGTCAATGAAACAAAATGGCTCCCTTTGCGCAGTCATTGTTGGCAATTTGGCCGAGGTTTCCTTGGCAACAAAAACCTGGTTTCTCACTGAGGACAAGGAGAGACGGTGATTTTTTTTTTTTTAATAACAACGGCCGCGATTTCTTTTGTTTTGTTTCGCCAGCTCTGCCCTCAGTGACATCACTGTTTGATTAACAGCAATGCAGCGTGGTTGCGTTGACCCTCCCAGACTCCAACCACAAATCAAAAACAGGGATTGAGGTGTACTTACATAGTTTTTGCAACAAAGAGAGGGTTTTTTTTTTTTTCCCAGGCCTGTGCCAGCGCTGGCGTGATAGATGATAATGGAGCCTCAGAGAGAAGTGCCAGGACGTCACTGAGGAAATTGTGCTATTGAGCTAGTTCCTCGCTTCAGTTAATTTTTATTAAGCGCTGAAGGGACGATAGGTTCATCGCTCTGCTATCTGTTACACAGTGTTCTGACCGCACAACGCATATCAACAAAAACTCCTGTATACTAACTTTTCAAATACTTATAATGTTTTTTTTTAAAACCTGCTGTAAAACGTGTCACATCTGTGTATAAGTATAGAAATTGATTGACATCACGCGATGCAATCGGGAATGCACCCTATTTTTATATTTGCACATCTTATCAAATATGCAAAGGCCTTCCTGCACAAACATGTTCTCGTCTTCCTGCCTCTCTGATTATCTTAGTACACCAAATTGTGTGCCTGTGTGTGGGTGTGTGTGTATCTGTGTGTGTGTACTAAGATGTGTTTTATGGTCCGTGTGTGCAGGCAAATCACCATTCATTTATTTAATTTGAACCTCTCTCCCACCGGCCCAGTTATTCCATTAAAATGGATGTTATTGAAATGCACGCGTTGCAGGGCGTCCATGCTTTATTCTCGGGAATCAGATAGCGCGTGCTCTTTACCTGGTCACGCACAAATGACCTTTATGGATGCCGTTCCCCTCAAGTCCCAAAGTCAGCCTCCTTTTCAAACACGCCAGTGCTTATCAGTAACCTATTACTTCTTGTTCCAGCTGCTTTCGCAAACACTGGCACAGACATTTGCCACAGTGTTTACACTTTGAAACACGGCGAAAATACAACCGCGGATACAAACGAGAGTCTTTTAGAGTCATCTTGGACAACGTAGACGTTTTTTGTTAGGTTGTGTTAATGCAGTTTGCATTAGTACGACAACCCGTCTCTCCTTTCTTAACAAAACAGATTCCTCAGGAACATTTTTATTTTTTGTTCGGTGGAATTTGAGGCATTTTGTTTTGAACAAGGGAACCAAGAATTTTCGATGTGTCATTCGAGCTACAATGGCTACACTCTCCAGAGTTGACTGTGTGTGTCTGTGTATCTCTGTGTGGGTGTTTATTCTACCCAGGCCAGCTGGGCTAATGTGATTGTGTTTTAATGCACTCTATGCATACCCGGGAGTAACACGCGTCAGCGCTGTCACTGACTCTCAATAAATAACGTCAATCACGGTTGTTCGCTAAGGAAAACATATGTTTCATCGGAAATTTCTTGGCGCCGCCTTGAACAAATGTTCCCGGCTCATCTTAAATCCTGGTTGTGTTGTGTTTGTGGCAGAATCGATCGGAAGACATGTCCCTAAATTGATTTTTTTTTTTTTAAATCAATGCGATGTAATTAACTCCACCCTTCTTCCTTCAGGTGGTGTGGGCACCGCAGCCACCCAGCTGTGCAAGACAGTGAAGGATGTGACCGTGTTCGGCACCGCGTCGGCCAGCAAGCATGAGACCATCAGCGAGGGTGGGGTCACGCATCCGATCGACTATCGCACCAAGGACTACGTGGAGGAAGTCCGTAAGATCAGTCCAAAAGGTGAGCGAGTAATGGGGGAAGTGCTTATGGTCTGTGGGTTTGTAATGTTTCAATGTTGTAAATATGAAGTCGGGATTCACATTAATATTATATTTGTGTCTTGCGAGACAAAGACAAATAGTCCAGATCATTGTATTCCCACCGGCACAGAACAATACCGCCTGACCGCAGCATTTCAACAGTGCTGAACCAACTGCAGATAGCGAGATGATACATTTTCATACAAATTGTGTTTGTGTTTTTAACTTGTAACACAATTTTCTGCTGAGTCCCACCAGGCAGCAGCGATGATGATGAACTTCATCATTTTATTTTAAGTGTTGCCGGATTGCGGGCACGGAAAAGTACATTGTAGCAAAATTTGAAACAACAATAAAATATCCAGTTCCTGTGTCTTCTGGTATCGAGAGACAGACAGGGAGACAGACCTGACGCTGTAGACAGAGTGTATTTAATGAGGTGGTTGGATCGATGTGCGGCCCTGCTCCGCCCGTGGCTCGCTGTCACTTCCTCTGAGCCGTGGTCAAGACAGAGTCCCGCTGTGAGCCTCTCGGAATCAATACAACCAGGGTTTACTGGGGCAAGCAGGGGTCGGTAGCCCAATTTGAGGAGTCCACCCCCCCCCCCCCCCACCCCCCCCCCCCCCGCCCCACGCCCCCCCAACCCCCTTACCCGGCTCAAAGGAACATCATTAAAGGTTCAGACGCCATTATGCAGCCGTACAGAAACCTTAATGGATAGGCCGTCATGGTTTGTTGCTCTGTTCGTCCAGGAACGGCATGAACAACGACTGGGAGACATTTTATCCATCAGTGACAAGAATGAAGAAAAAAAAGACTTTTTCTCCCACACACATCATCTCCTCCTCTGCTCTTCTGGCATCGTTATGGGTTCCTCCTCATGTAAACACGGCACAGCTTGGCTACACCCAAGTGAACTGTGTATGTGGGGTGGAGTGGGGTGGAGTGGGGGGGGTGCTGAAGAGACTTGGCAGGCCCGTCTCTCTGAATTCACACCAGTGATAACTGTCTTCTCTTCTGCTCCAGGGCTGGACATCATCCTCGACCCTCTCGGAGGATCAGACACCCATAAGGCCTACAACCTCCTGAAGCCTATGGGCAAACTTATTACTTATGGTAAGTGAAAAACGTTTACATTCGCTTATTTTAATAAATCACGCTCGTTTTATTGTACAAAAACGCTGTTGGAAAAGCTGCCCCCAAACAGCAACGACAAAAAAACATAGCATAAAAACACTGACCATCTCAGTACAGGGGCATAAAGTAGTCCTGGGTTTTCCACGCTGGTTGTGGAGTACGGCTGCTTCCTGGTGGGCCGCGTGGTGACCTCTCTGTCGAGGTCCGTGTCCTCAGGGTGTCCTGCCGTGGGACGGCCCTTACGCTCGCTGTGCTGTGGTGCCAATCTGGAACCAGCATGCGTGAAACAGTGGGCGGGGTCGGCATCCATGGAGAACAGGGCTCTGCCTTTGCATGTCGCACAAAAACCCACTACCCAGCATGATGGCCCCCCTCACCCACCCTCACCCTTTTACACTCTCTCACCCCTACAGGACCCCACCCGCCCCACCCCTCCCTCTTCCAGCTGCAACCCGGGTTCCTCTCTGCTGCCTGCTTCTTTTCCAGCTTATCAGAAGTATGCATGGTGGAACAATGGGTGTTTTATGCACACGAAACCTGGAATGTGTCTGAATGTAGCAGGCCGGGTCCCTCACTCTCGTCTCAGAGCAGGCTTTGTGTCCCCTTACTTACCCCCACCCCCCCCACCCCACCCCTCAAGAAAGAGGCTGAGACAGTAAGAGCATGGAGGGATGGAGGCGGAGGGAGACACGGTGATGTGACACAGTCACAGCTGAAGTGTTAAAGAGGTTTTCAGGGTGAGCGCTGTATTCAGAGTGTGAGTGTAGAGGTGGAATTAAAAAAAAAAACGTAACTATTTTATTGCTTTATTTTAATTACTGTCAATATATATTTGGTCAATAAAATGTCCAATGTAAGAAGTTATTACTAGAGCCCAATCATTTTTTCCTGCTTATACTATTTACAATAAAATAAAACCATGCACTTTTTGTGGTCCATTTAATCCCGGGTATTTAGAAGGATCTAACAACCTTCTCCTCGCCTTTTACCCGTCCCTCTCTGTCAGGTGCGGCCAACATGCTGGCGGGTCAGAAGAAGAACCTGATCGCCGTGGCCAAGAACTGGTACCACCAGTTCTCCATCCACACGCTCAGCCTCATTCAGGGGAACAAGTCGGTGTGCGGCTTCCACCTGGGCTACCTGGACGGGGAGATGGAGCTGATCACGCAGGCCATGAACACCATCCTGGATCTCTACAAGCAGGGCAAGATCAAGCCCCGCATTGACTCCACTTGGCATTTGGAGCAGGTTGGTGTCTACTGGCGTCTCCACTCACACCACTGTTATTGAATGTTACATTGTTTGATGTATAGATATTTATGCCTGATTGTTGTTGTAACTAAAAGCGTCCTTGTTCGACTCTGTTTTGAGCGAGACTGCTAATTAATGCCGCTGACAGATCCGAGTAGAGAGGGGGTGAGAAATGGGGGTGGGGGGGTGGCTGACGTCTTCTCTTGTCAAAGTTGGAGCTGGTCAGTGTTTTGGCCCGTGTGGCTGCTGCCGCAGAGAAACACCCGCTGTCTTTCTCCACCATCTGACGCTCTTTCTCTGCCTCTCCATCTGCCCCGCTCCTCTTTCTATCTGCCGGCCTCTAGGTTATTGACTCTGTCTCTCTCTCTCTCTCTCTCTCTCTCTCTCTCTCTCTCTCTCTCTCTCTCTCTCTCTCTCCATCTCGCTGCCGTCTCTACTTCTCCCACCTCACGGCACAGTCTTTCTTTTCTTTTTTCTCTCTTTTTTTTTTTTTTGCTTTTTCTCTCTTGTTGCTATGGTGACATCCTTTAGTCAGCGTGTGCGTCTGTGTCAGGGAGGGGCCCTGATGTATGAAAGAAGAAGAGGAAGAAGAAGATGTGTGGGAAAACGGAGGGAGAGGAGAAGGTACACACTGAAACACTGATGCTATCAGACAAAACGGCACAGTCTTTCTTTTCTTTTTTCTCTCTCTCTCTTTTTTTTTTTTGCTTTTTCTCTCTTGTTGCTATGGTGACATCCTTTAGTCAGCGTGTGCGTCTGTGTCAGGGAGGGGCCCTGATGTATGAAAGAAGAAGAGGAAGAAGAAGATGTGTGGGAAAACGGAGGGAGAGGAGAAGGTACACACTGAAACACTGATGCTATCAGACAAAAAGCAGTTGAGCGATTGACTTTATTAAAGGTCATGCGTTGACCCCGTCCATCGCAGCCTGTGTTTTTTTATCCCCTCTAATTATCAATAATATAACACGCTGAAAATTAGCAGTATCCCTCTGTTGTGTGGTTTCTCTCGATGCCTGAGAGGATGTCTGAAACTGCATATAGAGCACACTCCACTCCGAGATGCCCGGGAGCCGGAGAGGCTGGCAGATCTTACAGAGTGACGGGCTGAAGTGGGTGGAGTCGCCTCAGATGCCTCCGTCGCTCTCGCTGTGACTTTTCATTCACACTGATGAGTGATGATGCTTATGATTCCTGGACTCGCCCCCCTCCCTCTCTTTTGGTCTCAGCGAGGCGTGTTCCTCATCTGAAGGACACCAGTTGCTCCCTCCGTCCCCTAAACCCATCCCTCCACTTCGAACACCCACACACACACACACACATATACCCCCCCATCCTCCTTTCCCATGTGCCTCATTCGTCAGGGCAACGTTTCAGCCAGGCTTTATGTTGCTAGGAGATGCTCCCGTTGCCGTGGCATTGGTCGTTAGGTGGTCTGAACGGGATGGGGGGGGGGGGGGGGGGGGGGGGGGGGGGGAGGGGGGGGCGGGGTTGGTGGGGGGGGGGGGGGGGGGGGGGGGGGGGGGGGGCGGGGGGGGGGGGGTCCAAGAAGAAGGATGACAAGAAGAAGGACGATGGCAAGAAGGAGGAGAAGAAGGACGACAAGAAGAAGGATGACAAGAAGAAGGACGATGGCAAGAAGGAGGAGAAGAAGGACGACAAGAAGAAGGAAGAGCCCAAGAAGGAGGAGAAGAAGGAGGAAGAAAAGAAGGAGGAGGCCAAGAAGGAGGACAAGAAGGAGGACAAGAAGAAGGACGACAAGAAGAAGGAAGAGCCCAAGAAGGAGGAGAAGAAGGAGGAAGAAAAGAAGGAGGAGGCCAAGAAGGAGGACAAGAAGGAGGACAAGAAGAAGGACGACAAGAAGAAGGAAGAGCCCAAGAAGGAGGAGAAGAAGGAGGAAGAAAAGAAGGAGGAGGCCAAGAAGGAGGACAAGAAGGAGGACAAGAAGAAGGACGACAAGAAGAAGGAAGAGCCCAAGAAGGAGGAGAAGAAGGAGGAAGAAAAGAAGGAGGAGGCCAAGAAGGAGGACAAGAAGGAGGACAAGAAGAAGGACGACAAGAAGAAGGAAGAGCCCAAGAAGGAGGAGAAGAAGGAGGAAGAAAAGAAGGAGGAGGCCAAGAAGGAGGACAAGAAGGAGGACAAGAAGAAGGACGACAAGAAGAAGGAAGAGCCCAAGAAGGAGGAGAAGAAGGAGGAAGAAAAGAAGGAGGAGGCCAAGAAGGAGGACAAGAAGGAGGACAAGAAGAAGGACGACAAGAAGAAGGAAGAGCCCAAGAAGGAGGAGAAGAAGGAGGAAGAAAAGAAGGAGGAGGCCAAGAAGGAGGACAAGAAGGAGGACAAGAAGAAGGACGACAAGAAGAAGGAAGAGCCCAAGAAGGAGGAGAAGAAGGAGGAAGAAAAGAAGGAGGAGGCCAAGAAGGAGGAGAAATGAGAAGGAGGGATGATAGTCGAGCAGACCAGCAGGGAGTTTGTGTCCTGGGAGCAGGGGATGTGGAGTGGGATGTAGGGGTGGGGGGGTGGGGTGGGGTGGATATGGAAGTGGGTGGGGGGGAGCATAAACAAGAAGGGGGGGGTTGAAGGGTAGATTTCAAAATCATTACATCTCTGTCAGTCATTTATCTCCTCTGCTTCACCCTCATGGGTCCACAAAGGCGGTGATTACTCAGGCCTGGCTCCGCCCACGACCCCTCGCAGAATATTTTATTTCAAAACAACAACAACAAATGAAATCCAATCAAGTTTCATATTTTTCCCTGCATCATAAGATCAAAGAAAAAAAAACTGCCGCAAGAGTTGATTTTCTTTATTAGTATTGACAGAGGCGAGGGAGTCGAGGAGGAGGATTGTGGGTAGGGTCCAGGCTTGGGGGGCGAATCACTGTTTCCCTGACAACCGTTAATCTCAGCTCACACTCCGGCCCCACCCTCGAACCCCCCACCCCCCCATGCCTCTCCACACCTCAACTCCCACTGCGCTCAATTGTTCTGCTCTGACTTCCACCTGCCACTTCATCATCCCCGACCACATACCCCGCCCACCCCCACCTCACCCCCCCAACCACGCCACCCCACACCAACCCATGGGCCGGACCCACAGACAGGCACACAGGCAGGCAGGCAAACGAAGAACCACACCCACCCACACGTTGCTCTCTCTCTCGGTGTCCAGCGTTTATAGTTATGTCACTGGGAATGAGTCAGAGATGCCTGTGATTGGCTCATGCGCCACCACCACCCCTCCCCCCCACCACCCCTCACCACCACCCCGCTGATATTTGCATCAGGGTTTTTGATCATGATGTTTGACTGCACAGACTTATTGATATTTTATTTTCCTCACGGGGCCTCATAATGCCGTGAAGTTAATTCAGTGGCCGCAGTGTTGCACTTGTCTGAATATGAATTTCCTTCATAATGAGCCTTTCTGTGCAGTGTTGAATAGGGAAGGCAGAAATCATTGCTCAGCTTCCTGCTCCTTAGTTACGGATTTTTCTCGCTGACCAACTGTTGGCAAGAAGCACACACACACACACACACACACACACACACACACACTAACATACCCTCTCTGAATGTGATGAAAGACGCACTGTCATGCTGAGACAGTGACGCGTCTGAAATGAGCAAGTTAAGAAAGTGAATACCGGTTCCTTTTCTTTTTTTTTTCCGCCATCGGGATCAGCCTTTTCTTTCCCCCCCCGATCCGATCCTCCTCCAGGCATTCCCTGGCATTCTGCTCCGCTCACAGCAGCCACTCGCCTGTCCATCACCCTGACCTGAGAGAGGAGAATTCAATTCAAGCTGGCGTCCATGCTTCGCCTCCCCGCCTTCTCTCCCACTCTCTCTCTCCCTCCTCTCTCCGTTTCCCTCTCTGTGGTCGGCATAGCAACAGGCGTCAGACTTGTCAGAGATGGCACTGTGGTCTGTTTCTCTGACTCCCTCTCCCTGTGGCTCTCTCTTCTCTGCCTCCCTAACTCTATTTTCCAGCAGTCGGTGCTCCGGACCAGTATTTCGACGTGTTTAACATTATTTTGATGAAAGCAGGAGGTGAAGCTCTACTAATCTGCTTTTGTTGTTTTCAAACCAGCCGCGGTTTGAACTCTAGTATTTGTCCATGTGTGCCATTAGCAGGATGCTGGGTAAGACGCCACTTTGCTCCCTGTAATTGGCCAGAACTAATTTTGTCTGGCCGGAGTCACACGAGTCTGTGAGCGTAATCCTTACGGTTGCATCACAAATCCAACTGGGTGCGCTCCAAATCTCCCACGTAGGTGGATCTCAGCTCTTAAACCAGCTCTTTTATCGTTTATCTGCTCGCCTACCTGTCTGTGGGCCCGGCCTCGGTGTTGACACTCAGATGGTGACTAGTGACTTTGTAAAAAACGACAACAAAACAAAACAAACAAAAAAAAAAAAGGAACAGAGAAAAAAAAAAAACATAAGTTGTTGTGTTAGCATGAGTGGCCTCCCTCATGTGCTGTGTGTGGTGTGCCATTGTGTGTGAAGATGTGTGTGTGTCCTCAGGTCGTTTGTCAGGTTTTAAAAGCACCCTCCCGCCCCCCACCGCACCCCCGCCCACCAACCCCAACCTTTACACTGCTACAATATTATGTAGCCCCTCCCTTCTTACTCTCTCTCGCCCCCTGTCTGATAAGAGGCCTGTGTTACGAGGACAGTTGGTATTAGTATTTTGCACTCTGCTCGCTGATCTTAATGCACTTACAGGCATGGCAGTCACACTCCAGTCCCACGCAGGCTTTGGTTCTGCTCCACGTCTGCAGCCTGCTTCGCATCATCATCATCATCATCATCATCCACTCCCATTGCATCTGCTAAAGCTCACTGAAAGCACAGGTGGCACACACACACACACACACACACATATTTGTAGAAACGCTCTCATGTCAAGGTTCAGCTTGCCAGTCAGTGTCCAGGCCAACTTCTCCTGGTGGCAGCTAAAATCAAAGCGTTCATCCATCCTCCACTGTGGGAAGTAAAACGCGGAGCAGGTTGGAGTGGGGTGGACTGGATGGAGTGTGACCGCCACGCTGGTGTGGGGAGTGACTGTGTCCTGTCAGCCTCTGGTTAGTGTTCTGTTCTAATCTGCTGGGCTCCCTTTGTGAACCTGTGGACGGTGCTTCTGTTCCGAGTGCCATGTGAGAAACAAACGCTTCAGTAAGAAAAAAAAAAGAAAAAAGGATGTTTTACTTAATATGTTATTTTAATTTACCTTTATATATATATTTTTTGGTTTGTTTGTTTGTTTTGTTATCCAAGGGTTTAAAGTTCAAAGCTCATACTCTCAATGTGGGGACCTGCCAACCTGCACTCCTTTTAAATGTGATTATTAAAAAACAAAAAAGAAACAGTCTTTATGTTGGTCTGAACCATGTGTGCCAAAATGTATGTATATTCCTCTGTCAATGCTTTCAATATTAACAGTGCATAAAAAAAATATGAAGAAAAAACAATTCTGGTTTTGGATGCGTTTCCGTCAAACCTTGGAGAAAAATGAAAATACAAAGGAGTCGTGAGTGTGTCAGATTTGTATCCCAAACTGCTCAAGGGTGCTATGAGTTTTTGTTTTGTTTGGTTTTTTTGCTCCAGTTTACAAAAGGTTAAACACAATTTGTAGTTTTCGACTGATTGGAGTATAGGCCTGCACCGTGCCTCAGTCCTCGCACACATACATTTACTGTATACGTCGACCTCCTATGTGTTTACAACCAAAATATCCGTTTCACAGTGAAAACTAACTGCACGAGGTTCAAAACTCCACCAGTAGACATAAATACGCGGATTTAATGCTGAAACGGAATTCCTCTCTGTGGAATTCCAATTCTTTAAATTGGTTTCCAAATGGCTTGTAATGGCAAGCGAGGGAGCAGATGTTTACACGGTTGTGCGAGGTTGCCAATACTGTAACACAGCTGCCCGAAAACCCCAGCTCATTGGCTGATTGTAGCTCAGCTGTGGCCTGCCCCAGACACAACATTTCCTCCTTACAGCTGATCCCAGTCCACTGACGGATCATTCTAGCCGTTCCGCTTTTTCCCGCGCTGCATCCGCAGAGCGCTCGGCCAGTGATGCCAAAAGTCCTCTCCAAATCGACCCAGTCTCTCTCCATTCAGATTCATAGCAAATAAAAAAAACGACTCTGACATCTGGAATTTGATATAGCACGTATTCATATGGCATATGGAAAACAGATTGGATTTTTTTTTTCTTTTTTCTTTTTCTTTCTACATTTTCCGCTTGGTTCCTTTGAGCTAAGATGCCTTTGAGATGAACTCAATCAGTGGGGTGGGTGTTTACTGTCTGGGCCCGGGGCTCAACTGGATCTGCTGGTTAAACTCGGAGCCCACCCCTTTCTTCTCTGGCTCGCTGCCCTGAAAGCTTTTCCACCGTGGTGACGCCACAATGTACAGTATGTCATCCTGAAGTGGTTTCGCAGTCATTCCAAACACTTATGCAAGAGTACTGAGAAAGAGAGAGAGACACACGGCAGCGGACGTGTTCCCAAGTCAAAGTAAACAGTTTGGTCACGTCTGAACATTTGCACGTTCAGATTTGATGGGGATTGATTTAGACTAACGTAGATGTTTTAGGTCTGACTAATGTACATACACCGAGGGTGGTGTTTTCAGTAACGGCTCCTCTCTCTCGGTCTTGGCTTGCACGCCTGAAATCCCAAACAGACACCCACCATTCCGATTTGAGGGGAATTCCTACTTTTATGTGTTTCCTCCCAAGCAAGCGTCTTTGTCATGCAAGAAACCACTTCACTTTGCACAAATTGTCACACCATTCTCCTTCACGCCGTCCACGTTTGATGTTAAGCGTATGCACTGCGAGTCAGTGGGTCGGTTCCAAATCCAGAGCCACAAACCGCCACATCTGCCAGTAGCTGTTGTTTCCCCAGCAGACACGTTACAGGTTTTACAGTGCGGCAACATAAAGAAAGCAGAACCAGGCTGGGCTTGTTGTGTAGGTTGTACAAAACTAACGTGTTTGTGCACAGCTCACTTGCGCTTTCCACATTGGTTTAGTGGTCTAGTGATCATGTAGACGCATACTGTCCTTCCAGTCATGTCAAGATGTCAAATGAAGCCAATCCACTGCCCCCTGTGCCACCCTACTTCCTGTCCTTGCCTTCTGCATGGGCACTGTCATGGTACTCTTGATACAACTTGACCTATCTCTGGGAATGCTTCAGAAACTCACATCACCTATTAGTAGTTCAGTCATTTTCTAGTCTAGCTTCTACTCTGTCCTTCCATGCGTTGTTTTTTTTTTTTTCCGTGGTTGGAAACTCTCCCGACTTTGTTTTTTAAACCCTTTGAATTGATGCTGCTTCTGTGCTTGACTCTGGGTTTACTGCGTGGTGCCATGTTGTCCACATGGCCTCTAGAGCTTGTAACGCTTCAGTGTGTAATGTTACCATATGCCTTACATGTTTTCCAGGACTAATAAAAAAAAGCATAACAAAAAAAAGAAACGCCAGGAGATTTGCATTTTATTTCTGTGCCCATTCTGAACAAAATGGGAGAGATGGAATGGCGGAGTTTTACAAATATTTTTATTTTCTTAATATTCATAAAAACACACAGGATCGTAAAAAATATATATACAGTAGGAGGCACCCTAATAAAAAAATGCATTAATAAAAAACAAGCTGTTTTTCGTAAGAAAAGGTCCAGGAATGTTATCGTGAATAATGGAGAGATTAAGACATCACTTAAATTTAAAAAAAAAAAAACTTGAATGATCTATATTTAAAAAACTTTAAAAAACATACCTGCCAAGAGGGCTATAACATTAAAAACATATCTAAATACATATATAAATCATAGAACATCATGATTTAAATAGGAGAGTATGACTTCATAACATATCTGCTACTTATTGTTCCTGCTTTTGTGATTTGGCCGGCTGGTCTTCAATCCCGTGGGAGGTCAAGACCTGGGACAGTCGAGTCAAGTAAGCGGAATCTGGGTAACCGTTCCTGAGAGAGACAAAAAGAGACGGTTCATCTCAGACACATGGACACATACCTGTGACCTTTAACTTTGCAGCTCTCTCTCTCAGCGACGGCCTCACTCACCCTGACTTTCCTCCATATAGGCTGGTCTTGTGCGGGATGCAGTCCCAGGTGACCCTGGCCCCTGTTTCCTTCTCCATCACTGTGAAGGTGAGTCCCTGCCTGAAGGCCTTCTCCAGCCTGGGCAGCAGCTTCCTCGTCTTCTCACAGTCAGGAAGGAAGGCTTCAAACATCCCTCCTTTAAATGGGGTTCCTGGAGATGGGTGAGCTTTCTAGTCAGACAGAAAGGTTAAAAAACAGTTGAAATGAAATCAGCAATAACAATATGCAAACATGATTTTTATTAATATTATAGTTGGTATCCAGTAACCAGTAAAAATCCATAAACTCAGCATTTTCAAGTGCACCACTTACCCCTTGGACACCATCAGGAATGCAGTAAGTGATCTTGATGGCAGAGTCCTTGTTGTGGCCAGGTAGGCTGATGTGTAGCTTTGAGTACTTCATTTTGCCCTGGATACCCTGGGGCGTCGGCTCCGTCTCGTGGCACACTCTGCAGTGGACGTGCACCGTGTCCAGACATTTTGAGCACATAGTGGCCCCACACTTGGTTCTCAGCATTGACATCCCACCGTCCCCACATACACAGAGGTACCCTGGGTCTCTCTGGCCTGACTTGGATACCCCTGGGGTGTCCATGATTTCTGGTTGTTGTTGCATGTTTGGATTTTTCTTGTTGTGGGCCATGGCTTTATCAGTCTGGGCTGTTGCTGACCCAACGCCATTCACACGTCTCATATTTCTCTCATTTCCTGCTGTGGAGCTGTTGACAAGTGACTCACTCCTCTGTCCATCCATCTCCACTGTGCCTCGAAGTTTCACTTTCTCCTTGATAACAGCGTCTTTTCTCCCTATCAGCTGGCTGATAGGTCCATTCGCAAACACCGTCTCACCGAACTCACTTTCAGTGTTGGTTCTCCTTTCTTCGCCGCCACCACCTCGCTCAGCTTTACCTGCCTGGCTCTCTTGTTTCACGTGATCACTTAGCTCCTCGTTCATTTGTAAAGACGTGGATGGATTCCAGTTGGAGGCAGACAGTCTGAAACGGTCCTGTTGTTGGTTTGTTTGGACCAAATTTCCAGAAAAGACTTCCTGCAGTGTTGCACCGACCTGAGAACATAGCTCTTTTGGACCTAGAAGAAATAAACTCTTCTTCAAAATCTGGATGCTAACCTTCCTGAAGCGGCTACGCACCTCGGCACAGCAAGCCTGTAAAGTTTCATCTGCGGGATCAGTAACTCCCAGCTCTGCCAAGAGCAGCTTCTGCACAGAGAAATCTACACTAACAGACTCAACCAGCTCCTGTAAACCCAGCTGACATGAACTTACTCTGGACTGGTTGGTCCCAATCACGCTGATAGTGAGGTCACTACTACCTTCTGGGCGACCTTCTTTTATCTGGATGTCCGATGTCAGGTTGTTCACTCGGGCGCTGTAGGCCTCCTTTATGTGCTGCCACATTACTGCAGAAACCGTAATCTCTGCACTGTGGACAACTTCCGACCTCCCTGTTTGGGTACTGAAGCTCGAGGACCTGTCCCTGACCTTGGCTGTGGACTTGCTGGAGTCGTCGAGACTCTTCTGACTCATGACCTGCACCTTCTGCTGAGCTGTTCCCGAGAAACTACTGGCTCGCTTCAATGTGGACAGAGACTCTGCAGGTGGAAGCATAGCACTCCCTGGAAAACCGGAATGAGTAGAGCTAACGGGGGCTGTTAAATTCTTGGGTCGTGTATCCATTAAATGTGAGGTCGGTGGGGTTTTATTCTGCAAAAATGAAATGTCCCCTCCATTGTTTTGGGATTCCGCCCTGGAATCTCTTTCCCCAGAAATCCCTGCTGTTTCCGTCAGAACATCATACCCCAACATTGGCCCAGGGCGTGTTTGTCTACTGGGAGAAGAGTGTCTTCGTATGGTGAAGTCAGCTGGTCGACTGCTTAGCACTGCTGGCCCTGAATCCTTGAAGTGAGCGGCTAGTTTACACCTTCTGGTTCCTTCAACTGTCCTCTCATCCTCCTCTTGCCTCAGCAGCTGGTTCAGCCTATCATCTTGAAACCCTTCAGTGGAAAACACAGGGGTGGCTTTCACCTCATTGGTGGCGCTTAACGAAGTTGGATCAGTATGTCGAAGAAGACTGGCTACATCCTCTTTTTTAGCATTCACTTTGTCGTGGTCCAGGAGAAGGCTTTGCTTGGCTTCCGACACGTCGCTGCTGCTCCCAATAATGTAAATATTATTCGCATCTTCATTCAGAAGAAGCTTGGGCAGTCTGACGTTTAAGGTCTCAATCGCCTTTTGCAGTCCTCCCCTGGGGGACAAGATACTCTTCGGGAGCTGATCTCGACGGATCTTGGCCTCATTCTCTTGGTAAAGCCGACTTATTGCCTTACGTGCCAGCTCCAGTCGTTCCTGCTCGTGACCACCCTCCCTCGTTTCTGTTGTCACCTGCAGAAACAGAGTGGTCAACCCCTGGTTTGTCATGTCCACCACCTCCACACCGTACTGACCGAGGATACGCTGGTACTCCCTCCAGCAGTGTCTCTGGAGATACTGGAACATGTCTGCGTCCACAATCAGCGAAAAGTCCTCCTCTGATGTGACGGGACGACCAGGAGGCTGCAGGTCTGCACCCTCAGCCTGGCTGGTATCTTTGTGCACACGCTCACTCTGTTCCCTCTGCTTATCAGGTCTCCTGCTGTGAGACTTCTTTGCTGTCTGAACAGACTTGGGACCATTGGGGTCAGACATGTCTTTGTCTGATGACTCTGGGCCTCCAGGATGACCAAGTAATTGATCCAAGGCGGCTTGGACTTTGGAATATGTGCCATGCAATGTACAGTATTCTTTAGTTTCGTAGGTTATTTGGACATCAGGATGACTCCTATAGAGGCTTTGCAATGCCAGCATTCCTCCAGGAAGCTGACTGTAGCTGACGGTTGCTAATAAACTTAAGATGACCTATTAATTAGGGAAGAAGGGGGGAACAGACTGTTTACTGTGGGGAATGTTTGTTTGAATATATTGGTTGACTAAATCAAAGTTAAATATACCTTGTCTGGGTCCAGACCAGCATGGTGCTCTGTTACAGTGAGTTTGTGCTTCTTCCCATCCACCTCCAGAATGTGCCTACTGTGTTGGACCACTCTTTGTGCCACTGTGTGAGAGGGGTCGCCAGAGAGAAATCAATCTCCGTCTGTGAGGCATCCTGACTAAGCGCTTTCACTGTTGGCCACTGTGCTGACTCGCATGCCAACATTTCAGCTCAGGGTAAAATCACTGGTTAATACTAACGCAGTGCAATATTTTACCATTACTTTGAATAGTATTACAACCAGCGTTTGGAGTCTTCAAGGTAAAGGATAATGAAATGAAGATGAATAATCAAGCAGAGTATGTTGTCTTGAGACCTAGGTATTATTGTATGTATCATACAATTATGAAATAAAAACACCCCCAAATTGACCCTACTGACCTTCCCTCGCCTCGAAGGTGATGAGTGCAGAGACAGGTGTTGCCTTGACAATGGTGATAAAGTCGATCTCCCCTCCCCCATTCTTGGCCCTCAGGAAATAGATGAGTAGTTTGTCTTTCAGTCTGTCGTCTTCGACGTCTGAGGGCAGACCACTCACCCTCAAGGTCCTGCCCTCCTCTGCCATCTGCTGGGAGAGACACAATCACTGCTGTGTGTGAGTAGGGGTGGGGGGTGATAAACTGTCAGAGTGAGTGCAAGGAAGCAACACAGACACCTCACGTGAAATGGTGTGAGTGAACATGATGATGACAAAATGCCAAAGCACAATGCCACTTTGAGTTATAATGAAGCAGCCGTGCAAGGACCCCACCCTTGCAAACATGGAGGAATTACATATTTGGTAATATATCACCCTCTACTGGTTGCTTCTGTGAAACTACATCAACATAGTCAACAAAAATTTCCATTTCAGCTGCCATTACTAGTTGACCTTTTATTTAGATTCTGATGAAAGAGTTGTCATATATTGACGTTTATCTGAAGCTGGTTATATAAAAACAATGACAGGTTAAGCCAGTAACTATAAGATGCATGCTGACATGATGATGATAATAATAATAGTACAAGTGCAACAACGTTGTAATGAGCGGATGACGAAGTCAACGCCTCTTTCTCCTTCTCACCCACAACTGGTTGTTTATCTTGGTGGCAACAAAGTGACATAGTGCAAATCTCAAAAAGCAGCATTGCTCTTAATCTGTCTAGACGTTACGCTTTGAAATAACCCTTTAATTGCAATCACCCCTCAACTCTTCGACTCTGTGTTGCAGCCAAACGACGAGAAATGTCAAACAAATGTAAACGCGACGAGGGGAAAGCCACATTGCAGAGCTGACTGTCGAGGAAGTGAAAACAATCACACACACACACACACACGAACACACACACACAAAACAGCCTATCTCTCTCTCTCTCTCCGTCGCGTTAACGACGGATCGTGCGCGCGAGCCCGACGATATACATTACTGTGTGTCCTACACCGTCCCTCACATCTGCGATCGCCACTGACCTTTCCAACGTCTCAGAGGCGCTTTCTGTCAAACCCTCTCAAAGACCGTCACACTTTACAAGCCGAGGGGGGAAAGTGAAACTACACACTCACTGTGGTGCGATTTGTAATGTTCGCGCAAGGGGGCGACCTAGCGCACAATACTAAACCTAATTCATGCAGCTACCGGTTGAATGAATCAGTGATGCTTGCACATGCTTGTATGCCTTTAGATACCGTGAATTTATTAAAGCACTTTCACCGATAACGTACCATTACTTATATAGTGAACACCTTTTTACATATGTATTACTAGTGTGCCACTGTTATACATGCATTTTTTTAATTATGATACTTAAACTCCTGCTTGGATAAATAAATCTAAGTACTTGTAACAACACTTGCCATATCAGTATCAAAATACTCTACGAGGAACAATAGATCTTGGTATGCACGTGACAGACCGGTTCTTCAATCACATGCATGGCTCTCTAGTATTTTATATTAGTTCATATAGCATAGATGACATAAATAATCTTGTTTCGTTTGAATTACAGTAGCAGTAGTATTTCTTGATCTTCTCGCGCGCAGGCATGTGAGTCCCCCTCCTATCACACAGTACGGTGCACGCGGCAGTAGTACATCATCATGACATTGGCTGAAGCCGTAGAAGAAGAGCTCCGACTTTTATCCAATAGGAAGCTGCGTTGCTTCAGTTGGTGCGCAGGCGCAGTGGGGCAAATAGTTCATGTGCTTTACGTCGTGTCCGGTGGAGGTCACAGACATTTGCGTGAAACCGTGGTGAGTTATGGCACCTGGTGAACATATTACGTATATTGTTGAACGTTTTTATAGCAATAATTACACATTTGATTTGAGATATTGGTTGTGTTTGTTATCCGTAAAAAACGCCACATCACCGGTGTCCTTTTGCGAAACGTTAGCTAATGTGCGCAAACAGCGTGGAGATTATACTCGCTGCGACACAGGCTTAATTTTTGTTTACATGTACACCACGTGTTTTATATGTATTGCTGTATGTTCCGTTGTCTCTTTCTTCATTCGCCGTAACTATACATTTGTCTCAGTCCGCACCACAGCTAGCTGATGAGCTAACGCAGGCTAGTTAGCTAATACCCTAGTTAGCTAATAGCCTTGGCAGCAGTCAGTCCAAGGCCAAAGCTAACTGGAATGAAGGGATTTTAAGACCCGTCACCGACGCTTAAACTGTGTACAGTGTGCAGGAGTAAGGTTTCTAATGTGTTCTGACAGTATGGATATCTTCATCTTCTAATCGTGTGTAGCTTGCTGTCATGGCCAAGCTGTTTGAGTCTATTGGAAAGTTGGGGCTGGCCCTCGCCATCGGTGGAGGTATCGCGAACTCTGCTCTTTTCAATGGTGAGTATGAATAAGTCAAGTGCCAAACACTGGCCACATCTAAAAGCAATATCAAATAAATATACATGCTATGCCCAGACTCTCAAGTTCAAGGGTTTGCTGATTGTCTTATACAGATGTTATACAGTGAGTCATATCTTGTTGTCCTTAAGTATACCAGTCCTGCATTTTTAAATCAAGAAGTCTGTGCAATTGAAGACTGCTCATTGACACATTCTGTATTTATTATATGTTGTTATGTGTATGTTGTGTACACAAATCCATGGAAGTTAACTATTCTTCTTTCCACAGTTGATGCAGGGCACCGGGCTGTGATATTTGACAGGTTCAGAGGAGTGCAAGATGCTGTTGTGGGTGAAGGGACCCACTTCCTCGTTCCATGGGTTCAGAAACCTATCATCTTTGATTGCCGCTCCCGACCACGAAACGTGCCTGTCATCACTGGTAGTAAAGGTACATCAATGAACTACTGAACTGTTGTTCTACTGTTCTGCTTTTATTTAATAAACATGTTGTGTCTCATGAGTCAGTATGCTATTTTATGATATAACTAGTTTTTTTGTATGCTGGCATAACTATCTGATAATGTAACTATGCAGTGTATGCATTTTTATTAACTAGGAAAACATGTAGCACAACTGTTCACGTTCTAAAGGAGGTATTCATTTCTAAAAATAAGAGTTCAATGGAAGTTCATTTTGAACCGTTAATCCAACAGATCTG
>JAFBJQ010040039.1:0-78508 GCA_016785345.1 Trinectes maculatus
CGTCATAATAGAGTATGTTGTTGAAAATTTCACAGAAATTTCATCTTGCACAAGAACGTCAAAACTCATTAAAAAACGTCACAGTAAAGTATGTTGTCAAAATTTTCACTAAAATGTCATTTTTCACAAAAATGCATAGTATGTTGTCCAAATTTCCACACAAAAAATGTTCACACAAAATTAAAAAAACATCTTACTGTATAGCAGGGCCATGCAGAGACCTTTGGAGGGGCAGGTGCTCAAAGTTAAAGGGGGCACATGGAGCACAGATTTGAAACATGATACAGAAACATAACTTGCTATACAACCGGTTGAATTGTACCAACCCATACTATAAAGAATGTAACATGGAATTACAACATACCATATCATACATACTCACATATTTGTTAGAGGTCAGTGCAAAGCGAAATTACATCTCCGTTTTACCTCATGGGTAGATTGAACAGCTTCTGTTGAGGGGGTTGGTGGGTGCTGCTGCTGATATTGCTGGAGGTGTATTGATCTGATAGTGTAGACACAGAAGTTAATACAATTATAATTAATTACAATAATAATTATGACACCTCTTTATTTTAATTTCCCATCTTTATTTTTGTTTTCTAACCTCAGTGAAGCCAAATGCAAACAATTGATTTTACACAAACAAGACACAAACGGTGTTTGTCAAACAATGAAATGTTTCATACTGTTGTTACTGTTCAGATTCAGAGAAAATGAACTTTATGTCAGGTCAGGCAGCTACCACCTATGCAACCTAACTTTATTTTGCTCTGTAATATAAACGTAATATATTGTTGCAACCGTTGCAACAATATATTACGTTTAAGCGAAGTCTTAAAACTGGTAGCTTCTTAATGCTGCCACTGTTACTATCAATCACTTGAACTGACTAGTGTTGGCTTGCGACATGACTCAAAGGCACCAGAAAGTAGAAGACATAAAAGTTTGGTTTCACAATAAAATTAATATTGACATAGTATAGTATGTTTTCGAAATTTCACCCAAATTTTTATTTTTCACAAAAACATCAAAAATCATGAAAAAATGTCATAACGTTGCATGCTGTCGAAAAATTTAAAAAGAGGTAATTTTTCACTAAAACGTTAACACTCATGAATAAACGTCATAGCATGTTGTGGAAATTTTCACAAAAATTCATTTTGTCTGAAATCTTCAAAAATCATGAAAAACGTCATAGTATAATATGTTGTTGAAAATTAAAAAAAAAAATTATCATCACAAAAAAGTTGACAAATATGTTATAATATAGCACGTTGGTAAGAAATTTTACAATTTCGTATGTGGTCACATAAAATTTGACAAAAATATCATGGTCATCAAAAATTTCACAAAAGTCTCACTTTTTACAAAAACTTTAAAATTTTGAAAAAAAGTCATTAATAGCAAAGAAAGTGAAAACAATCAAAAATGTCATATTTTCAAAATTTTCACAAAAACATCATATTTTGTCAAAATGTCAAAATTTCCCCAAATTGTCTACATTACGTTTTTTAAGTACTGTAGAAAGTATCCCTCAGAAGACACTGAAGACTTTCATACAAGGAATGGTTTGTTGAGCACTATTGCAGGACACAGAATTATCTGAAAAAGGAGTGAAGAAAAGCCTTAAAAATTCAACATAAGTTACTTAGATTTTTTTTGTAAAAAAAATATTTATAGTGGAATGGATATTGTCAGACAAATATTCACCCTTTTGGCCACAAGATGTCACCAAATATTCAGAATTAGATCACATATTTTATGGTGGCCTGTTAAAATAGAGCTATCCAGACATACATACACTGTATAGTTACTATGCTAAGTGACTATACACTATACATAGTCACTTTGTCACTGTGTCACTGACACTGCACCGTTTCTTTGTTGATATGTTTAATTTCTCTACAGGTTGCGCCTTGCGAAGATGAACGAGGAGATGCGAGAGGCAGAGGGTCCCTACAGTCAGTCAGGTCAATATAACACCAACAGCCCCACTGAAATGCAGTACAGGAAATGCATGCAGGAGTTTATCAGCCTGCAGTTGGATGAAACTTAAAAAAAACTGTCCACTCTCTTTTAAACAAAGGAGCAACATACTTTAAAACTGGAGGAAATGTTGATGACAGAGTTGTTGTCAGTTGACTTACAATAAATGATAAACAGCAATTTCTTGTCAGTGGTTTGATGACAGCGTGGAGACAGCTTTTGTGCTGAGACCTTCAGATTTGGAATATTCTAATCCATTGACTGTAATAACTGACCTTAGTGAACTGAGTCCAACTCTGTCTCAGTCATGCTCCTGTCATGTCCTGTCTCTCTTTTAATCTTCCAGCTTCCAGTTTACTGGGCAAACTACACATTAGTGTAGTAATGTGTCAGGTGCTAGATTGTGTTAATGTGGCAGGGTTAAAGCCATCAACTCTGGACATTACTGTAGTTTTGTTCCAAAGTGGAACATTCAACTTTTCAATTAAGTGACTATAATTGTCATGTAGAATTATTGAGAGCAGAAAAAGAAAAAAAAAAGCGTCACTTTTTACTAGATAGCCTCTACTTCCCTCCCTTTAAGTTTATATGATACTTTTTTGTGCTAAAATACTTAAGCTATTAATTGTCACTATCAATCATGGTATCTTTGCAAAGAAAAGATACCGGGATCCAGTGATATGTAGACCCCAAACTGAAGGCAGTTTTCACTATCTGGCAATAATTGTGGCTACTGAATAACATTTTATAGAATCTGACCACTCTGAAGTAATTTTTGCACATTCCTGTAAATGGTTATGCAACTCCTGTTACCTTTACCCATGGCTAAGGTTCCCATTTTAAGTCTTAATCATGAAAGCCTGTTTACTTACGTGTTTGTTGTCAAATCATGATGCATCCTACGATTGTAACATGACAGGTTAGAAAAAAATTAATATATTTTAGCACATTTGCTTTATAAAAATAAAATTAAAATTCTATAATAAGCATACAAACTGTACATAATGTAAATAATATGGCAAAGTAAGCAGAGTTGCGATTGACTCTGATTGCAAATGAGTGAGTGTCGTGAGGGACTCGTCCTTGATTTTCTTGCTTTGATTGTGATGTATGTACGTCCTATTACGACAATGTTGTGTCTTGGTTATTAGTAGGTTATGTGTATTTGCCTGCAATCATAGGAAATCCAGAATTGTAAGACGAGAGGCCTTTTAGTGCCATCGCATTGATTGTCTTGAATGTTAGAGGATTTGCAATAGTGCAATAGTCTAGAAAAAAATATCCACATGTTGTCACACATAGCATTTTATCACCTGATAGTATTAGATCATATCTGTCTCAAATTTACTTGAGCCTTTAAGGAAATATTCACAAAGATTGTGGCAAGGAATGAGTTTGAAACTTTGAGTATTTATTGTGTTTTACAAAAAAGCCCAAATGTACCTCAGTTTTATCCACCATCTCACTTCACCAACCCCAAATCCTTGAAGGAGCATAAAGCACTTTGATTAAATGATAATTTCCGCTGATTTCATATTCATGATCAGCGCCCCCTGCTGCTGGCAAAACAATATGTCATGTATGGAATTTTCTTGTTACAGTAGTAAGGACGGTTTGCATTGTGGTTTGGTTTCCTGTAGAAAATTGGGAGGGAGGGGGGGTTCTACCATGTTCTTATCATATAGAGAAAAGGGAATTGTGCATTTATGTCTCTCGGCAGGAGGACGGGGATGTACTCAGAATTGTCTTAGACTGAGGGTGAGGGCTAGACGTGTTGCTGTAGTTAAATTAATTGTTATTGAACTGTTACTGTTTTCACATTTGAAAAAAATAGACAGGAATGTTTTGGACTTACGACGGGAATATCTTCTTTGTTTTGATTTTTTTTAGCATGTGGCTGTAATACAGAAACATTGCTGGCAGTCAATGCCTTCAATGGTCGACAGTAGACACACTTGCAGTGGCAGTGAGAGGTATGGCGGGGGGGGTGTCTTCATCAGAGGGGCAGAGTAAAGTCTGGGATATGAGCTTACAGTCACTGAAAGATCCTGAAAGTCACTTTCTTTATGTGAGACAATTTGCCTTATGGCAGCAACACCTCACCGTCCTCTTTGATAACTGAGAGCCACTTCATCAGTGTCTCCAATCAGCTGATGACTGATGGGACTGATGAGGGACATTCAGGGGTAATGACAGTTCAGGAGAATTAACCGCATCAAACCCCCTCGACTCAAGTGTTTCTTCCTTATTGAGTGTAGAGGCAGTGCAGAGAAGTGGTTCTCAGCTTGGTATATTCTCTGTGATTTTTGTGTGTATTTAAAAACTGATCAACTAAATGAGGAGAGAGGACATAAATAAATGTGTATTTTCTAAATATATAAATATTCCTTTGTCCTTTAGATAAATATATTTTTTTGTATTTTCAATATTTGCCTCCTCCAAAATGATAAAAATTTCAAAAGAGAAAATTGAACACTAGAGAACTGCTGCACTCCTCTTTACTGCTGCCATCCACTTTTCTGTAGATTCACTCTCTGTTCTACATTCTGCTTTATTTTTCTTACCCCTCCCCCCAGAGTTTGTGCCTTTCTTCTGTTCTTCTGTTTCCTTTGGGGCGCTGAGGCCAACACAACTGTATTTTTGTACATAAACCTCCTGCACTTTAAACACAATACAGTTGTTGACAAAAACTAAACCCTGTGGGCTTGTCTTTTCTTTCCGAGTCACTCTCCAGTTGCTAATGAACAACGCTTCCTGGCTGCTCTCACAAACGTTTGCCTTTTGCCTCCTCTGCTTGTTCCCATCTTTTCTCTGCCTCTCTGTTGATCCGTTTCTTGTTTCGAGCCACTGCGAAACTCTGACAGGTATGGCTGACTTTACTTTTTTCATCCTTGTTCTGATGACACAGCATAAACTCTGCACCCTGCAAAACACCTTTGACACTCAATCCTGCTTGATGAGGACTAATTGTGTCTGGACAACTTTGTGGCGACAAGTGTAACATAAGCACAGTTTCCTATATGCTGCTAACCACTGCTCTGTAGGGCCTCTCTTTATTTTAGTAAGCTCATGCCTTGTGTCCTTGTTGCTCTTGCAGGGGATGAAACCTACCAAGACATTTTCCAGGACTTCACCCACATGGCCTCCAATGACCCAGACAAGCTCAACCGCTACCAGCAGTATGACCCACAAAGACCATGACATTGCAGAAACACAGTCCACTAGCACTTGGGAAGACACTGTCCACACCAACATGGCAAAGTAACAGCTGCCTCAACCTCGACTGTAATCCGGTTATTTTTCATTCAACAACAACAACAGGATTATCTGCGAAAGGAAAACCTCACTTTTTTTGAAAACTGTGCTTCTCAGTCAGGATCTAATACAACAAGTAAATGGTACAGTGTTGTAGGGTAATACGAATGATAATTGAACTCGGTCTGAATGTAGAGCTGCCTCTGAGGCTGTCAATTATTTTGACAGAGATGAATTCTTCACATCACACTTCTTAACTAAAGAATATTTCTCTCTCTTTTTTTTAAATCATTTTAAAAAAAGAAGTACGTTGCATCAGTAAACAAAGGTAAGTGTTGACAGACTGTTAAATACCCCTAATTCAATGTTTTAAGTCCTTCCTCTTTCAAATAGGATTATCTTTTTAGATTATAAGCATCTTTTGTTTGTATATTATATTTTTTGTTTCATGAGCTTTCAGCTGCGTATACATGGCAGTATGCTTTCATTTATTGGCACAGACCTCTTTGTTTTCAATCACCACTGATGTTTACCTGTTTTTAATGGTATGTTATTTGACATGTTATAAAATGTACAGTGATTATAGAAGTAAACATTTTATGGACATCTTTATTGTTCAGTAGATAATAGTTTTGTTTTTGTTTTTTTCTGAATGCTTTTGGAATAATTGTAATTCCCCTGCTGTGGTTACATATCAGTGCAGCAATCAGGCCCTCAGCTTAGTGATTTTCTAGTATTAAAATCGGTTGAGACACCTGAGGTAATCGGTAATTTGTAGAACGGGTCTCGAGCTGATATGAAGTAAAAATGTACAGATGAATTGTTGAGAACTGCACACCAGTCTGGACCTATGGTTTATATAAGGACATTTTATTGCCACTGATTTTAGATTTGTTGGCTATTTATTTTTACAAGGAAATCATTTGGTAAAAACGTTTCTGCGATCCTAGAAGGAACTGTGTAATTTGGTAATAATTACAGAGAATTTTTAAAAAATAGCTCAATCTAAACCCAAGTCAACGTCTATTTAATATTGGAAACTTAAAGTAATATTCACAGGGATTTCAGTCGTGATTGATTTGGGGCATCATAAAGTGCCATTAATTCTTCATCTCACAGACGTCCTGTGTCTGTCTTGTTTTGTCGATGCATATTTGATAAACATGATTTCATAAGTTATGCACTGTATTTTAGAATCTGTTATTTTCTTTGTCTTCACATCTCTTTAACTTTCACAATATATAGCAAAATGTGATATCAGTTCCAGAGGAAACCTTTGGCCAATGCGACGTGGGATACAATTCTTGTACATTTTGTACAGATGCTTTCAATTTCTCCAGAGAACTGAAGTATAAATTTAGAGGTACTTGAATCATTAAATAAGCTTTTGTATATTCTGTTCTTCGTATCCTTCTGTAATTTTAGCTCATTTTATATTGCCTGTCTGTAAACCATCTTATATGTATTATATATCATACCTGTAATATGAAAGTTCTTCAATACATTCATCGTTGAATGTTAATTCTTTTTCTGTTTTTTTTTTTTTGTTTAGTCTCAAGATTTAATTTGTGTCCATTAATGTCGTCTGGCTTCTTTAAAGTCATTACAGTTGTGTTAGTGAGAATAGACCTGGTGTCAAGTTCAACTTCACAAAGTGACATTTGATGCTGTACATGGTTTTGTTCAAAGTACATTATGAAGCCAAAGCTAAATTTATCTCACACCACTAATGTCACTCGAAAACAAAAACATTTATTGATGTGTTTACCAGTATTCAACTATATTCTATATAGCTAATTTATTTCTCACACTTCCATTATACTGTATGTACATTTAAATTATATAAAGGCATAGAAACAGTAGAAAACAAGTATATATAAAAATTCAGAGCGAAAAAGTCTACAAATATTTCATCCTTCCAACACAACCACAAAAGGGTCCCCATATAAAGAGGCCATGAATTCATCCCGCCTACCGACCCTGATACACATCTGTGGATTTATTGCCCAGTCCCATTCCACCTTTAATAATTTCAGCGTGTTTATCTCTGCAGCTGTTTAAATGACAGGCATGGAGGCGAGTTAGTCACTTCTAGTGAGTTATAACTGTCTGTCTGTGTGTACAGTCGTACAGTCTGTGTGTACAGTCGTACAGTGTGTGTATGTTTAGTCTGCTGCAAACAGATGCTGCTGAATTTGCATCACTCTGTCAACAATGATAGCAGTTTTATAATTCACTTCAATAAACCTGGAACACGCGCGCTCATCCTCAACATACAGAGCAACTGAACTGCAGAGTCTTGCTCCAGCACTTCACTTGTTGTAAACTGTGACACAGAGGGATCAAGCAGGGTGACGGAGGAACAGGAAATATAAAGTTTGGCTGAGGATACAGGCTTATTTATTCACTGTGTCCTGTACATGATGGCCTCTACACACAGCTTTGTGTAAGATAATAAATCAAAAGGTGCAGATTTAATAAATCAGTCAGAATACTGATAACTGTGTTAGGCAATAATTTAACAAAATTAAATACTTCTACCCAAAATTCAAACATTTAGATTTTTCTCATTACTGGCTCACCTTTGGTGCTTCAACCATCTATATGTGCCAGTTTACATATGAGTATATAATCAGATTTTTTTTTTTTTTTTTTTTACCGTCTGAGGTCAGGGGTCATCTGCGTGCCAGCCTGTTCCATTCGTCCGCTGTGCTTTGCCTGTGCTTTGGTCACGGGGCCTTTTCCAGGAAGTCTGTGGTCGGCTCGCCTGTGGAGAAATGAAGGGCCGCCGCTGGAGACGTTGCCCTCCATAAAAACACCATGTGAACAAATGTTGAGAACGGCCAGGGCCCATTAACACTGTCCGCACTGCCAGGGACCAAAGTACAGAACATATTCATGGTAACAAGTGACCGAGTCCAGTGGTGACTGAAGTCCTACTTTGTTTCAAACAAATACAAAACGCCTGACAGATGAGATCACTGTACCGGCTTCCAGTGTTAGACGTCCAAATGGAATTACATGAGTTTTGATTTGCTCCATGTCAACATTCTGACTCTATAGTTTAAGGAAAATTTTAATGAGACATAAACAGTGGATAATGGTTGGGAAGTTACTTCAGGATTTACCTGCCTCATAGATGAGATCTTCTGCAGGGCTCCTCAATAGACCTGATGGTGCAGGTTCCTTCATTCCGCCTGGTTTCTGCTGCAAGATACACAAACAACACACTGATGCTGATGAATCATATCGACTTTGAAATGACTGGAAATGATCTTTTCAGATGAAGCTTCATCTGTGGCTGTGAAAATAGTTTCTTAACCTCCAGTCTGCAAATGAAAAATCCCTCATCACATTCGTGCTACACAACAATCACAGCCTCCAGATCCTTTCATCCTTCTTCTCCGTTCCTGTTCCCACTGAACAGCAGGTTCAGGTTTCATGTTTTGGAGTGGCCTTGTGCTGGGAATCTAAACAGTCCTGCCCGTATTCTCTAAATGCTGATGATGAATGGACACGGGGAATGAATGGGCACAGTGTTATGAGCTTTCATGTCCTCCACCACGCTCACACTTGACGGGGAAAGGAAGGTGGTGGCGGCTGCGGTGTTAGTGTGCCGTAACATGTTGTACTATGCACCACATTCACCGCCATGCAGATCCACGTTTCATTCTCCAGACTAATGTAATCTATGTCTCCACAGCCTGCGTTCCCAGAATGGGCAGACCCACCTGATCTGACCTCCCCAGAGAGCAGTGCTCCACAGCTCGGCGAGCAGTCAGTCGTCAGCCTTTCCAACAGGTTTCCCCAGCTGAGCTCCTCCTTCACCACGTCTGGACTCCAGCTGTTCTGACACTCGGAGGGCCCAGCTGCAGGAGAAAGATTCAGCCAGTGCTCCTCATATTCTGACAAACATTTATACAACAGGACCCTGAAGGTCAGATACATGAAAAGCTGACCAGTAAATGATAAATTCAGGCTGGATCGTTAAGATTAATATTGATAATGAAGAATCACACAGTGTCAGCTGTAAACTTCTGGCTCAGGCCGTAGATAAGAAGATGATCCACTGGTGAAGTGTTGTTCAGGGATTATGTATATAGTGCTTGAACTTGGCGCTCGTCTCATTCAGGTCCTGCTGACGGA
This sequence comes from Trinectes maculatus, assembly GCA_016785345.1. Taxonomy (NCBI): domain Eukaryota; kingdom Metazoa; phylum Chordata; class Actinopteri; order Pleuronectiformes; family Achiridae; genus Trinectes; species Trinectes maculatus. The sequence continues at coordinate 9,391 of JAFBJQ010040039.1, forward strand.
TCCCAGCGACAGCAGAGAGCATTATATCACTTTTCACACTGTTTGGACATCAGTTGCTCTATGTGGGTTCAGAGGGGCCAAGCCAATGTCAACACAGTCAACGTTAGAGCGCGGGGCCGAGCGGGGTTTGAGTAAACAGGCTGCCATGTGGCAAAGAGAGCAGCGACCATGTTGTAACTCCTGAAGCTGTTTAGTTCAAAGGGTCAATAAGTGCCTGTGGTGGTGAATCAGGAAGTCAACAGTGCTACTGATGCTCCTGAATCTACTCACTGTTACCAGACCATCAACCAAGTGAACTTATGACACACTTCCTTCAAATGAGGCAAATTTCATAAAACCAGGAAGTAGGTTAGGGCTAAAATTTAGATTTTTAGATCAAATGCATTTAACTGAGTGTTGACCATTATTTCTTCTATCAAACAAGAAATAATGGTCCATATATTAAAACAGTAAGAAAAACAAACAGCAAAACTGTTTTTCATACTCCACACAGAAAGATCCCCAGAACTGAGATTCGAACCTGGGACCTTCTTGCTGTGAGGCACGAGCGCTAACCACTGCACTGCTGTCCAGGCCTTGTCCAAACCCCTAAAACCAATTCTTCTTCTTCTTCTTCTTCTGTGGCATTTCGTGGTAGCTGGCATCCAGTTTGTTGCATTGCTGCCATGGTCATGTCATTACATGACAGCACATCACATCCTTTTCCCAAAAACGTGACGTAAATGTGATGCTTTTACAGTAAAACTGGAAAAGTTTGTGTTTTCATGAAAAGTAGCTCTAGTGTACAGAAACATTTATTCTTTATGTGAAAGTCTTGAAGGTTCAGTTTGTGGTTAAAAGGTTCTGTTGATTTACTAATTGACTGCTTTGCAAATGAATTGGCTCAGTGTCAGTTCAGTAGGTCAGTAACTTACCTGCTCGGGCCTCCATCCTGAAATCCAACAGCTCAGTGATGATTTCCAACCTAATGAAAACACTAACAAAGAAGAAGCAAGTAAGTACAACACACACAAAAAAAAACTGTGTGTGTGTATAAAAGTCAACTGGGAATGTTACCACAGGATCTGTTTATACCACCTCTCATCCACGCTGCTTCCTCATAGGACGTTTGTCTTTTCATCCCTGGAGATAAAAGGAAATTTACAAGCTGTGGGTCACTGGGGCCAAAATCCACAACATCCTGACTTTGTTCAGCACGAACCTCCGTCCAGAGGGGACAGGAGTCTCGCTCCATCACGGACCACCAGCACATCACTCGCTGGTGCTAGTGCAGCCAGAACCTCGACACTGTCCACGGGCCTCACACTCCCCGACCTGACCAATGAGCTCTCTGGTGGGTCCGTCTGTTTTCTTACAAAGCCAGCTGAGCCGCCGTCCCATCATCAACACAGTCAGCAGCACTGCATCCACAGACGGTGACTACAGGCTCCGTACGCTCATGTAAACAGTCTTCCTTGACGTTTGCCCTGTCAGGTTAGTGACAGACGCTGGTTGCTGCTGGGCCGTGAGCCGCTGCCTGCCTCCATCTCCCTCACCACAGCCTGACCCGCATGACTGGATGCAACCAGGGGATCCTTTTGCCTTGTATGGTGCTTTGCACTTGTGCTCGGAGGCAAAATAGGAGCTACGCTATTTCTTTAACTTTTAAAAAGAATAAATCCTAGCTCAGAGGGTGTGTGTGTGTGTGTGTGTGTGTGTCTATATATAAAAATGTAAACGTGACATCTTCATGATGACTTTAGGAGAAAAACAACGAGGGGGATCGCCCAAGTCATTATGAATTAAACAATGACGGAAAATCTCAGATTTTTTGAAACCTTTTTTTTCCCACTAAGTGTCATCTTTGAGGAGTTTGCCTGAGGTGCCACAACATTCAGGATGACCTATGGGGTCACAGGCCTTTGTCTGACTACATTGTGGCTGTAGCAGGGATGCAGCAGTAATGGAAGAGACGTTTCATTGTGATGTTTCTTACTGGAAACATCACAATGAAAAGACTTGTAGGGGTCTTAAGTGAAAACCTGATTGTTAAATAGTTATTTCTGCCAGGCTCAGTAACAGGAGGAAAAAATACGTGCGCAGATTTGAAGTGTGAGACGTGGCAGGTCCAGATGGACTCATGCCGATCCCACCTGCGCTGCACCGTGACGAACTGGAAGCGAAGGCTATAGGAGATCCTGTCTCCTCTGAGCTGGAAAAGAGCATGGAAAAGGAGGCAGGGTTTTCAGTAGGATTAAACATTCCCTCCTATATGAACGACGCAGTTAACAGCATCTTCAGGAATGTAATCCACTAATAGAAAGTTCATCCCTCAGCTGTGGACGTAACTGTCTCTATATTTAGGATATGTGAAATCAGACAGAGACCTACTCACTGCAGGTTGAGCTCTGCTTCACTCTGACAGCTGATGCTCATTTTTCCACCTCACTACATCACATGCTTGGTGATAATGATGATGGATTTTGGTCGTAAAGGGTCAAAGTCAGAGACCTGGAGATGACGAAAGATTCGGAAAGACTGCGGACTTGTAAAACTGTCCTCCATGACCAAGTATCTGGGAATGTGAAGGGAGGAACTGATTAGACTAAATGTCTGGCCAATATCAACATACACCATTTTTTTCTGACGGAAATCGACAAATTGCAAATCGTCTCTGACGGCCCCTTCACAGCAGAGATGTTTTTTCCACAAGGCTTACACATGAAGAATCAAACAAGAGGCGTTCCAGCACATTTCATGCAGAACACAACTGCCCGTGTTACCATTTCCTGATCACCTCCCAAACCACTTTTTCCACAAGAAGCTTCGTTTACCAAATATAATCAAACTGAGAAAATTGGTTATATGAAGACATTTCACTTGATCTTGGGTTAGAGACCAGGAACCACAGGAAAATAAATCCTTTTGCAAGTTTGATGATTGGACTGATGCTTTTTGGATGCCCAATATCTCAACTAACACTTCAGCCCAGGATTCTCTCTGACACAGGACATGACAATTTCACTGGCAAAATATATAAAGTTAGTTAGATATGTCAGCTTCAATTATTTAATAGAAAAGACAAAATAAATGTCATTTAGTGTTTTTAGATTTTGTCGTATACATTCTGCAGCCAGATTGATAATGTGATTTATTTTAAAACACATCATACCTACTATGGTTATCCCTACCATCCACATGAGCCTGGAGTTTCCAAGATACTAAAATGGAAACATTTGGAAACATTATTGGGCCCATTTTAGTCTAAAAAAATTCCAGGCCTGGATTGATGCTTCCTGTTTGCACAGGTATGCACACGCACAGCAAATATGATGGTCCTGTCATACATAATTTCAGGAGTGTTCGTATGGATGGGGATTACTTCTGAGTTTATACTGAGCTAAACACTTGTCTGGATGGGGACTGTTTTTGTTTTAAGTAGTAGTATGGATGTAGCCAGTGAACAGAGACAGGGCGACTGTAGCGGCAGCTGTTGAGTGCAGAAAATGTAAACCAGTATAAATGTATAGGATTAGAGAGGTTCCCTCAACTCACGCCTGGTGAAATATCCACTCAAATAAACACATTCTCTCCAATATACATAATTTTTATTGTATGGACTGAAAATTACAAATTGAGTAGGTAAAACATTCCCTGTATGGAATATATGTAGCCAGAACAGGGGGGAAAACATAAAAAAGTGAAGTAGGGAGTGTGTAGATAGATGGATTTACAGACGGGACCAAAATGCTGAGATCTCATTTCTTCTGATGCCTGAAGAGAAAAAGAAAACAAACGTGATGTTAGTACTGATTTACACAATTTAAATTTACACAAAAAGACAAACACAAGGAAATATCAAGCAATCATCTGATTATCAATTAAAATCATCCACTTCCAATAAATTTAACCATTTGCCATTTTATATGAATTATTATTTGATACAAGTTAGGCTAACAATGCTATCTGCAGTTTAGGATCTGTCACGCACCACTTGAAACCTCGTTAAGGGATGACACAGTATGTTCAAAGGCCCTAATTTGGTCACTGACAACTCATTGCTCTCACCACACAGCACAGTGAGCTCCTACACAGGAGGCAGGCTGTAGCCAATCCAACACAAATAAATACACAGCCAGGAATCACTGAGCTTCCAGCTTCACTGGCAAGTACCTTTAGAAGGTTCTCCCTGGGAGGTGGCGTTTTAAAAAAGGCAGCAGTGTTTACGTTTCTCTGTCAGTGATGGTTGAATTTAGGTTCGGCTCAGATACAACAGTACAGAGCTTCATTATATATGTTATCACACAGCATTATTCCTCCACAAATGACAGCTATATGGAGCGTGATCAAACTGAAGAGCTGCTCAGAGATCAGTGACACACTATTATGTAACATTATCTGTGCATTACACTGTGCACACTGTTGCTATACTTCTGCCCAGTCCGACTGATTTTTTTTTTTTTTTTTTGGAACTCTGCCCTCAAGTCTGCTAGTTTCAACTGTAATGTACAACCTTTAAAGACCACACAGAGAGAAACCATGAGCAAGCTAAAAAAAATTAAGGCAGCGTCAGGTTAATCTATTATCAGATATTTGACTCGGAAATCAAATGTAACATACTATCAGTTTGATTTCAAACTAAACATGAGACATTTTCTAACTGCTTTTAACATTATCCAGATGCGCTGAAGCAACAGGTGGGAAAAAATGTGGTGAACATCAGCCGACACCTCGTGCTGCGTAAGTAAAGAATGAATAACACAGCTCAGGAATGATTTGTGTCAACATACTTTTGCCTTGAGACGAGAGCATTTCTACTCATCGATGTACTCAAAGGGCTCCGGGGGCTCTGGCTCCTGCTCTTCCTCCTCGATTTTTGGGCCGTGGGCTGAGACGGGCTCCACCAGCTCCTCCTCCTCTTCGCTGGTGTCTTTCATGATGATGATGCCGCCTGTATGGAGCTGGTTACAGAGAGTGAAGATAAGGTAGTGGTGGTTATACTATTGATATTCATGTTCAAAGCACCTTGCTCAGAGTAAGGAGAAAAATGTTGTCAATGTTGTATAAGGTACTTGACGTTTATGTAGTAATTGTAAAGATGCCGAACTTGGCATTTACAGAGTGACGATAACTAAGTATAAAACAGACAGTGCAGCACGATATATATTATATTAAACAACTGTTCATAACTGTCTATATTGTGCACATATGTTATATGAATATTCATCTCCTGCACCTACTGTTTTACTGTTAAATATCATATTGTATAAATTTTTAAGTCACTCACTATATATAACAGCATATTCTTTCTCATACCTGCACCAATCAATGCTAAACTGTATTTCGTTGTTCAAGTACTCGTTACTGTGTTCAATGACAATAAAGTTGAATCTAATCTAATCTAATCTAATCTAATCTAAAGAAGCTTTTAAGTGGAGGTCAAACTTTTTCACAGTCATTAGACTTCCCTAATGGAGTTTTATTTTAGTTTAATACAAAGGCCAGATTAAACTTGTAGCTATAAAATACTGTAATGTAAAATATTGTAAGTAGAATTGTAAGGCTGCATAATCCACAAAACATCTAATACTTCAATATTAACATTTTAACATAATCACAGTCTGACAATGAGAAATACTGACAAAATAAACAGGAGAGGGTCATTTTTTTCAAATCAGAAGGTCATACATGTGGACACGTTCTGGTTTTGCGGGCAGTTCGTTCTCAGTGACATCAAAAGTAGCGTATAACGATTCAGCTCCAAGGAACAATCAAAGACAGGAAACTCCATATTAATTTAATAGGCTTTCAATAAACCTTCAGACATTGACCGGTTTTCAAGATAAATATGTAAAAAGTCTTTGCTTCCTAAGCCGTCTTTGAATGTGAAAACAAAGCCTTAAAAGAAACGTGGCATTACAAAACTTTAGACAAGCATTCTGGCACCTGATCCAATCAGTTGTACAATCTAAAACATTAAAACACATGTTGGTGGACAAACAGTCCTGCCTCTTTACAGGGCAGAGGTGAGTGCTCATATGGTGACTGCACCTCGTCCTGCCATTTACTGCGGAAAACTGTCAACATTTACGAGGGGAGCATTTGACAATGGCCAAATCCAACCAACAGTCTGGATCCAGATCTGAATGATTTATTTTGTAGGGAAAACTCAGCTCAGAGATATTGTTACAGTGTTAAATATCATTCAATTCTTGTTATCTTTTTAGATTCCAGATGTTATGTGTGCTGCATATTTTGTCATTTTGGCGCCTGCCGTAAAGGGTAGAAAAGTATTGGAAATTGGAGTAAATATATTTAACACATTCTTTGGGAACAGCCATGATCGCGTTACAGTCCCAACTCTAAAACGTTGGTGATTATGATCAGTGCAACACTGTCATTAAAGCTCATACTGACAAACGTGTGACTCAAGTTACCGGTTTGAAGGGCTGGTATCGGCAGGTCTCTGGCATGGTGAGGACTTTAAGCTGAGCTGGCATCACCCTGGCTGGATTCTCCAGGAGCTGGAAGTTTGGCTCTGCCTCTTTTTTCTTCTCCTTCTCTTTCTCTTCATCTTTCTTCTCCTTCTCCCCCTCCTGGACCTCCTGTAACAGAAAATCAGCAAGTCCTCTGCATCAAGGCTACAAGGCCACCCGTTTGTCTTTATTATCTGAGCTTTTTTTCTATGTCACTCCAATAAATGGTCCAGAACATTTTACTGTAAGAAAAAAAAACTAAATAAGGATTAAAAATATGAATTAATATTGAGCAACAAGACTTTTTGAATATTGTGCATTACTGCATACCACTTCCATCTTCTCCTCCTCCTTTTCTTTCTTTTCCTTCTCCTTCTTCTTGGCTTTGGCTGTGATGGAGAGAACAGCAGTGGATACCTATCATGAAGAAGGAGAGGAGAGACATTTTTAAAGTGTAAGACAATACAATAGACCTTCTATAAACTTGACTGAAATATGCAAAATTAATTATTACTGTAGGATTGAGATTCCGTAATAATAACAACAATAATACATTTAATGGGCGAGAATATGATTAGTCTGACGAGGAGGGAAATCAAGAAGAAGCAAGATCAACTTTCCTTAAAAGATAATTTCAGTAAAATAAATGCAAAACAAGCAGATCTGTTGTGGCGCCTCAGTTCTCACCTTCTCCTTCTCTTTCTCTTTGGGAACCTCCAAGGCTGGTGGGTAGGCGAAGGTGGAGGGCTTACAGTTGGAGCGGTACTGCACCTTGGGCATCTAAACAGGAACAAAAAAAACAAACAAACAAAAAAAAACAACAACTGTCACAGCCAGACCTACAATAAAACAGCATGTATAATTTAATTTCAATTCTGGTTTTCTGTTTTATCTCACTCTAGGCACACTGTTTACTTTTGTTTAATATTTCAAGGTAGGAGCCAATAAAACTGTAAGCTTCGTGCGTATTAATGATGTAAGTACGGGATCGTCTGATGTGGTGTTGACTGTCCTCTAGCAGCATATTCCACAGCTTTAAATGATCTGCTGCAGCTCACAGTAAGAATTAATTCAAGGATCAAGACGTTGCTCTGCAGAGATAAAATAGAAATGTTTATTCTACCTGATACTTTCAGTGCCATAAATTCTGCAGAGTAAACGTACAGAAAATTACTGCGTTTTTTTAAATGTGATGTCATCGTGACAGCAAAGGGTTACACGGGGATACTTTGACCTTAGTTAGCTTGATTTACATTTTAACTGCAAAAACAATCTGCCAAAAGATGCTGTAATGCTTTTGTTCCGATAGCTGCATGCTGAAGTAAAAATGAAGAAGAGCTATGTCAACTTCACTGTGACAAACAAAGAAAATCTCCAGGCACAGCAGCACCAGGTGCCTTCTGTTTAGTGTGACCCTTCAAATTATAACAGTTCACTGAAACTAAATGATTTAAAGGGGTACATCTTAGTTCATATCTTCTCATAATTCTGCTGTTTCACTTCATTATGGAGGCTGAAAAACAGTTGTCTAGCAAAAGTCTGGAGGCTAAAAAAACAAGTGGTAAATGACAAGTATGTTCCTTGTTGTGTAGTGACATGTAAATGTGTGACAGCTCGTGCTGTGTAACGAAACAGGTGCTGACGAGATTTGGCAGGATGCAGTACAGCATCTGTTAAACCCCACTCTTCAAGCACACAACCATCCTCCTGCATGCTATCCCTGGAGTATTTATGTGGGGCTTTACACCAAGTATACTCTCCATTGCCTTGTTGAGAGATTCATAACACACAACAGTGCATATGTGTCAGGTGATTCTGATTTGAGCTGCAACGAGATAATGTCCAGCTAATGCCAGTTTAAGATCCCAATATGTCACAGCAATCCCTTGGCGTCAGTGTGCGAGTGGCAATGGGCCAGATTTGGCCAACAGTCAGGATGGCCTTGTTATAGATAGCCTGCTGATGACACTTGTTACCAAGTGAAAGAAGCTCAAGCTTTACGTAAACTTCAGCAGGCAAATTTAGCGGCTATGATTTCAGGCCAATCACAGTTTTACATATCTATAATATCCGCAATGTTACAAACTTACAGTAAATTCCTATCGCATCACGTGTATTTGCTCAAGTACCTTGAGATCCTTGTTGAGGCAAATTATAGCAGTCGGTGTGAAGGCCAGTGACAGGAAGTGGGAAAGGGGGAACCAGAACCAGAACTGGGTGAAGACCAACAGGCCGACAATTGATGGCATGTGAGTGTGTCCTGTCCTCGACTGGAGGGAGATGGTCACGTTACGTCCACCTGGACAGCAGAGGACAAGAGGGTTAGAGAGGGTTGACATTGTACATCCACGCTCAGCAGACCTCATTTGTTTGTACAACTGAGTTGAGGGAAAGTTAATCATATGGAAGAAATGCACCCAGTTTTTACATCTGAATATGGCCACACGTGAGCTGCGGTATAATGATGACTACTAGCGGACATCAGCATCCATAAATAGTATTGTCTTTTCTTTGATGTGACATTACTGATTGAAGAATTCTGCGATGATGGATTTAGGGTTAATGAGGTCACAGAGCAGGATGGTCACCACCCAGCTCAGGATTTCTTTCTGTCTTCAACCGGTCTGATATATTGATCCCAAGGTAGGATTTAACATACAAACACATTGCCAAGTCCAAATGAAACCTAGGAATGCATTGTCTACAACATCCTGCATTCAAATTTTAAAAAAAATACCGTTATCATTAGACACAAGACCTTAATAATTAATCTACATCAGCAGGTGAGTCAGTTATCCCACAAATAACAGATGCCTTTCACAGCTGTGGTGAAAAGGTTTTATACCATCAGATGATGTAAATCCACTGTCTTTGCTGAGACTCTATGTGCCATGATCAAGATAATGTTCTGTTAAGGCTGAAGTTTTGTATTGATGGTTTACTGAGAAATGGTTCACATGTTATCAGGACTACATTTAAATCCTTGAGAGTAAAACAAATCAGTTTTAAGTGTAACTCATAAACTGCATGTATTTTTATGCAATAAAATAATAACAGCTATTTTACTTTCTCTTGAATCTATTTATCTTTTTTAGCAAAATATAAGGGAGCCCGTGGATTTAAAAAAGAAAAAAGAGTTTCAGGATTATGAGGAAAATATGTTACCAAAGAGGTAAAAGAGCAAAACAGCAGATACAGCTGTTCTTTCTTTAAGGAAATGGGCTCTGTCAAATAAATCTTCATTTAATTTTTGTATGTCAGTGGACCAAAGAGACTTTGATAAGGAAAGGTCAAGTGTATATCTTGAGGAAGACAATAGAATAACCGACCTCTCTAGGTGTTTCTGGTATTAACAAAAGGGAGTGACCGCAAAGGCAAGACAGACAGGAGGGGGAAGAGCAGATCAATGCCAATTACAATCAGTCTCTCATCTTGGTATTGTTCAAAAAAAGCTATCCTTTTAAAAAATTGCATGACACAAGGGTGTAGCCATTCCAACTAAAAATGAAATCAGCCCTCAATAATCATTACCAGTCTAATCAACTACCATTGTTTTGCTTTGCACACACTCTTTTCTGAGGTCACCGAGATGATTTAATGAGAAAGCCTTATCTAAACACCCAAACCAGTGTTCGAGCCACTCCACTTCCACATATTGAATGTGGGCCAAAATGAGTCACAAGGTCTGCTGGACTACGACTGGCCACTTAAACAGTCTCTTAAAAACTTGAGAAGAGGTCCAGAGCACTTGACTAACGTGTTTCCCCCACCCGCTGTTTTTGCCAGCTCTTATTCTTGGGGGCCAATTTTCATTCCACAGAGCCGGTGTGGGGGGTATGAGGACAGCAGTGATTTCTCAAAGGTGTAATGTGACTATATCCACAACCAGGCAGCTAGCTGTTTGGCCTGAAACTATGAAACAGTGAGGCATGTTTTACTTCTGTGAAAGAGACACTACTATTTCAAGCTTGTTTTTTGGATTTTTATCAGCAGAAGACATTCCGTAAACAGGAGCTGAATGTCTAATGTTGTGTGGGAGATGGATGCAGAGTGTGAGAGAATGAGCAAAGAGGCTGACATTTCCTATGTAATGAACACCAGAGATCATCAAACTGCACTCTAATAGCTTCCGCCCATCAAATTAAATACAATTACCTCTGCAGCTCAAATGCTCCGAACCCCAAACAGAAATCTGAACACTGAAATGTTCACACTGCACAAGCCTGGTCATTTCTGACATTCAAACTGGAGTGGTGCGTTTCCTGCTCGCTACACACTGAACGATAATGAAACATGGGTAGGAACCGAGAGCTTCAGTTTGTCATGGAGGAAAGGAGGGAGAGCTGGGAGTCTGTCTATAGTCTGAAGAATACACCAGTGGCCAGGGGTTTGTTTGGATGATCACAAACTGGGTTATCGTAGCATAATGGCCCGAGTTTCCTGCAGTAAATGTAGGTGATATGATAGAAGATTACAGCTGTCGAGACAGCTAATCGGCTCAGAACAAAACTTCTGTTACTCAAGATGATTGAAAAAAAACTCATGAATCAAAAAAATCAAAAACATACGCACTTATCCCTCCCGCAGGTGTTGCACAAAGTTGCAATACCTGATAATGTCTTTGGACAGCAATGTGTAAACAGAGCTGGTTTTCATTTGTCTTAGCACAGAAGGTCATGAGATGGTGTCAAAAAATAAGTTTCTGCTCCTTCCCAGATTGAGGGTTTGTGTATACATGAGAATATGGGTGTGCCATAATTCGCTATAGATGTTGATGAGAGCACATCAACATGTGTTAGAGCACATCAACATGTATAGCACTCCATGTGATGATGTACAGCTCTCTGGGACCTCACACACACATAAACAAACACATGCTGCATGCTTGTGTCCACAAACACTGGTACAGACACACAAACACAGGGACTAGACAAACGGTAATCACTCGGGGGGGAAACCAACAAGCTATGTGGGCTGAGAGCTGAGCATAGCTGAGGTAGGACCAACAGGAACTAATGCACCATAGCATGATCTGTTCCAGGAACACAGTGCACGGGTGGGCAGCCAAAGAAAGTTACTCTTTGTTTGCTTGAGTATAAAGGAAATCAAAGATGAATGCACAGACACACATAGTGAGGAGTTTCCTTGATTTATTGTGAATTTAAGAGTTTGGGTCTTTTATTCTTCAACCCATGAGGGGGTAAGGGTAAAAGAGCAGGTGGGATTACTTGCTCAATGATGGACAGTGATACAACCATATGCACACACATACTGCAGAGATCCAGGAGTGTGTCTCTTAGTTTACTATCGTCTATTTGATCATATTTACAACTACCAATACATATAATTAAGTAAATGTGTCTTGTGCATCCTGTTTGAAGACTAACCTGCATCGAGGATTCCCTGAGCCAGAATGGCACCAAACTTGGCCATAACGTCATCATGCTTGTCGTTGATCACCTTTGCGTATAGCTGTCTGAACTGGTTCACCTAAAATAAGGACAAGAGGGGAAACATGTTAATGGACAGGCTACAATAAAATAAAAAACAAGGATTGGAATTTTTTTTAAATCTTTTTTTTAAGTTTGTATGTAAATTTTGAATTAAATATTTTTTACTTGAGTAGCACAGTAAAAGATAAATAAAGGAAGGGTGAATGTTTGATTTCTGCTTTTATTTAAGCCTTTCTATCAGGCTCAGTGCTGTACATCATTGTTACACTCAGGCAGACTTGTTAATTTTGTGTATAACAAACATGTACCTTACTGAAACATTTACCACTACTGACTGTGAATGAAGGATAATTAAAGTAATAATGTAATGAATATTACATCATGATAATGATGACTAGTTTGCACGTACCTTGGGACAGATAACATCTGTCTGCTGGATCATGATGAGGGCAGACGCGATGAGGGCACCCTGTCTCACATAATTAACTGGGTCATTTGTCATGGGCTCTAGCAGATTGATGGCCTCCTGTGGAGGGAAAGGCAATGCTGTTGTTAGTTGTTCAAATTCTTACATAAACAAAAGTAATTGTCTCATAAACATATTTACATGCTATACAACCCAGTATCTGAGGCTGCAAAACTAGGGACTGACAAATGTCAATGTTAATGAAGATATGCTGGTGTCAAATCAAATGTTGAAGAAATTTCACACAACAGGAAAACATTACCTTTGAATGTACAATAGACAAAGATAAACCTAAACTAAACTGTTCAAGGGCAAACAGACACTTGCAATCTAAATATTAATAGTACTCTGTGAATACTAAATATTATTGTCACAATAAGAGTAGAAAACAGTACCACTGTACGTCTAGTTTAGCAAGTAGCACAGCATTAACCAAGAACTCTAAGAATTGAATTGTCTAAGAGATTATTTTAGAGCTGGTTTCAAAGCTCCCGGCCATCAACCATTAGGGTTTCAAAGATTACAAGCAAAATAGCTCCATATTTTTAATTTTTGAATTGGAACTGAAGGGTGTCTGGTGCATTACCCATATGACATCCGCTAGAAACGCTGAGAAAGATATAAAACGTTTTGTTTGGTGTACCTGTGCAAAAGACATTAAATGACCCACTGAATTTAGTCATCAGTCAAAACTGATGTTTTAATTCCTCTTGAATCTCTAGATTTGTCATTCATAACGCAGCAGATCAGTGCAACCTCTGTTCAGTTAAATACAGGAAAGGAATTATCAACAGAGGCAACCAGACCATACAAATTAATGACATTAGTGTCATTCATATCTGGTTGCCTAGGACAACAGTAACACAGTTACAACAAGCTTTGCCTTTTTCAGTTTCCTATGACAATCACTGCAATGTACAAGTGAGTGAGGACCACCTACTCTTTTACCCTTACATATCTGTTCTTTTGTCTGTACTAACTGTATTACTTGCTAGACAGTAGTGGTTGTAACGCACACCACCAGACTCAGATGAGGGCGTCAACTCCACCAGGAAAGAGAAACAAACTAGGACGATGACAGTGGAGGTAAAATAAACCAGGTTTCATCAGTAGTCTTTGCTTAGCTGACAGAGAGCTGCATGCAGGGATAAGTCAGAGTCTTAAGCCAACACCAGTCAATCACATTCTATTCATGCTGAAGGGTTTAATTAGTGTATTTAATGTCAGCCCTAATTGGCTAAATGTGATTTCTTAAGATTCTCTTGGTCCTTGTACAGACTGTGCCTCATTGAGGATTGAGCCTTTACATCAGTACAGTAAAAAACATTTACTTTTATTTAAAGCATGAATTCGAAAGTTGGCCATCTGTTGAGAAATTGCCCTTTATAGTTAAAAACGATGGGGATGGGTATTAAATAGGGGGTACTCACCTTGTTGCCAGTTCCAGCGCAACAGATGCCTAAAGCCATAGCAGCTCCACAGCGAACATGAGGATTATAGCTCTCTGACAACAGAGACACCACACTGGGACACTGCTCTGGGGTCCTATGAGAGACACACAGAAAATACTGTTGTAAAAGACTGTATGTGAAATGCAGGACTTTGAATTATCCATCTAAAGATGAGAATAAACACTATAAACAGAATAAACAGAAATCATTGAGCAATACAGTTATACAGATGTATTCTATTCTGGTGGACTGATTATTCCCTGTAAATCCATATGAGGATTTGTCAAACTGGTGATTAAGCCCCTCGGAGACTTGACATGACCAACATGTAGGTTACATTACCAATGGCATCCCTTGCAGCTAAAGCATATCAGTTTGTCAATGCTCAGTTCAGGGATTTAAAAAAAAAGCATGAGCATGATTCAAGATGAATTCTAAAAATTCTACTGTAAGTTGTATGGTTTTATTTCTGGTGAGAATCACTCAATGTCATCTAGGTACATCTGGTTACGTATCTGCTTTTAATAATACAACAATTGCAATAAGAGAAAAGAAAGAAGGAAATCAAGTGTGACAAATAGAATCTAAATTTCAAACGTAAACATTCAACATAAATTAGGATTGTATTTAAGTGGTACTGCAGCCTGAACATGTAAACTAATTGAGGACAAACTGGAAAAACTATGGTGTGCATGCACCTCACTAGTTTACAGAAAGTTTCTCTCCTTAAACCACTACAACCTTCCCCCACCACTGGTTGCTTGGAATAAAGCAGAAAACAGAAAGTGACAAATGTAAACAGTGAGATGCCTGTGTTGAGGGAAATTACCTCCCAGAACCACTGGCATGTTGCCAGCATGAAGACATTCATCTGTTGAGTACAGTCTGACTCAAGGACACGTTGTAGAAGAGGGAGGGGAGAATGAGAGAATGAACAGGACGGTAGAGAGCGTGCGAGTAGAATGCAGGCTGTGAACAAAGAGGCAGCAACTGGAAACAGGAGAGAGGCAGACCAGCTACAACATCTGAAAGTTTTAAACCTGTGATCGTGGTAGGTGATGCGAATCAAGACTGGGGGTTCCTCCAACATGTGAAGGGAAAACAAATTCCACATCATGGACTGCTTCAGGCAGAGACAGATTTAGGTCTGGCTGCTGAAGGAAGGCATTCTCAGTAACGTTCGTATTTTGGGGAGGATGGAAATATAAAAATGAGACTGAATGTTGAAAAAGACACAAATCGAAGAGGAGCGCAGACACTGAAATGCACTGGGTTTTCAAGTAAGACTATTTATCAGTGCTGCTTCAGTGTTCTGAAAGTATTCAGCTTGGGAAGAAAAACTTCAAGAGTTGAGACGTCAAAGAGCAACAAACGTCATCTTTGGGAGTAGGTAAGAATCTTTTGCAAACTCACAAAAATTCTAATCGACACTGTTTCACTTAATCAATCCAATAAGATACTGAGTAATCCATTCCAAATGTAAAGGTTTAGAGGTACTGTTAAGTCTTCGGCTTTCCATCTAAAATGAAGTGGTTTTCAAGCCCTTTATAAAACAAAGCCTCTGTTTTCAAACACAACAGAAATGGAAAAGGCATGTAAGCAATGCCCCCCCCCCCCCGCCCAATTTGCCAGCCTCATAAATTCCTTTATGTGGAAACTAATTTTCTCCAATCAATAGTACAGGCCAATTTCTTTTCTATAATAAACAACCCTTATTATTGTGCCGTTTCAAGTCAAGCAGCAGATGGATAACATGATGTTATTGTTTCTTTAAAAGACCCGTGTATTCTGCTATGAGGATGCACTGATGACAGCTCCAACATCCTGGAAAAGTGAGGACCTCTGGTAACATTTCACTGTGGAATTACTAATTGTGATTATAGCGCTGGACTTGTTTTTAGCGGATACAGTACTGATTTGCTGCAATTACATGATTTGGACACTTCACGAGGGGTGACACAGCCTGTTCACTGACCTGGAGCTATCCCACATGACCCCCTGCCCTTGACTGTGGGACTCTGTGACCATGCTGACCAAGTGTCCAGCACCAGAAAGATCAGAGCCCCGACCCACACTCAGGCCTGCTGTAACCTCTGCAGCACTATGTCTCAGGCTGTTGCGGCTCAATTTGAGACTAACAGCTCCTGGCCAGGCGAAGAGTCTGGGCTTCAGCTGAAATGGGCTGCCCTCCTCATTATTATGGTCATCATTCCCACTATTGGAGGCAACATCCTGGTCATTTTAGCTGTGTCCCTTGAGAGGAAGCTGCAGAATGCCACCAACTATTTTCTGATGTCTCTTGCCGTTGCTGATCTGCTGGTGGGACTCTTGGTGATGCCCATTGCCCTCGTCACTGTTCTCTACAGTAAGTGAGCACTGCATTTGCTCGCCTCTGAAACTAACGCCGCAAAGAATATTGTGCAATTAAAAAAGAAAAACACTGCAATACCTGCCAGCTCTACTCAGTAAACCATGAATAAAATCTTGTTGCTCTAAACAATTGTTATAGTATAGAAGATAATGTGTCTGCAGGATTTCACAATTTTTCATTTCCATAGAAAATATTATGGAACTTTTACTTTCCTTAAATAATACGGGCAGCAAAAGAGGATGAAAACCATTTATGAGCAGCACTAGATACAATCAAAACTATGTCAAACAAATGGGTTCAGATGAAATATATGACAGTGGGCTATAAACATTTTCTCTGGCTGGTTTCACAGCTCGGATATACCAATATGCAGCAGAATGCTACCAGTAGAAAAACAGGCAGATGCATTTTCAGTTTGTTACGGTCAGAATGGTATTTAAATACAGCAGCAAAGAATTTTTTTCCATGGTCTGTCTTTTTATGCCATTACAAACGACAGAGCTATAGCAAAGCATTTATTCTCTAGTAATTGTGACAATGAGCCACATCATAATTATATTTCACACAAACAAGAGTGGAGTAAAGTGGAAACACTGTGATTTGTAGTCTTCACTCTCTATAATTTACTATTTTCCATGTAACTGGGAATTTTTTTTTTAAACACAGAAAACTATACAAGCCCAATCTGGTCACAGGTGCAGTTTACATCTATCTTAATAGAGATTCTATCTAAGTAAAAACTTTGCATGTAATCTAATACTGTATCTACAGAATACTTGTAATAAATATGCACATCGTCAGTAAAACCAAATTCTATGAGTTAATGTCATTGTGAGACAGAAATGGAGGAGTATAACTTCATTTTCAAAATACATTTAAACTTTAGGATTGAGTGTCAGCACAAGAAATCACAATTGATTGAAAATGTTTGAGATTAGCTATAGTCTTATGTGTAACAACATAACAGCGAGACCATGAAAAATTCAGTGCTCATGGAAGCATATACAAGGTAAAAGAAAATACTTCAATTTGAAATTTAAAAAGCTGAGAAAAGAATATGTCTGGATTACAGTTACATTTTAAGGCACGCAGACAACATACACATCTGACATACAGATGACTTGAGCGTATACATGCAAGAGGCAAAACCTTAAAAAGGGTAAAAGATCTAATGTTTAAATTGAACTCGGAGTAGATTATATATATTATTAATATATTATCATCTCTTATTATTAAATAGATTTTTTTAAAGATTAAAAAAAATGATTCTCTTTCCTTAAATGCCATACCAAAGTATCACCTCATTATACAGTACACAATGAACTAAGTCCACCTAAGTTTCCACTTCAACCAGAATTTACCACATCAAATAATGTGTATGTTCCCTGACTCTATTAACTTCAGTAAGAGGATTTTCTTTTTTTTATGTATAAAAAAATGTTCCTTTCTGCAGCTGCCTGGACCTTGCAAGCTTCACTGTTTGTTGGAGTTCTGGAATGAGCCATTCCAGAACTATGACAGTGGGTTTGCTTGCTAAATATTTGTCACGAAGAGGCTTACCGGAGAAAACCTTTTTGAAATATATGACTCAAAACTTCCAGTGAAAAAATTGCACAAAAATAAGAAAGAAGTGGCGTTACAAAAGAAAATTATGTAAAGGAATATTTCCAGCAACAGTCTTTTGCAATGTTAATGGTTGAGAGAACAAAAGCCAGAATAATAATGTGCCAATTTTATGCCTGGAACAAAAAATAAACACTACTGTTGAACACAGTCTCTTGCACATTTACATAAAGAGCTTTTAGCTCCATAAACAGTCAGTGAACCCTCCTTTTTTCCAGTGAATTCATTCCTCAGAGATAAACAAACACTAATCTTTTGCACGAGTGCTACTTCTGATCTCTTGCCATTTGTGGTATATCTCCCATAACAAAAAGTAAGCAAAACTCAAGTTTCAGAATCAGAGTGGGTTCTACATTGGAAATATAGACCAATGATAGACCAAAGATAAATAAATAACTAGAAGAGCCTAACAGCTTAAAAGATTTTCATCGAAAACAATTTTCAGAATTAATTTCCCTCTCTTCTTCTCCTCAGACTCTGACTGGCCTCTTCCGGAGTTCCTCTGCCCAATCTGGCTATTCCTTGATGTTCTGTTTTCTACAGCATCCATCATGCACCTGTGCGCCATTTCACTGGATCGCTACATTGCTATCAAGAAGCCAATCCAACACAGCCAGTACAAATCCAGAACCAAAGCGATGGTGAAGATTGCACTGGTGTGGCTCATATCCATTTGTAAGCACATCAGAACAGATTTCCTCCATTATATCTATAGGAAGACTTGATTTACTGACTCAGACATATTAGTTAAATGTAATGCAGGTGGTATTATTTAAAACAACACCCTCGCAGTGAAAATTAACATTGCAAACAAATGTGGTGGGCATCAATCACAGTCAATCAGTCAGTTAAGAGAGACTGAAATTTGTCTAAGACAAACATAGCTTGGATATCCAAAAGAAGCAACACTACTTTTGATACACAATCAGTGCAATATGTTTACCTGTGAGGCCTCATTACAAAAAAATTAAAACAAAATGGAGATCCTTGTTATTTCTGAGACTATATTTTTTTCCCTTTTAAATTACTGCTACTGTCATATGTATTAACTGAAAAATTAAACACAGGAATATATATCCCTGAGATAAAACAAGACTACTCTTGCTGGTGTTGAAAACTTTAATAAGCAAAAAAATAAAAATAGTTTTGGGTTATCTGCAGTTTATCAGCATAATTGTATTTTAAATGTTTGCCTGTACTAACTGTTATTTTGTTGGTTTTTTTTTAAAGGTATCGCAATCCCAATTCCTATTAAGGGCCTTAAGAACTACCATCTTCCCAACAACATCACCTTCAACAGTAATCACACATGCCTGCTGAAAACAGACACCTTCCGGGAGTTCATTATGTTTGGCTCCTTGGCAGCATTCTTCATCCCTTTGACCATTATGATGATCATCTACTTGCTTACTGTCCAGGTGCTGCGCAAAAAGGTTTATCTGCTCAGGTCAAAGGTGACTCATCGCTTCAGCTACCCAACGGTCTTCACAGTCTTCCAAAGAGAACAGGGACTGACCTCACCTCAGACTGAGCACCTGAACATGCTAGACAACAAATTTCACAGGATGCAAGAAAAATCGAATGCAGGCATAACATCCCTTCCTGCCGAAGGTGAAATGAGCTTCCGTCGAATGTCAACAATGGGCAAGAAATCAATGCAGACTCTAAGCAATGAGCAGCGTGCCTCAAAGGTTTTAGGAATCGTCTTCCTTCTGTTTGTTGTAATGTGGTGCCCCTTCTTCATTACTAACATCACCTCAGTGCTATGCGCCAACTGTGATGTAGATGTAATCGGTCATCTCATGGAGATATTTGTTTGGGTTGGTTATGTGTCATCAGGCATCAACCCATTGGTCTACACCCTATTCAACAAAACGTTCAGGCAGGCATTCACACGTTATATCACTTGTAATTACAAAAACTGTGCTAGTCATGGGGCAGGAAGACCTACAACAGCCTCCAGAGCAGACTGGACCCTTACACGGATTTCATTAAAGTCTTCCATGGCAGAAAACTCTAAATTATTCATGAAAAGGAGGGTGAAGAATGGCAATGGCACAGTGAGCTATCAAAGTCCACTTAGGTGCCAGGAAGCCCCTATACAGTCATCTAGTCCTGTTGTGTTGGACACAATGCTTCTAACTGAAAATGAAGGTTGTAAATTAGAGGAACATGTTAGCTGCGTGTAGTTATTTGGAAACAAAACACAAACACAAACAAACATTTAATTAACAAGGTAGTACTTGAAGTGGATTAGATTTTCATTGCAAGCTTTTGATCTTTTCAAATATCTTTTTGATCTTTTTAAAAGATTAGTAGATCCGTCCCCAAAATTCAAAATGCATAACTTGAAATAAATGACGCTCAGTCTAATCAACAAATCATCTAAAACAAGCTGTGTATGGTGACATATTGTACACCATACACAACTAAACAAAAAAAAGATCTAACCTGCTGGTATGTGACGCTGCTGATGTTTGTTTACATCAGCATTGTATATAATAAAAGCAAAAATAAAATGATACTTTCGAGTATGTGAAAACTTTAAAAATTAATTCTCAAAGACAGTGAGACCTTTTATAGTGAGCACAAGCAGAAAAAGGTCAACAAAGTTTACGCCACTAGACAAAAAATTACAGGAATGAGGACATTAACAACCTGGAAGCTTTGAAGAATGTAGTACATAAAGATTACTATGCTATTTCTTTCCGTCTGGCCTTGATAAATGTGTTGTGTTCCAACATAGACCACATGCTTATAGTGTAACACAACCACAACTCTTTCAAAGCTCCTATGCAACAGACACATATAATGCATTGCACTCTTCAAATGATACTTTGCTGGAATTTATTACAGTCTGATACTTTGACATTTTAGATGGTTTCTAAATAAAACTGTATATAAGGGGAAAAAAGGAAACATATGTTTTTACTAAATACAAATATTTGCCATCTTGCACTGTCTACACTCCCATACCATATAGTATAACCTATACCATAAGTGTCACATCTCGACATAAATATAGATATTTTTGACCACAGTTTATTTGAAGACAACTGTATCCTTCTAATCCCATAGCAATGATTTACCCAGGTTAATCAAGTCAACTGATCATATAGAATATCATATCACCTTTTGGTGCTTAAAAGATATTTGCATTCATTTGTACTACACTATGTGACAGTGACAATATCGTTGAGCCGTTGCATGTAGGAATATGTTCCAACTAAACTGGGGAAGTGTCAATATAATTCTCAGCAACAGAAGACAGAGTAAGATAAAAACAAATGCTTCATTTTGAAAATTCCAATCCAGTGCAGTTCACAGTATTTACTAGTTCTTTCCAAATAAGAACATTTAGTTACAGTTAGTTATATAGTTTTTTTTTTGTGGAAAACAGTAAAGAAAATAATCAGTGACATATTTAGTTAAATTAGTTTAAGTTGAGGAAAATGTTTGATTTTTGTCCCAACAAAAAGCATTGCGTGCTAGTGTAGGAGCAGATACACATCTGGGATTTTGGCATGTACATCGAGGCTTCAAAAAGAAAGGGCTCTGTGTGATGTAAAGAAACATAACCCTTACCTGAACAAGATGAAGCCAATGGATTCAACAGCAGCTCTTCTGACATCATCATTCACATCACTCACCTTAATTAAAATAAACAGAGTCAAATGACCAAAGTGAATACTAAGACTCATCCTGCAACTGACATTAACAATGTGATTCCCCTACGGCTCATGGGCACATGCTCCAGTATTGTGCCATCAAATAGTTTTAGCTTGTAAAATACACCACCTACAGGACAACTTGCTGAATTATTTAAATCTCTTGACAATGTTGTGTTTGCAAATTATGATAGTGAAACACAATGACTGACACATACAAGAATGCTTTTACTGTAGTTTTACCATTTTAATCATGCAAACTCTTTATATTCCTTATTGGTATAAAGTCTTTCAGTCTCTGCACAGACATGGACTTATGATGGTTCTTATAATTGGTGCTGATTATAATAAATCCTTTCAGTAGCTTACGTATTTAAACTTCAATCACCAATTAACCATTGCCATTTATTAATGGTGACTCATCTCGAGCAGTCAAATGTTTAACTTCAAACAGAAATAGCTGATATGACTTTCTAAACAAAAATAAATCATAGTATTAAACAGAATAATTTAAAATGTGATGCCAACTACAGTTACACAGCCCTTGGCATCTACTTCACCGCCAAGATGATAAACCTTTCTTCCATTGAAAAACTGTTGTGATGAAGAACTAACAGGACATACTCACAGCGACATGTAGCAGGCGTCGAATGGCCTTGTTGTTCCCAGAGCCGCAGTAGGCCATTCCCACAGTGTACATTCCAGAGCGCCGCAGGATGGGGTCCTATCATAGACAGTGAAAGGAAGCAGAGCTTTGAAAATTTTTGTCTAGATGCATAACAGACATAAACATAACTTAAGTCATTTCCCCACACCCAGCTCTTATATAAAGGTTTTTGGCGGACAGTACAGAGGAATAACCTCCCACAGGACAGAAATCCACAGACAGCCTAGGGTTGTGAGAAAAAATACAGGACTCATCAAACAATAGAGCTTGCTACTGGAAAGTTCATGGAGTGCAATTGGCTTTCAAAACAAATTTTAATCTCTCTCAACTTTTTATGCATGAGCTGTAAAAGCAATCTTGACTGTTAATGAAAGACAATGCATCTGTCTTCAAGGTGTACACGATTTGCTCGAGTTCATTGCAGCTTTACCTTGTCTCTGCAAAGGCTTTCAATGAGAGCATCAGCTTCCTCCATGCGACCATACATAACAAGGGCGATTCCTACTGCCAAGCCACGCAAGATCTTTTCGTGCTGTGTCTCCTGAGCATAGCCTACCATGTCCTCAATGGCCTGGGCAGACTTGGAGCCCAGCATGACGAGGCCAAGAGCCAAGCCAGCTGCTTCACCTAAAAAGGTAAACACCGTCAGCATCATCAGGCTTTTTTAAAAAATATTAATTGACATTTATATTACATATTTGAATATGGTTTCTTCTATAGTTCAAAACTAGAAGCAGTGCATATTAGACACATAGCAATTTGGCGACTACTACATATTCTACATATTAATTTCATCATTCATTTTACTGAACAAATGTAAGTCTAGAATAAATAGAATATGGAATATAATGAGAACCAGAAACTAATTAGCCATATTGCTAATCAGTAAAACTGATTAGAGACTGTCAGGGGGTCTACACACCAGTGACAGCATCATCCTGGTATAGGTTGGACTTGAGGAGGTCGTAAACATCCTGCCTAGCTGTGCCCAATGCAGCCAAACCAAGGCCAAGAGCACCACCATGACGGACAATCTGTGCAACGCAAAAAATAGCATTTTACATAAGATTTTGTCAACACTATTGTCAGCTGCCAAGGCTGACAATTACGATGTTGCAAAACGAATTATGTTGCAAAACGAATGTCACCTTCTGCAGACTTGCCAGCCTTGAAAGAATTTTATGCGTACATCCTTATTTTTCTTCTTTTAGACACACATAGATATAACAACGTGTGGACTTCTAAAAATGGATTTGACATTAAAGCAGCATTTTAAAAACAAAGCAAAAATCAAAAACTCACATCATTGCTGGCATTCTTGAGTTGGCCGAGAAGGTAGTCAATAATGTCACCACCATGGTTGGCATGAATGAGTCCCAGAGCATACAAGCCTCCTCCCTCCTGGTAGGCAGAGCCAGGGGAAGTGTCTTTGGGCAAGTAGGTAGCCATTAACTGAAGAGCTTCTTTTTCATGGCCCTGAAACACACAGCATGTTATGTAAGAATAATAATGATTTTTTTAAATTACATACTATGCTCATCAAGAAATATTTTACCTTGTGAATGACACCAAGACTTGCTGTAGCTGTGAACTTTGCCCAGTTGGTGGCTCTCGCAAGCCACTCTAAGTTTTCTCTACAAAAATACAAACACAGAATTGAGCCTTAAACATTTCTTGTACTACAGTATGTTTTTCAGTCTCAATATGCAAGCTATGACATTGGCAAGCTATGGAATGTATTGATGTTTCCTGTTTGTTTTTTGACTACGTATTTACCTGAGGAATTGGTCACTTGTTGTTCCTGTGTGCATGAAAGAGTTGGCAATTACCGTGGCTGTGTGGCACACTGAATTTCGAACTGCATCCTGGAATGATTGAGAGGGAAAAAAGATTCAGGGATAGCACATTCAATAATGCAATATACATTCAATTCATCTGTCCATATAAACAGGAGTTTATTAATTTGATTTCTCGTTGCCATTTATTATTTTGCTAGCCCAACTTACCTTCGTGTTTTTGAGAATCATAAGATCTGTGTTGTTATTTCGGATTAGGAACTGTAGGTGAAGCTCAATTGCCATCTCCCCACTTAGGATTTTGATCATCTTGGCATTCTGGTCTTTAGGTTCATCTTTCTACAAAGACAGAGGCAACCAAATAAAGTTGCATTATTTGGAAAAAGAAAAAAGGCCGGCATCTGGTATGACAAGTGCTGAGGTACAAATACAATTAATACAATTAGTTCAATCCCAAGAGTTTACCGTTTCTGCTGGCTTTCCAGCAGGGGAGCTGCCAGCCTTGTCATCCGTCTCCATGGCATCACTGTAACACAGAAAATATAGTTTTAATGCGTGTTGAATATTCTCAATACAAATACCTGATGGCAATTAAAATATGTAGAGTTTATGTCAGTATATCAGGTCAGTAAGAGTACTGTACTGAACCTAATGAATCCATTAACCCTTTTGTGTATAATTTAGTTGACTCCAAGTGTGGGCTCCACAAAGCCATCTTGTGTGCTGCATTGTGCATCAGAGTACAGTACAAAGGCACACAGAGAGCAAGAGATCTTGTCTGGGACAAACAAAATCCAACATAGATCAGCACCGTAATTATGAGCAATGTAATATTAAATGTGGAATGTTGTATATGAAATACTTAATTTCAGTAGTTCTATGGGCAGAACTGAACCATCATAGACAATCAACATAGAAAGAAAAACTGCCCCGGGACGCATTTTAAACCAAGCATTTGGAACAAGAGCCACAGACCCAGTGCTTCAACCTAGGTGTCTAGTTATTCCTCTTCACTACTTCCTACCTGTCTTTGTCAGGTGTGGGTACAGTTCCTGTATTTGTAGAGCCAGGGACTGCAGGAATAGGTGTTCCAACGGTTCGCAGGTTCTGGATGACAGATGAGAGAAACTGCTGGCTTGCACTTTCATACAAGTCAAAGCAGATCTGATAGGCCATAAGCAGGTTATCCTCTTTCACTAGTTTCTCCAGGATGTCACTCACAGCCTGTGGGTCATCCAGGAATATCAAACACTAGAGACAGGAGGAAAAAAGATCAGAGCAGAATTTTAAGATTACAGTTTTTGGAATATCAGGTTTTGTTTAAAAAGAGCAATACACAATAACAATGCAGAGCAGTACTATAACTTAAGAGATAGTTCACGAAATACATTTACAGCTTTTTATATGGCTAAGGGTGAATGCACTTATTGCTAACAAACAAGAAATCATGTTTTACTTGTTTTACTCTATAGTATAAAGTTGATTAATTGTATTATATCAGTATCAATAATAAAATATCAAATATTGCAATAAACCAAATAAACATGTTTAAAAAGGTGAAACGTTTGCAAACCACCTATGACTAATTAAATTTTCTAAATATATTTTAAATATTTGATGAATACCTGGCAGACATTGATGAAATCAGGTTTTTCCAAGTTCATGTAGAGCTTGACCAAAACGCGCAACACATCATTACGGAATTTCTTGTTCTGCATTAAGGACATGCAGACCTTCAGGCTGTAGGCAAGGAGCCCACTCAGATCATTCTGCATGAGATGATAAACAGTTACCAGTGTGTTTCAGTGAAAAGAAGCAGTATCTATCAGTCAACATCAGTAACCAGTGCACTCGGCAACAATAACGTACAACCACATGTACAAAGGTGGCATCCTGTGTACTCAACAATCATTCAGTACAATAATAATAATAAAAAAAATAATAATAATAACAACAACAATAATAGCAGTAGCAGGAGTATACTACTACTACTAATAATAATAATAGTAATACAATAAATAACAATATAATTTTGGGCTTGTCCACTGACCGATTCTAAGATGGTCTTCTCAAACATATCTAGGCGTCTGGTCTCCAGGGCGATGCCAATGGCCTGTTTGTACTTGTGATCATCAAGGCACCGCAAGAACATTTTGTTGACAATGCCCTCAAGCCGAGGGTCAATGCTCTTCTTCTCCTCATCCTCTGGTAGTTCAGCATTCTCCACCCGCAGCTTGGTGTAGTGGTCAATGCACTTAGCTAGCAAAAACAGAAAGCATAGTTGCAGTTAAAGTAAATATTGTTTTCTGTATGGCAATTCGTTGGTTTTCTCTACTAAGAAATACAGCCAGTTTTGGAAGCTAAAAGATTAAAGGTTGCGATTTACATCACAATGGCAGGAAAGTCTAGACATTAAAAAAAAAAAAAAAAAACTCACATATGAACCAAAACTGTGTCCAGTGTTTTTTTTTTAATCACTTACCAATGATAGTTTCCACATATTCTGAATCATCTGTGACATTAAAGAGGTCCCCAGCACCAAGGGCATAGTTCAGAGATTCCTCAAAGGCTCCGAGGTGGTAGAAAACCTTAGAGGCCACTAGGGCAGCAAATTCTCTGCTCCGAAATGTCTCATCCTCATATAGCACCTCACTGTAGACAACAAATAACAGTAAAAAGGGATTTAAAACCTGCACAAACTGACAACTAACCACCAAAACCACCCACAGGACAGCAACCTCTGACACCATGAAGAACTCAACCATATGCTTAAGAGACTCCCAGTTACACCTGTTGTGTAGTGTATCCACAACCCTTCTTTTGAAAATGAGACACACTGCAAACTGGTCTACCCTGACGATGACAGTCAAGCTTTTTTGTGCTGAATGTTACAATGGAGTGGAATTTAAAAAAAAACAAATAAAACATTAAAAATCAGTCTTAATTTTCAATCCCATGGTACTCATACTTACATTTTATCCACTGATCCTGAAATCTCAGCCCAGAAGTCATTTACAATGGCATCTAGCTTGTGCAGAGCAAATTCCTGCAAATAAAACATATGTTGCATCCATGCAAAATTTATATATTAAACATTCATGGAGATACTGTTGATACAAAGAGTAATTAAATACTTCATGAAGAGTGAAATATAACATCTGTTCATATCAGCAAGCCAATCCAAACTTCTCTTTATTTAATTTAAAAAAAATATTTACAGGTTCCAAGATAAAATATTTTAAAAGATCCTTGTGTAGCAATGACAATTAAACACAACGACTTTTGAATATTCTGAATAGTGCTTTACGGGGACTTTTGAGTCATGTGGTGCACCACTCAGTTCTTACCTTGAGCTGTGGCTCCTCCTCATCAAGGAGTGAAATAATTCCAGCTAAATAAAAGAATCACAAAAAATTGAAAAAAAAATTAAGCTATATCATTCTTTTCAATCATTTCCCTGATTTGTACATCAATACATTTGACAGAACGTAATACATATCACTTAAGTTGTATATTATATTGATAAGTTCAGTGAATATTACTGTTTTCCCCCTTAAACATTTCAATACTTGTCCATAATCATTTCCATAAACCCTCAGCCCCACTACAAAGCCAGTGTGGGTACCAAAAATAGAACAGACGTTGGATGTAAGGTGCATTTAACTAGAAGTTACCCAAAGTGGGAATATGATTATTGAAATGAAGCTACAGTTAATGATACAACTTCCAAACTGATTGAATTCAGACGAAAAAACACACAAGAGGGACAGAAATGTCAATTGTTGAATGTGAAAATGTAAACATTTTATAAATATATTATGGCATTAACCCTGATAGCATTAACATCCCGTAAACCATTCATGCATTCCTATGTGGTAAAAGCAAAATAGTGATTAAAACTGAGCCCGAATTACTCAATAAAAACGGTACAGATTGTTTTACCTTACGGTATAACATTTTTGATGATTTAGTTTGTCATTGGTCACTGGTTGACAGGCTGTTGCTGTTAGCCGTGTGACTCAGCTAATTCAACGACAGCAAGCTAAAGCTGCGGTAAGCAAAATAAAAACACTTTTAACGACTTACCCGCGGACGTTATCATTGTTGGCTCTTTATTCCCTTTTCAGCCGCCAGATCCCGGTGAAAAGCTGGAAATTTGTGCAGTGTATTGCAGGTAAATACGAAGCTCCACGAGATACAGTATCAGAAAGAGATGAATCAGACGAGCCTTAAGCTAACTTTTTTTTGTCTTACACCGCAAGCCCCCTTCTAAAGGACCTCTGGCTTTGTGCGGCCTCATTTTCGCCTGACTAAAAAACAAAACAAAAGAGCAATTATAGCATGCTATTTGCGCTGCTGTTTAGCTGTGACATTTTATTTTGCTTTTATATAGTTATATATTGTTTGCAGCTCCACTGCATTTCATGTAATTTCTGGAAATACATTAATCAAACGTATTTGTCGACAGGCATTTCTGTGTACTAAATAGCCCTGCTGCTTAGTGGACTAGACCATAGATATATATCTATGGACTAGACCAGTGGTTCCCAAACTTTTCACAGCCACGTACCCCCTCAGACATCTAACCTCCAGCCATGTACCCCCTACTCCCGCACACACACAAAAAACCTGTCTGTAAGCCCCACCACCACCATCACCACACACACAACATATAACACATCAGAAATCACTTAATCAATTATTTCTATATTATTTTATTTCTCACCAAATAGACCAATTTCTACCAACATTTTCAGTGAGCAACACCAGTTCACTTTTGAAAAAAGGAATCATTTCTCTATTTCTAGAACTCACCACATGCTTTAATGCGAAGGGTGTGCCTGACAGGACGCACATAAGTTTGCAATATTGGGCTGAATTTCAGAAAGTCTGAGTCTTAAATCATTCTCCACACAAAGTCTCGCTCTCCATTTTGTTTTCATACTTGTTAGGGCTGAGAATCCACTCTTACACAAGTACGTGGTGGCAAAGGGCATCAAAGTCTTGACAGCGCGTTTGGCCAGCACGGGCTGTTCTGTGCGCAGTCCGATCCAGAAATCTGGCAGCGGCTTCTGATTAAATTCCATTTTCAGGGAACCATCTGTTGTGATCTCAATGAAACTCTCCTGTTCGGATATCGATAAGGAAGCAGGCACAGCTGTAAACGGATGACGTATCCAACCGTCTGAGCTGTCAGATTCGGGAAAATACTTGCGCAGCTGTGCAGCCAGCGCACTGAGGTGCGCGCTTATCTCCTGTTTCATCATGTCTGTCAGACAGAGATCATTTGCTCACAAAAAGTCGTGCAACGTGGGAAAGACCTCTGTTTTGTTGTTCTCTGTGCAGTTTAACCAGAGGTTCAACTTTTTAATCATGGCTTCAACTTTATCTCGCACGTTGAATATGGTTGTGGAAACCCCTTGTAATCCAAGATTAAGTTCGTTCAGGCAGGCGGGCATGCAGGCAGAGGGAGCGTTTGGGAACCACTGGACTAGACCATAGACACATAAGAGTGGACGCCGCATTCGCCGCTGGGAGAAATACGGCCGTCATCTTGGACCGGTCAGCGTTACATTAACACATAAGAAACAAGTTGCAGAGCACTGTGAACCTTGAAGCCTAGATCAGGTCAAAGGTTCACATGGCCACGCCTGGCTTTTTAGACTATGATTAATAATCATATTGTTTCTTCATTTTATAAAAATATCTGACTTTACTGCGACTATCTGTTTCTGCTTTTATGTCATATTTATAGTGTGTGATTTGCAAAATGCCTGTCATAGCCTACATCACATATCACAGGGAGACAGACCCCGTTGTTTGGTTGCCTGTCCCTGGCTAAATACAAAAAAAAAAAAACCTACACCTGTCCCAGTTTTGGTTTTGGAGACACAACATTAGGTTTTTCAATCAGATTGCTCGTCAAACTGGAAATGTCCCCGTTTTCCCTCCTTTTCGCAGATTATGCTCCCAGTTTTGATCTCGGACGTCTGATATATCATATCAGAATATTCTATTGTTAAGCCCACGATTAATGTTAAAATACGCCGAACCATGTGTCCTGTATCATAGCTACATATATGACCTTTGTAGCAAAAAAAAGAAAACCACGTGAAAATCAGTTCGGTATTCAGTGATTAATTAAATGCGCTGACCGTTCATTGACAGATTGCGTTGAGTGGAGCTGTTGACCGGTCCAAGATGGCGGCCCTAATTCTCGTCAGCGCCGGTAGGCTCTAGCGGCGAATGAGGCGTCTACTCCTATAGTTGTCTCTGGCCACTTGGTCTTTTTTTAAAAAAAACTTTATTTGTACACTTCAACAAGAACGGACAAGCTTAGAAAAACAAAAAATAAACAAATCAAGATTTAGTTTTAAGATTAATAATAATTACAGTCCATAAATACATTTTATTTAAAAAACGGATTCAGCTCAATTTCTAACATACACAGGGTTAGGGATTATCTGTAAGGTTTAGGTCCTTAATCAACTCAATCCACTGCATTCTTTTTTTTCATACATATTAGAGATGTAAAATAATGACAAAGCTCCTTATGAAATACACAAGTTTGGTTTGGCTTTCAAAAATCTGTTCAAAAATTCTTCCTAAAATTATTATTGAATTAATTGCCATCTCATTTAAAGGGTCCTTCACAATTACACCAAATAAAACACTTGAGAATTGGACAACTTGATTTCCATTTAAAGATGGTGGAAATGTTTCTTTAATGAATGTTTGTTCGATTGATGATCAGTGAGTAGGGTCAAGTGCGTTTTTCTATTAGGCTGCATTTACACACCCAACAGCTACAAACATCAAGACCGTTGACTGGTGTTAATGCTTTTGGCAAATGTGTGAAATGTTTTACCTTATCAAGGAATGAACATTTATATTATTCATGGTCTGACATATGGTCTCTACATGTGTTATATTGGGATTGTCAGTTCAGTTGAGGTTGAGAAGAAAGAAAGAAAGAAAGAAAGAAAGAAAGAAAGAACACAGTGACATTAAGATTGTACTGACATTTTATTCATATATGGATCAGTTTGATTATTAAAATAAGATTACAATAAAAATGAAAACAAAATTGAAAAGCAGACTAGTCTGCGTAGAGATAATTGTACTGTCAGTAGCACTATTATAAGGCACATTACAGTGGCCAGTAAAAATAAGATCTAGGCCTGTATAAATACCTGTTATTCCTATTATCTGGGTAGATTGTAGAGTTGATTGTAAGTATAACAACTGGCTTGACATTAGTTATGTGATAATTTCACACAATAAGTAATATGCTAAATATACACATTCTGTAAGTAAGTACATTATTTGGTAATCTATACTAACACAGGTTAAGCCCCTGTTGCTCTCAAAACTGTCTAAGTCTGAAGATATTCAATTGTGGATCTACAGTAATACACATGAGCAACACCAGTTTTGTTATTTAAGTTATGCTATTCAAATGCAAATGACAAGAATGTGGTAAGAACACATTCGGATGGCTAAGTGTTGCAAAGTGCTCTCAGGCACTGGAACAGCATCAGGCCAACTTTTCTGTTCACAGCGTATTGCAGGCCTGCAGGCAGAAGTCACGTGTTGTATCAGCTGTCAGCTCCAACTGGTTCTCCATCCACGTGACAACCCACAGTCATTGAAATCGTTTTCAGAGGTGTCCCTTCCTCTACACTTCCAGTGTCACCTGAAAAACAATAAAAATACAATAACTTACAGGCTGCAGTGGGATTCAGCTATTTCTGTGTGCTCCCTACAGCAATGTTGTATTCCACAAATCATTGTTTCAGCTGTTGCTGCTGCCAAGCAGACATGTTTCTGGTGCCACCTGTCAGTCTGTCTGTTAACAGGGTTACTCTGAAACGACTGAATTGATTTTCCTTTCAGGAGAGGGTGGGCCATGTCCCAAAGAACAACCCATTAAGTCATGGAATGGATAACAGGGGGAATAAATGAATCTTTTCACTTTCTTTAACTTTAGGAGATTACATGAATTTCTATCAAAATAATGCAGAAATGCAGGCATATGTGGGCGGGTTTTATATATATATAGATATATATATATAAAATAGGTAAAAACCTGGGCGGACTCAAATAATTGTTAGTAGCCTCTATGCTGCCTCAATTTTCTGTTTGTACATTTCTACTCACTTCTTTATCAAGTTTCTGTTGCATTCAGGTGTACTGAAGCCGGCCTCTCCCGCCTCTTCTGTCACACTTTTTATTTATCTACATGACTGCTGATCATCACTGCCTGACATCTTATTCAAAGTGAAGTTCACTAAGAGTTGATATGTAAGAAAAGAAAAGAAAAAAAATGTTTACACAACATAGCCTATGGAGGAGATGCAAATGTCTGGCCAGCTCGGTCAGACTGAATATGAATTGTGTCACTACCTTGCCTGCTGGTTGTAGAGTTGTTTGTGTGACCTCTGGTTCCTCTTCTCTGATGCCAGAACAAACATTGGAATGGCCAGAAAAGTGAGTTCTCTCTATCCTCGGTATTATCTATAAGGCAATAATAAAGCATTTAACAATTTGGCAGCGTGTCTAAGGGCCTGGATGTTTCATGAATGCTTCCATTGTTCCCTGAGCCTTTGCAGCCATTCTTGGGAAGAAAAATGTGTGCAGAAATGTGTGGTCTCGTGATTGACCCAAATAATAGAGTCCACAAACACAACCCACATCAGTGTTTGCCAACCCTGTCATTTAATCCCATCAAAACCAAAGATATTTTTATCTCTCGCTACTAATTTAGATACTTTGAATACTGTTTATGTTTTCATGTTGGTAATATTTTCCCACAAGTAGCACTGCAATATCTGTACAGTAGATTTGTTATGAGAAACTAGTCTTCAAACTCCATGTTACGTATGTTTTTACATCATATTACATGAATCCCCATCCACTGGAACAGGGACAGTGCGCGTGCGTATTACACCTGCAGTTTGAGACGAGCATATAACTTTGCAGGCGTTTCTCTTGATGTTGAGCGCGTTGGCCTCAGTCTGCGGGATGAAGGCGTCGGTCCAGATAGTGTCTGGCGGATGCTTGCGGAACACAGATCGGATCAGACTCTCCAGGAGCTGTGCGCACCGGCGCGTCTCTCCGCTCTCCTGCCCGCTGTGCACTAATCCAATCAGAGCCGGGCGGGCGATGGCGCCGCGTCTGGTGCGGTCCTTCACGTCCTTCAGGATCTCCCTCAGACACGCCTCGTTCGCGTCCTTGCTGACAAACGTCTGTCTGAAGATGAAGATGATAACGTGGGAGTCAATCGCTCGCTTCGCCCTGGAGATGTTGACCCCCCTAGTCGCGGTTCTGCGCCTCTTCCCGTCCTCTTCAACATCCACATCACCGGGCCTCACCGTTAGAGCCAAGTCAGCGCGTCTCGCCGCGCGCGTCTCGCCGCACGTGTAGACACGCGCGGCGTCACCGGGGCAGTCGGAGTCGGGCGAACGGGGCTGCCCGTTGCTCGCCTGAAACGCGTCGTGGAACACGTCACGTATGAACTCCTGCAGGACTCCAGCCTTGTCCCCGTCCGCCCCGTTACCCTGACCCGGGTCGCAGACCAAATAGATCCGCTCTCTGCCTCCGATCAGAGCCACTGTCTTCTGAAACTCCCTCTCCTCCTCGGACAGCGTGTCCGCCATCGCCGCGCGGATTTGTTTTTATTCCCAACAAGGCGTCACGTCACTCACAGCCGCACTAATGACCGGCGAAGTGCAGAAAAACTTCCTGACTGTCATTAGGGATATTATGGAGAGGGAGGGGATAAACGCTCAGCGGCTATTGCTATTGGCTGCTCCGAATAATGGGCGGGGTCAACGTTCAGCAAAACCAGTGAAGCTACTCTTTAATGGACAAACACAAACGTTAGTGGTACACATGCAATTGTGTGTTTATATTTTTTTCCCTAAACTATCACTCAAACTGCAGTAACCTGGCCTTCAGTCATTAAGAGTGTGTTGTTATTTTTTTCATGAATTCTTCTTAAAATAAGCGAAAAAGGTCCTGCTGATGATGAAGTGTCAGGGTGAAAAAGTCACATTCTTTATTCCCACCACCCTCATGGAAAAGACTCCTGCCTTCCCTCCAATGCTGTAGATCCCCATCTGCTCAGAAGAAAGAAAGAGAGAAAGAAAGAAAGAAAGAAAGACACTAAAGTCATTCAAGCACCAGCAACTAATCAGCTTCAAGTGTCTCACCTGCCACTTCCACATAATTGTCAGACAGATTCAATGATGCTCGACTTGTCCATCCACTACATCATCAGATTCTTGAGAGTCTAATCTCTTAATCCACTCAGGCTTGTTTGAAGCTGCTGTCAGTCGGGAATACCTCTAAGTTAACCGAGGAAATCAACTTTATCTGCTGAGTGGAATGGCCTAATTGTTTACTGATGAATAAATGACATAAGCCTGTTATGGGAGTTTGGCCAAAACCAGTACAGAGACTTCAACCTTTGCCCTTTAGACTCAGTCAACATTGATTAGAAACGGTGGGTGGTGCGTTTGTTGTTTAGCTTCTTTTCAAACAAAACCTCCATGCACTTGTTTACCAGATCATTACAGTCTAACCAGTAACTGGTGGTTTAATGTTTGAAATATATTTCTCTCCTGAGCAGACACTAAGAAGAATCTTTCAGGTGTGTTGTTAAAACTACTGTACTGACCTCCTTGTTCAGGGAGAGATGATGGTGAGGGTCGAGAAGCTCTCTTGGACAAAGGAGTGATACACGCAGACCTAAGCGAACTACAAAAATGAAAAGAAAGAAAGATAGAAATTAAAGACTTTGACATCAAAATTATGCAAGCTACTATATTGACTATGTATATCTGGGTATTCTGTTCCCTCTTCAAAAGAAAAACATTTCTTTCCACATTTTATCCATCCAACTCTTCTATGATATTTCTGTAAATAGATAAATTGTTTCACTTTAATATCTCTGATTCAAAAACAGGCCACACTGACAAAATGTCTGTCCTTAAAATAATTAAGCATTACATTTGAGCAAAAGAAAAACACAGAATAATTTCTCTGTTTTCTGTGTTTGTAAAGTAAGTAAAAGGATGTGAGCTGATGCAATAAACCACAGATGACTCTGCATCCAACTTCCTTCTCTCTCTCTGTCTCTCTCCCTCTCTCTTTCTTCTGACCACAGTTATTATTTTGAAGTTTCTGTCCCATTGACTTGTGAGTAACATTAAGAAAATAGTCAAATGACTACCTACAAATAGTAGGTAGTACTACAACACACAGTATGAAGATAGGTTTGTTTATGTGAAATAATGTCATTTGCTGTATGGGCTTTTCCACCCATTTAGAATACAAGTTTAAAAAAAACTAGTGAGTAATAAAACGTGGCACCTAAATTAAAATGTATTCTTTTGCTGCCATCTTGTGGATGATGTTTATCCCCACTATGCATGCAGCGCTGTACTAATGCATAGTGTTTGTAGAGTTAACCTTTACAAACTCTTATCAAATCACAAGAGCAAAGTGAGACAGACAACAGAAATGCTCTCGTCAAGTTTCCATGCAGTTGCTCAAGTCCATCTTATCTTCATTTCAGACAACCCTTTTCTTTTTTACGTCATCATGCGGTGATGAGATGAATGAGTGGGTGTGGTGCAGTTGTCCAACCTGTAATTTTCTTGTCTGACACCAGCTCTCTGAGCGATGAGAGATGAGAACGGCGCAAAATGTTTGGAAGCAAAGCCAAGGTTTTGGTGTCAGCTGCTTCAGAGCTTCTTCTTCTTCTGTGGACCTTATTCTCTGTCAAGTTGGTACCATTCTTAATCTGCATTGACGCAGGCAAGACTGTGGGCACACAGAGAAGGGAGGACATTATATTTGGAGCTATTGATATTGAATGTTTATTCAATAATTGTGGTGCTGAAAAGTGTTAATATTAACATTTGAAATAGTGTTAATTTATCACCCAATTCAATTTAGTCTTAGTCTTGCGTCAAACGACCTTATTAGTCTTAGTCATTCACATCACACACATCAATTATTGTTAGTTATACTTTAGTCGACTACTCTAAAACATTTCGTCTAGTTTTAGTAAAACGAGAACTCAAGGTATTTTAGTCAAAGCACTTTAGTCTCTTTTGTGACAAAAATATTGTTACAGAGTGAAAAGGTGTTTTTACATTAGAAGAGTTCCGCACCCCGGAACCTTTGTTAATGAGCCTCGGGCTCCCCCGGGATGTTTTTGTGGGAACACACCCGGCTATGTTTACATGCTGGTTTCCTATAAGTTGCCGCCTGTACCTGAGTGTTTTGTAAGTCGTTCATTAAATCCATTAACCGTCAAAAGACTGTGTGCGTATTACCTATCAAAGGTTACAACAAATATCATTTCATTATTTCAGAGATTATTTTCCTTTACCATTCCAGTCGAATAGTGATTCAAATGTAAAAAAATAAAATATTGATTAAATATCATAATTACTTTGAAAAACCCAAACATGTTGAATGGTTTCAATTCAACTTTGCTCAATGTGTCAGGTTTGTTGATTCAATACACAGTGATGAACTTATTCTGACTTAAGTATTTTATTTAGAACAATAAGAACAATAAGACTCAAAGAATCATTACATGATGAAGATATAGAAAAAAAATGTGTATGTTGAAAACATACAACAACACACATATATAAACGAAGGAATGGTGAGCGTTGTAATAGCAATCGTGAGTTAACACTCTATTCTTTGTTAACCTTCAGGAAAGCACTTCTTTCTAATGTATCTCTTGCTCTGTTGCGGCAGCCACTGGAAAGGTCTCAAGTTAAAATAAAGACACGCTCAGCAAAGGCTTGGGAAGCTGGCATTGCCAGAAGGTCTAATGCCAGAGGTTTCAGCATTGGAAATGCGGTGGAGCTTTGAGAGGACCAGAAATCCATGCCTGATTCTTCTGGGTAATGGGACAGGATCTCTTTGAATTTTTGTAGCTCTTGTTTTATGTTAGCTTTCGAAGTCCTTGGCCTTGATGGCCGGTTGGCACTGAAAAACATAATTTTAGGCCGTTTTTTGCAGAGGGGCCTCTACAACCTCTACATTTCTGTCCTCTTCATCAGTAACTTCTTCTTGATATGGTACACTATGAGTGACATAGTCTTCAGCTTTGCTCAGGAGATTTTGTATGTCAACACTTTCATTGTCAATCAGGGTCTCTGCTGACACACTAGTGTCAACGAAACACGTAGCTGCAGCAAGAGGAGAAAACTTGCTTTCTGACACATTCAGAAAAAAACTAAAATGTAAATCCATGTTCATTAACATGTTTTGTGCAAGTGTAGCTACATCCCTGTAGCTCTTCATATGAGCTAGGGAGAAGTCTGACAGGTGGCCCTTCAAGTCCAGAAGTACAGGCACAACCAGGGAGAGACAACTTGAGGTTTAAGAGGATGTGTTCTGCTTTACTGTTCTGGGTGTTGAAATAGCAGGCACTAATCGCAAGGAAGGAAGCTGTTAGTCCCTTTTTGCTCCAAATAGCTATTCCAATGCTTACTCTGCGGGCCATGGCAAGTCTGTTTTTAAATTTGACCTTTTCGTCCAGGTACATTTGGTCTACCAGGTGTACACCAATCTTTTATTGATTTTTTCCATCATTGTGATGAATTTCTCATCTTCTACTGTCCGTGGAGGTTGGGCTGTCCGGGCTATCCATTGTGCTATGGCCTCCTCTTTAGTTCGTTGTTCCTGCGAGTCTGCTTTATACTTGGCGTGACAGAATAATGCACTTGAGATGCATGGGCTCTCTTTGGCTTCTGCAGTAATGACCTCTGGAATCTAGGGTGAGAATACATACATGTGGCGTCATGAGATGCAATACAATATGACTTGTATACAAATGTTAGTAAAAAAAAACTCAATGACAAGTGTACAATCAAGACTGCAGGTTAATTAGATTTACAGTATATGAGATAAAAAATAAGTTATAATAATAATGATAATAATAACAATAACAACAACGATAATAACAATAGCCTAATAATAAAGGAGAGTGGTTTGCGTAGACAATGGACATTGGAAATATCACTCTACATAAATTATGACGTGCTACTTACAACACTTATAGCCCATATAACTGAACCTGTTGGCTAAGCAGCCTAGGATTCATTGCTTCTTTTGATATGGTTGTCATCTTACGTTATCGGTGTTAGCTAGCTGCACAGGTGCGAGGACTAGCTTAATCTACCTTCGCGTGAGTCAGGGCGACGCCTGTGTAAATTAACTTACCTGAATGTTGGAGTGGTTGAGGCTTAAATATATTTTCAGGTTGGTGGTGTTCTTCCCGCACACTTTCCCGTCAGTGATAACTGTGCATTCTGTTTTCCTCTCAGACTCTATGTGCTGGAAATGCGACCACACGTCCCGACGCCTCTTCCTGCCGAGCATGGCCGCAGCGCTGTTTCTCTTCCGTACACAACACCCGAGTCTCGTGTTCAATCGTCAACGATAACGCGCATCGGTAAAAACATTTGAGTCTCGTCTTTAGTCGCTGTGTTTAGCACGGTGGCGCTGCAGTCCCGTTATCGTCTCGTCTGACGAAATGAACACAACACAATGTGAAACAGTGAGAACCTGTAGTGGAGGCTTGATGCAGGAGCAGTTGTTCATCCACTGACCCGGGGGCAGTTTCCCTCCATGAACCAGATTCCTCCACAGAAGCTGTGAGAAGATGCTCGCAGTTATACGTTTCAATGCATACTCGTTGCTTGTTTGTTTTCTCTTTTTCAATACTATACTGTGTACTATTTTGTTTTTGTGTTTTTACATGTTCTTCATGGATCCTTCTCTTTATTGTGTTGATCAGATTGCCCTTACACAACTTGTGCTGTGTACAATTTGTTCCATCAACACCATCAAACTTTAGACAGACTTTATGTGTATAATTACAGCAAGCAGAGGAAAAACCATGTGTAATCACGTTTCTGTAACAGACATTTTAATGCATAAGAGCAAACTCTGTGTACGCTGTGAGGCACACAGCACTATGTAACACAGACATAATAATCTTTGCAGATCTAAGTGTAAATATACGTACCAACAAATAAAGAGTTTCCATGTAGAAGTAAGAAAAGCAGATGACCCAAACCAATGATGATCCAGCTTCTTAACCCTACAGTCACAAAACAAGCTCTTCTCATTGTCACAGCACAGGTACAAAAGCACCCAGCTCTGGATAAGATGCAACTGGAGTGAAACCTTATGATGGCCCAGTTTTAAAGTTGACACAATAGACCAGAACTGGAATACTGGGTATTATCTTACAGCCATGGTATCACCTCCTCATAAAGGCTTGAAAGTAAATAAAGAACAGCATATGAAGTGGTAAAGAATAAATAGCGCTGAAAGTATTATAAAAGTTATCATGTGAAATGTTATCCCATATAATGTGTGGTAATCTAACCATTTATCCAGTCAAATGTAATAATACTCAACATCTCGTAACCTTCCTTTAAAAGGTAGATTTTTAATACATGTTTTATAAATTACTGCTTTTTACCCGGATGCCTTTCATAAATGATTCAATAATTCAAGTGTAATGAAACTGCCGATTTTACAGTGCTAACCTGCAGATCATCAACAACTGCAATGTAGATCTCTAAACCAGACATCCTCCAGCCAAAAAGCAGTTTCTCCTTTAGTTTCTGTTAAAGAAAATAACCGTTAGATGGCAGCATTGTATAAAAGCGACTCATTCCTCAAACACTCACCTTTACAGCAGGATAAAGTCATGCAGGCTTTCACCAACTAGAGGGCAGCATTTTCCTGTTAATCGTGATACTCAGAGCCAACCCATGCTGCTTGTGCTGCCACCCATGGAGAATCAGGCACCCTGCGTTACTCAATCCATCAGCAACACCACAGTGCCTGGTAGGACTGTAGGAATGTCAGAGAGGAAAACATATTCCCTCGCTATCAGCATTGTCAAAACAAAACAAGTTCCTCTGTAGAAGTCGGAATGATAAACATGATGGATAATGACGATAAACTGGATGTGCTCTCCGTGTTCGGGCCAACTCATCATGTTTGCAGTGTCATCACTACAGGATGACACAACACTTAGAGAATTTCTTCTGTGTGTGTGTGTGTGTGTGTGTGTGTGTGTGTGATTTGTAGACTGTTTTGATGAAGAAATGATTTAAACCACACAGACGTCATTAAAATCTGTGTGTCATGATCCCCGGGCTGACACAGTGACTGCTGTGCCTGTTTGGGGAAACGTTCCATCCATTCAAATGGCTACAAAGATTATGAATTCTGATACTTTGTCATAAATCAAGGACGCTCAAAATAGCTGCTTGTCACCCTCCACCAGCTACAATATAGATATGCTTCTCTAACGTTGAGGCAACAAAGATAATATTTGTGGGCACAAAAAAATTATTTCTGTTTCTTTCTCAGCTAAAAGGTCCCACACTGTTATTACTCCACAAAGACACACTTTATAACGTGAGATCACCGTATATTTTACATGATTTACGTAAAATAAAAATAAAACATGGAATACAAAAATGAAGTTTTTCTTAGTATACCTACAGTGTGAGTTCACTGTATATATTCACGCACAAAAAGGGAGGGAGACATGGAGAGAGAGAGAGACACATGTGTGTAGATAAGAAACAAAGTCAGAGGTCATTGGGTTACAAGTTAACTTGTAGGTGCAGATAACCACATCCCTCTGGAGCACTGTTAACCAAAACGAATAAAAGGAGAAAAAACACAAGTGTCCTCCTGGAGCCCTGCTATTCGTCTGTCCAACCCTTTTCCATGACTGAGACATTTACAAAGCCAAACAAACTGCCACTGTAAGCAACTTTTCCAGCTCACCGGGCCTGGACACAGAGGACTTGTCCATGGAGCGAGATGAGGGGTGGAGCTAGTGGGGGCATGGCACAG
This sequence comes from Trinectes maculatus, assembly GCA_016785345.1. NCBI lineage: Eukaryota > Metazoa > Chordata > Actinopteri > Pleuronectiformes > Achiridae > Trinectes > Trinectes maculatus. The sequence continues at coordinate 50,264 of JAFBJQ010040039.1, forward strand.
ATGGTAACACCTTGAATACGTCAGACTAAACCCACAGTGCATGACAGGTCAGAGGTCACCAGAGTGGACAAACTCCACAGATACAAATGGAGAATGAGGTGTGGTAAGTTAAAGAGCCTGGAGAATGTCTGCATTAGAGGACAAAACCAACACAAGTGTTTGTAAGAGATTACAGCAAACATTTACTATATTTTAGTAAAAACTTTATGTTTTGAACTAAAGAACATTATCTGTCAAACTTCACGTGGTAATAAAAAATATAATTATGCTATATGGAAGTAAAATTTATATTGATTTTTCTAGAATTCAAATGTGAGGTTTTATCAGTTGTTTGACGTTTCCTTTAAATCTTCTTAGCAGAAGTCGACTTCTGACAACATGCACCACGATCAAACAAAACTTTGAGACGGCACCTCCAGACATCTTTAATATTGACCAGATGTGCCCTTTGTATAGTTATAATATTTCGAAGCCCAAACAATGGCGACATCTTGTTGTCACAGTCGTAGCCTTGTCTGAAAGTAAATGTATGCATTTTCCGAGCGTAACATTTTGAAGCATAAAAGCGGGAGTGGACCTTCAGCTGTGCGACAGAGTTTTATGATGCAAATGTCTCAGACAAAAAGGCCCAGGTTTTGACGTGAGGGCCTTGGTTGCACTGATTGAATTATCTCGTTTGAGCTGCAGGCCTGGGGCCACACAAAGAATGGCGTCAGGGAGAAATAAGAGAAGCCAAACTTCCCTTCAACAGTAAGCGCAGATAAACGGATATACACAGATATATACAAAAAATTAATGCAATGACCCGAGGCAGAGGTCCTGACCAAAGAAGGTGTCGATCGCACAAGTTCTCAGCCTCCAGTCCATCCACAAACCACAGAAAGGTTTAAAGGCGCAGTGAATAAATGTAGCAACATTGGTAATTCACCAATTACTACCACTAATTGCTGCCTCCTGAGGAGAGGTTAAGGAGACAAGTCAGTGCCTCCCTGGGTGCTGCTGACTGGCTCTCTGCCACCATGTCATCCATCCAGGAGTCTAATCGAGTTATCATATCAACAAATCTCCCATCAGGGGCCCCATGGTTGACAGTCCCCAAAAAGACTCCCAGAGGGGGACAACAAATTTCAAGCAGCAGGACACTAGAGGAAGGCGCTGCCCTGTCAGGCATCCATGAAAGCTACCTGCAGCTCTTGGTCAAGCTCCCCCTGGGGACGACACTTAAACTGGACATTACAACTCCAGCTCTGGAGCCCTGGACTTTCCCCTGAAGACAGCACAAGAACAGTGGGATGCAGAATGTTCATTATTTAGAGTGCACACAATAGTCAAGGGGGGGGTGACACAATGAGGTATCTCACAGAGTGAGGATGGGAGAGTGGTGACTGCGGACCCCCTGTGGTGATATGAGGGGAAGAGGGTCAGGGTTTAAGAGACACGCTGGCCTCGCCCGGGGAGAGGTTTAATGTACTAATCTGAGGTCAGAGATGTTCCCTCGCACTCATACATCACCACTGACAGCACCAATCAGTGATGACTACCGGCACCAATCCTCCCTGTCATAAACCCTGCACCTTCGGTGCTATGTAGCTGAATGATCCTGTGTCCAGAGAAGAAGCACTTTCACTGCTCCACAGCTCCACTGTGGCCAATTCACTTAAGTGCGTTAACCACAGATAAAACCATGAAGAAATAACTCTAATAAAAACAAGAGCAACAACAATAATAACTATATAAAAACCAAAGTATGACCACAAAAGATATAAAAGACCAGCAACATTAAGAAATTTTCTCCAATTTCATATTGCACAGTTCAGGTCTCAGCAGAGCCGTCGAATAGGCAAGAGAGCTCCATGTTGGCGTTTGAAGTGCTGACGGTGCATGGAGGCATGAAATACAGGCATTCTCTGGATGCACAGAGGTGTCGAGATAAGGCAATAGGGGCGAGATCTGGCTCAGCAGAGATCTAAATGTTTGACATGCTCTTTCACCATCCTTTTCTTTCTCGGGAAGCATACTTACGTACCCACACATGCATGGCCTCACACAGCCCTGTGCACACACACGTACACACACAGCCTTATGAGTCACGCCCGCGTCAACAATGCCGATAGCAGAGATGTCATCAGAAAGTTTTTGTTTTGAGCGTGCGATAAGATTTCTTATCCTGCTGGAGTGCTGAGACGTGGCCTTGTAAACTGCAGAGGAGCCTCTGACCTGCCGTGCTCACTGCTTCCTTTCACGGGTGCATTAATCAAATTATCCATTCACAGAAATAGTGGAGAGTGCACTGAATTAGTCTCTCTGCTCCGCAACCTCTCAAGCTTAAGAGTGTCCCTAGTGTCGAGCTGACCGGCTTCCATTGTATGTGGCTGTGTCTCCCTTTGGCCTGTGAGATTGGACGGGGGAGCCAGGGCAAGGCAGGTACGGAGCAGCTCGCATGGGGGCTAACCTCTGACCCCGTTGTGGAGAGGGACTTGGGTCTATCCAACAACACAATGCTTCCAGAATACAGCCCTCTGAGGCTGCCTGCTGCTACCCATAATGAGGCCCTTTGCAGGGGTCTCTCTGGGCAGAAAGGCCCCCTGGTGCGCAGACTGCCATCCGGAGGTCTTTCACCAATTTCTCCCCTCTCTACCTCCGGCCCTCGCCTAGAAAGAGAGTAAAAACTCAATAACATTGGAGATACAAGGGGAACAATGGCCTTTAGAGGGCATCTTAACCCGCAACAAACAGTGTCAACATCTGTGGGGAGTGGATAGATAGAGAGACACTGTGTTTGCCACTGACAGAAAGGGCCCGTTCCCTGTGGGCAGGCACACTGAAAAGGCTACAGTGTTGTTTTGTTGTGCATGAGAGGGATTTGGTCCCCGTCCCCTTTCAGCTGCAGTTGAACCGCACACTGTGGCGCGGGCGACGCGATTTTGTCTGGCTGTAGAGCCGGGGCAAGAGATGAAGCGAAGCCTCCAGAGCGGGGCCTTTCTTCCCATGGCCTGCTCTCTTGGAGGGGTGAAAAAGATTATTGTTGTACATGTCGAGCCAAAAAATGCATCAAAGTCGGCGGGGAGTGTGGCGCGGATTGAGAGAGCGGAGGGTTGACGTTGCGGAAAAAAGGGGGCGAACGCGGGTACATGCGGCGTGTAGCGTGTGTTTGTGCTGTGGCCACACACAAACCCAGACGCGTGGGAGTGCACTGGATTCTCATGGGCCGTCTGGGAAAGACACTGTCCCTCTCTCCTCCTTTCTTACTTACTCTCTGAAGCGTGTGGTCTCCACTCATGTGAAGTATAAAGAATCTCTTCATCTCGCCCTTTTTGGTCCCTGATGTAAAAAGAGCTCATTCACTTGGTCCCGCACCCAAATTCCCGCTCATCCCAATTTATCAGTTACTGCCAATTGAGCCTAATTTGGAGCTTGTGGGAATCCAGGTGCTTATCATTAATGCTGTTTCACTGTGGTCTGCGAGGAGACGCGGGAGGAACTGTGTGTCATGTTCCAGCATGTCTGCAAGGGCTTCGCCAACACCGTGCTTCCTCTTGATATACTGCATCCAGACATACACGCCCACACATGCAGTTACATATAGGAAGACATGCCTGTGGTGAAGCCCCTGCAGATTGTCCTCTATCATGCCAACATGAAAACCTACATATTTCTGCACTATTAAATATATAATGTCATGTTTCCCCACTGACATATGATTTTGGTCAGTTTATCATAATATTATGTTATCATTAACTGCTTTCAACTTGGCTGGGATAAGTATAGAGTTTCACGTCTGAAAGTAAAGACATGTAGCGTTTGAAAACCATCAAAGAAAGGGGACTAATGACAAAGACAGTCTGTGGGGAACTGTATCATGTGTGATCTAAATCCTCGAGGAAAACCACATCCCGACATCATCGCAGTGCCTCACCAAAACACATCACCACGGCTGGACTTCCTGTCAGACGCTTTAGAAGAGTCACAAATAGACATTTTCATACAGAGATCAAAGTGGTTCTGTTCTGTGGGTGTCTGAGCAGACATATAGAAATGCCTGGTTTGCATAGGATACACCAAAACACACAGTGTCTATATATATATATATATATATATATATATATATATATAGACACAGTCTCTCTCTCTCTCTCTCTCTCTATATATATATATATATATATAAACACACCATGACAGGGCAACACAGTCAAGGGTAGGACATCCCATTTCCTGTTACATTGGCGATAAGAGGATGGACTCTCCAAAAGCTGAAAGGCCTTTGAAAGAAAACACTTTCCTCGAGGGTCGTCATCCTCTTGAGAAAGCTCAGATGAGGAGGGAATACCAGGGGTGAGCATCTTTAGCTTCCCAGTGAACCAGTCTGTAATGTTCATTAGCAGACCTGGGGAGAGGGTGGGGGGTTGGCATGAATGGAGGACACACCTTTGTTCAGTAACCCAGACGTTCAGTAACATTAGATATGGCTGACCTGAGGCGAATGTTGGGAGAGAGAGTGCCATAGCAGGGGGTGAGGACAGGAGGAGAAGCTGTGCCCTCCAACCAGATAATCTCTTGTATTCATTCCCCCATGGTGCTCCTTATATCCAGCACCCCACCCCGCTTTCCTTCCTCTTGTTGTTTAAGCTACTTATTGCCAAATTACAATTATTGCAAGTGGAGGTCTCCCCCCACAGGGGGGGCACTAATACTCAGACACGCACTTCCTGCCATCCTATGGTCCTGTTGGAAAGGGCCTGCAGATGAGGTGACCCTACACACATCTAATCAGTGCTTCATAGAACCGCATCAAGTGGCTTTCATTAAAGTAAATCACTGGGGGTTTTTTTCATTGTCAAGTTTAGGGGTTAGAAAACATGGGAAAAGAATAAAAGCAATTTTTTTTGCATTCTATAATTATAACAACAACAACAACAAGACGCTGTCACGTTTACCTGTGGAAGGTACTTATAATGAAAATGTCCATGTACCTCAGCATGCGATCACCACAGGGAAACAACAAAGCCCATGGGAATTCCTGGAATACGCTCAAGTTTGGGGAAAAAAGTGAAAAAGTGAAAGGTCACTTGCACAACAACACAAATTTGGTGGTCGTGATGACTGTAAACGTTGCTTGGTAAAACTCTGTCTTGCCTTTGATAAGGGAAACTATAAAATGTGCCACTTGTTTCTGGGAGCGTTTATGTGCCACAACAAATGGCAACGTGAATGCCGGAGCATGACACGCACACTAATCTCTACCCCCTTTCCTTCTGCCTCCCCTTCCAGGAAAGCAGCAGTTTAATGTGTGTCCACACAGGCTGCAAATACACACTGCCTCAGACTCACTTCTGAACCGCAAACAGCCCCCCTGTTAGGGCTGACCTTAATGAACGTGTATGTGCATGTGTGTGTGCGTGTGTGTGTGTGTGTGTGTATGTGTGTGTGTGTGTGTGTGTGCTCATGCAGCAAACACCTGGACCAGCTGCTTGCAATAAAGCATTGCCGCTGTCAGGGACTATTAAAGCACCTTGCGGGCGGCCATCTTTCTTCCTTCCTCTAAATCTCCAGCGAAGCCTCTAAAATCACTTAACAGCATCCTCCATTAATTGGCCTCCCACCTCCAGCAGCCTTAAAATTAGGGAACACATTTGTATGTGCACATGCACATTCAGAGCAGTGGAATGCTCTCACACTCACACTCACACTAAGCCACAAACCACACACGCCCTCAGGTGAGTCGAACACTGCTTTTCACATCTGCTTTTTTTTTTTTAACCACGGGCCTATTTGTGTTCTCACAGCTGAAGCAGGCAGTGTGTGGCAGGAGTAAATATATGTTTGTTTTTTTGTGTATGTAAGACACAGATGAGGCACGAGGACGAGTGGAGATCAGGTTTATCTGTCTCAGCATCTGCACGAGGACGATTTGGAGAGAACAGCTTTGTTCACTTGGCAGAGAGCTGGACGGGATCCTGCCTCAACAGCCACCGTCACAGTCATCTATTTACCAAGTAGTAGAGGAATTTTCCTTTATTGTATTTGTGCAGGGGCATGAAGACAACTATTGGTGCACTGTCATGTTCTCCCTCTCAGGACTACTCCATCACTCATGAGGTCCTACAAACATACAGGTGACGTACTGTAGCACAATCAAAGACTGTCTCTGCAAACACAGCACAGGGGAAATGATGTGTGGGAGGCAAACGTGTCTCCAACTCTGTCATCAAACTTCTGTTTTCGTCAGTTCCCCTAATGAACAATTCATAACCACTTGTCAAATGCAACAAATAGTGACTGGACACCATTATACCCTTTTCAGAATGCCACAATGTTAGGTTGATGAATGGGGGTGAACTGCGGAAACGACAATGAAAGCAACACTGTGCGCAATCAAATGATGGAACAAGAACACAATATACATGGGAAAAAAAATTAACCTCAAAGCATTAAAACCAGAAAATGATGAAGAACTGACAAAATGATAATAATGATTTACATCTGCACCTCCGTCCTGTCCATTATTGAAAGAGCGGGTAAGAGTGTTTAGGGGAACGAAGCTTGACGTGACCTTATGTGAAACGTGGAAGACCCCGTCCACCCCGGCTCTCTCCATTACAGAAAAACAAACACTGAGAATTATTTACAAATGTTACTCGACTCTGATCCGCTCAGCAGCTCAGCTGGGTGTACGCCAGCCACAAGTACATGTCAGCGTGAGGATGATTTACTGCCTCCGAGCCAGGGGCCCGCTTTAAGCCTGGGAGTGAGAGGCTGATTGACTGAGTATGTGTCGGAATGGAGAGTGTGTCTGTGGGCGTATGTGCGCGCGCGTTCGTGTGTGTGTGACAGTGAACATGTGTATGAGGGAGTTTGTGTGTGTGCGTGTGTATGTGAGAGCCTCTGTGGGTGACATCTGTGTTGGCTACTGGCTCAGAGAATTCATTCTCGACAGACCTATGCATTCCATTGTGTATGTATATACACACACACACACACACACATTAGCGCGCGTGCACACACACACACACACACACACACACACACACACTCACACACACTAGCGCACACGCACATACACATACATATATACAGAGGGTCCTCAAGTTACGACGGTCGCGAGTTACGTCGTTTTCGTGGTTACGACACATCTCCCGTGAACTTCCTTGTTTCGGCTTAAGCGGTTTGCCCCGTAAATACGTACAGACTTCTCACGGGAACTAGTTGGTGAGCACTCTGTCTGTCTCTCAGCGCGCCTACAGTGACAAAAGGCAATTCACCATAGTAAACTCTTATTGTAGGGTGGTGTTATAGCGACATCTAGTGGCACAATGTATGCACAATGGCACAATGAATATATGTTCCGACTAACGTCGAAATTCGGTTACGACACATTCTCAGGAATGGATCTCCGTCGTAACTCGAGGACCCCCTGTATATGAAAATGTTTATGTTGTATATCGGAGCTGTCTTGGAAGCCAGGCAGCAGGGGACATTGTGGTTCTTTAGGCTGCACCAGAGTTATCAGCTCATTAACACCCATTCATTATGGGCCACTTCTCTATCCCTTGCGGTGCTCTGCATTAGGACGCAGGCAGCCGACCGCTTTCACACACAGTGTAAATCACTGAGGCCAAACTCAAAGCACAGAGGGGGGGCCAAGTCAGCGACGGAGCCTCCTGGTGAGATGTGCAACCTTTATGTTTGTGTTTTTAAAGTGTGAGGGCAACAGAGACAGCAGCACATTTAAAACTCTAGAGGGCTAAAAGCTAGTTAATTAAACGACAAGACTGAGTGGTGTTTTGGTAAGGTTTTAGGGCATTGCAGTGTGTTTGTGAGAACGTGTGTGTTCTACCACACAACCAAACAATTGCCGGAACCAACAAGGCTATGACTGCCAAAAGCAAATCTGAAAAGTATTGAAATACATGTGGAAGGCCTAAAATGAAGGTACCACAGATAATTCTCTACTGAGCAGTCATGTTGCTGAGAGGATGTGTGATGCAGCTGCAGAGTCTCTATAGGCAAGTTCTCAGAGGATGAATGACGCCCTAAACTGCAGCTGCTGGAGGTGTGGAGAAGCACTGAAGGAGTGTCTCTGTGTATTTATGTGTCAGCACTTTGTCCCTCGATATTATGATCCTCTCAGCACCTTCATTTGGAAGACAACACAGGTCCATATGGAGAAGAAACTAAGAATAAAGATCAAACACGTATAGACTAAAAGACTCTGACCCCTTAGACGTGTTCAATAAAGACCTAATAACATTGCATCCCATTATCCCAGTTTTAACCAATGGGTGGTTTGAGATTGTTGATCACAACCGCAGCTATGTAAGAGCTGAAACAAGTTCAAAGGTGAGGCTCAATTATCCCCATGGAGAAGAGCCACTCGCAGAGTAACCACATGCGCACACCTCAAACCCACAATGCACAAGGGGCTTTGTATCACTGTCATCAGTCCTAAAATTTAGGACATCTCTCAGTCACTACAATGGAAGCCGATGCCACTCCTGGGGCCTGGCTATTATCCGCTCCTGCTTCAAAAGCCGTCCTTGGTGAGGAAAGTGAAGAAGAAAGAGGTACAATCCTCTTATTATCAGGCAAATAAATAGGAGCATATGGACGTGCCACTCACAATCTGTTCCTGGCTGCTTTGGGCACAGTTTCACTGAAAAGCGTTTTGAGACTTAAATGGAGGGGTTGATGAGGTGAGGGATCTTTACCTCTTCAGGATTTTCTTTTGAAGGCTCAATTTCTCTAACCTCTAAAAAACGGCAGAGAAGAAAAGCCATAAAACCTATTTTCTATTACGTCTCTTTAAAGCGGCGCCCACAAGTGATGGGATGGGGGGACAGCGGGAGAAAGACAAACTGGCTACTGGGTACCATTTACATCACTCACATATCGATGTAAATAAGGTGATCTGGCCGCTCAGCACTTCGTTTACCCCAGACACAGAATAACAACACACGTCTTTGTATCTTAGATTGTGCGGCGAATTTGTTTTTGCACATATATCTATCTCCTCTCCCTCTCAATCACAATAAGTTGGTGCCATAATAGGATTGTCAACGACCAAGGAGTGACAGCTTAAAAGAAACGCTTTCCAGTTGAAATGTGCCTTTGAGGGCCGATTTTCCAGAGCTTTCTTGCTCCACTTTAAAGCCCCATCCAATTCAGCGGCCCTTTCAGTGTAGCTGGGATACAAATCCATGCCACTGCAGCTATCACGGGCCCCGAATGAGCATAAAAAAAGCTGCATTACATCTTGCTTCGTTCTCGCCAAAGGTTCTCTTTGGCTTCTCATGTGCTGGGGCCCACTACAGCGCAGAGTGGCCCGCGAGTTGGTCTGCCAAGCGTCTGTGTTACTGGGATTCGTCATAGGGAAGTCAAAGAATCGCTATTAAAAACAATGCAAGCAGTCGCCATTTCATCGCAGCTCAGCCTATCTCATTTCAGGAGCGCCATTGTCATGCTGCTGGCTGCCAAAATGCAAACCCGAGGCCACTTACCAATCAGCCGTCTGCAGGAGTTCTTTTTTTCAGTTGGGCATTGTGCTTTTACGGTTCTTTGCTATTACTCCATCTCTCCCTTTTCTTCCCTGCTGGAGCTGACAGTTTGACAGATTTCAGGAGTGCTGGTGTTTTAGCCAGCGTGTCTTGGAGGCAGTGGCAGCGGCTAACCATCCCCAGCCAAGGGCTACTGCGGTGCCTCCAATCCTTTTTGTGGGTGATTTCAAGGCACGCTCACGCCATCTCACACCATCCGCCCTCCTACGGCCTCGTCACAAAAGGGGTGAATTGTGCAACCTCCCCCGTAAATGTTCCTACACTTACAGGAGATGATGAAGTAAAACCTGCTTATTATTTTCACTGGTTTGGAGTTAGATCAGGTCAAAGCAGAGACAGATGTAGGAGAGGAGAGGTAAAGCAGAGCTGTCTGATGGTCCTTCCTTGTTTTGATCACAGAAATAAGTCCAATACAATATCACAGTCTCTTATATACAGGGCATTTTCATATTTATGATACCTGTGATTTTTCTGCGTCCGTCAAACAAAACTCTAAACAAGAACAAAAAGCCACATTGGTGAGTTTAAGGGACAGCTTTCAATGACACTGCAATATTTCATTCATTCTATACTCCAGAGGGCGCAATAGTAAACTCGACCACCCCAGTACTCACCAGAATGAGAATGAAACAAATGCTTTTTACTTTTTTACGATTTGAAATATTTTCTTGAAATAATGAAATAATTCAGGGAAAATAAAATTGACAAGATTCTAATACTGAACCAAATTCCATGTGATATCTGTTTCTGATGAAGTCTTTTTACCTGGTGCCTGCACACAAAGAGGGTTTGGAAGAAAAAGTACCCGGAACCAAAAAATATGAAAATAAGAAGATATGACAAGATACGGTAAAATATACAACCTAATTTCTTGGTTTAAGCAAATTTCAAGTCCCTTGGAACTGTTGAAAAAAATATATGAGAATTGAAACTTATTTTTCTTCACAGAAAATTTAATGGGGCATAAAATAAAGCTTGATCTTTGTCTCTGTAAAATCAACAGACAAATTCTGTTTGTTCAATTCATATATTTCTTTAGTGGACAACCTCAGAGACTCTCAAAAGGGTGCAAGCCTTGGCCTTTTGAGAAAATTGCTATTGGCAGCACATAACTTCGTATCGATCCGCACGGCATCATTTGCATTTGAAATGGGCCCTATACGCGCCCAATCGAGTATGATAGAGTCAGACAAAGGATAAAAGGAACAGGAGGGCAAAAATGAAAGACGGGACGCTAGAATATAAAAGTGAGCAAACGGAGAGGAGTGAGAAGAGAGAGCCATGTGAAGGAGCCGTAAACAAAGAGAGCAGCCAAAAAAAATAGGAGAGAAAAAAAACAAAACTTGACTGCATGAGTGAGTTGGTGGTGCTGAAGAGGAGCCAAGCCCCACGGCACTCACCAAAACCACATCTTCATATGCTGCAGCGCTTCCCTCTCCACAGTCCAGCCTCTGGCCGTGCAATAAATACATTTTCAATTACAAGCACAGGGGGAACAAAAAGGACGAGGGGAAAAGAGGAAGGAAGAAGGGAGGAGGGACCTTGAGTGAATCCCCTGGATGACACCTAAGGCCACAAGTCTCAGATGTGCCACGACTGAGGGGCCCAGCGTCCTGCCCCGGCACACGCGCACAGGCTAATCACTGTCTGGCCCTTTGCAGCCAGTCAGGCATTTAACAGATCCAGGGCCTGATTCCAGAAGTGCTCCAGCCAGGCAGTTTGATGGAACACCTGCAGTGAAACAGGATCTTAACTGGATGCAGTGCAACCTAAACCCCACACAGATGGAGGGCTGTGGGACCCGCCACAGGGTCGGGGGCCCGGAACGTGTACTGGACTCCAGACATATCACCACTGGCACCTTTGAAGATTATTAAAGGTGGCTGTTGTCAGGGCTAATATAAGGTTTACATCAGTACCACTGAATGTAATGGTGATATCAGACTCCAATAAAACCTCTGACAGTGTATATGTAATACCACTTGTGAATATAGACTGTGTGAGACACCGTAATGTGAGTGTGATCAACACGTCTGCGGCGACCGACACACGTTCATCCACTTAAACCACAAAGCACGTACATCCACCATATTTATTTTTTATAATCTGAAAATGATCCGAACATGAGCTGGTTTCACTGGGTCTAATAACGACACATCAGCTGTTTGAAAGTACAAACAAAAAACAGACTCGCCTATTTATATCTAGATGACATAGCAAAGATGCATTAGATAGCGGTAGCCGCGATGGCGGTTCATACCTGGAGGCACAAACAACAGTAGATGTTCAGCCACAGCCACAGATTTAACAAACACATGTGGGTGATGCACGGTTCAGAAACATCTACTGAGCAGACAAACCGTTTTCTGATGAGTTAGTTTGTGCACAAGAAAGAAATAGAGTGAGATTGTGTAAGAATTAAGAAAAAATATTGGGGAAACTGGGAAGCATCAAAAACACATAAAAAGATATTGTTTGTCGAACCTTAAATGCACTCACAAAACAAGATTACACAATAAACACTTACTCCCAACCTAATTATTATTATAAAATGGATTTGTAATTATCACTGTCGTAAATATACAAAGTCTAAATAAAACGCACTCCATAATGTCAAGTCAAGGATAACCTCCCTCTGACGTGTCCTTGCCTTGACACATAAGCTAAGAATCAACTTTTAGAAATGAAGGGGTGGCCAAAGTATTTGACGAGACGTGATCAGTGGCGTGCCGTGACTATACAATGCACACACACACACCCCCACATTTCACCAGGCTCCATGGGAATGCTGGGTATCCCAGATGCAACACAATACACCAGCCAGCAGGCTTTACAGTCACCAAATATGGGCCGGTGCAGGGAAGTTAGTGATAAATTTGTCGGCAGGTCTGGTTTCAGCAGCACAAAGCAGAGCGCTGCCTCAGCTGCACGGGGCTGTCACTGCACACCGCCCAGGGTCACGGTCTCTGTTGTGAGCACCGTGACCGCTGCGGTAATTACCTAAATTAGTAAAGGAAAAAAAAACCCAAAAACGTCAGCATTCCTGAAGTGTCAGAGGGGCGGGGGTTTGTGTGGGCTGAATGTGAGTTGGATGCTCTGATTCCAGGGTGGATGTGAAGGGATTTAAGCATTCAGGAATTTCCCCTTTCCTTATGCTCTCCCTGTCACCCATCCCACCCATCACCCCACCCACCCCTTGATCAGCCCCTGCTTCTCAATGGAGGAGGAGAAAGAGGGGTGGAGGGAAGAGACGCGCTGGAGGTCAAGAGAAGTATGTGGTCTGGCCCCCTGGGTCAGGACAGGGCACTGGGATGCGTGACCTTAGGGTCGGTCGATGTTGTCATAGCTTTTGATACTGTAACTAGAAAATAAGTTGCTGCTCGGGGTCAGATCACCTTATTAACGGGTTATTAAACGGCAGGTTTATTCAGATGTAATTGGCTTACAGCTGTAACCAGATTGGCCCTGCCTCAGTCCTTGGCCCCAGATCTGGTTATGTTTCACCTTTCCCTTCCCAGCCTGCTGGCAGTAGCAGCAGCCGCAGCCAAGCGTGCTCCCCAGAGATGATGAGCTAGCCAGCGTCAGGAGGGCTAACGAGGACCACGCTTTCGCTGTTTCCACCGGTCCTGCCAACAGCTCCCAGACAGGGCCCCATTTCACGGCTGCCTGCTCAAGGTGTGGGACTGAGCGTGGGCCCCACAGCTGGTGGGGGGCTGCGAAAGAGAAATGGGTTTGGATTTTTTTGTGCATGAGGTGTAGGTGTGTGTGTGTGTGTGTGTGTGTGTGTGTGTGTAAAAGCATTCTGACTCATGAGACTGTTGTAGTTATAGTTCAAGTGTGCATGGGAGGTAGTCGTATGGCTCTTGGTGGAATTTCCATGTCATTTCCCCTTTATCCAATCAGCAGGCCCGTGGGCCCCCAGCCTTGTCTGGCAGGGGGTTGTGGGAACCACGGTCCGACTCCGGGAGTTGATGTGATTTAGGCCTTGCTTGAGGGGAACGCGCGGCTATTTTGACAGACGCTTGGCCTCCTGCTCAGACTGAGGTCTACAATTACACAGGACATAAACACGGTGTGCTGAGGCCAGGCTGGAGTCTGAGGGCCCCTGGGAACGGAAAACACCGCAGAGCTTTGCGGAAGCCACAGAGGCCTTGGCAGGCGCCCACGGACAGCCATCGCGTGACTGTGGGAGAGGGATGACTCGTGCGTAACACTGGAGAACCACACTGTGTAACATCAAGAGATGCGTACGTACATGAAAGGGATGTCCTGTGTAGTAATACAGGCCGTTTGTGTACAAATACATGTCTGTATACTGTATATCACTCAAACATATCGACAAATAAACATCCAGTACAGAGCGGCTATATTTGGATGGCACAGTCCTTCACTTTCATCCCAAGCAGGCCACATACACATCTGTTAACCAACAACACTGTGTCCACGTCAGACCTCATCGTTCTTCCTGTAAAGCAACACAAGTTCACTTTCACCCCCGTGTCCCGTCCCTCACCCCTTCCTCTCTCCCCCCCGAACTTGGGGGGTGAAAGTGAAAGAGACTCACCGGGGCTCGTGTTTCCTTTTCCTACCCAGAGAGGAAGCTCCGCTGGGTCTAAAAACAATTACACATTCGAGTGCGTTAAATCAACTGGCGTTGTGGCAACAATGCGACGGCTGCCACTGTTATTTACTGTAATGAACTAGAGCCCATTGTCGGACCGGCGCTCTTTGGGGACCTCTCATTGAGCCGGGCTGAATGTAACAAGCCCTGAATGGATGTCAGCCGACATAAAGGTTTTTGAGCAACAGTGAGAGTGTTGCCTTGTGGATAAAAAGAGTGGCAGCGAGATCATATTTACCCACCATTCAGCCTGCTTTATGTTCGCCCATCGGCCACATCCTATTTGGATAAATCAGGGACAGAGGGAGCGGCCGACAGACTCGAGTGTAGTTTCCACAGTCAATTCAGAGAGGGACCTGACACAAGCATGGGAAAGCAAATAACCCGGATTAGACTTCTTCAAAGGCCCGGCCCTGTGAAAGATGGGAGCAGGAGGAGCAGACAAAGGTGGGAGTTAGTAGTACACACACACACACACACACACACACACACACACACACACACACACACACACACACACAGAAAGTTGAGATGGTGTATAAAAATCCATCCAACTGAGCTGTGGGTTTGTTTGGCGGCTGAGACAGACGATCAGGGATGTGTGGGGTAAGACCGATTGGTGTGTGTCTGTGTGTGTGTGGGTTTGGGGGGGGGGTAATATAGGGGTAGCATGAGGACTGCATGTTGAGGCATCCACACAGCAGGATCAGACTTCACCTCACCTGCCTGGTGTGTGTGAGTGCGATGCTCAGCCCAAGTCGAGCCAGACCACTGCTGCCCGGGTGTGTGTGCGCACGTGCAGTCGTTTGTGGAAACTTCTTATCCCGTCTCCTGAGTGCAAGAGAAGTTCAGCCGAGGATGTCTGCGTTTCATTAAAGCCATCGGTGTATATCAGCTGCACACGAGCGCCGATCATAGTAGAGCGAGTTTCCAGCAGAATGCGGGGGAATCTGACAGCGTCAGCTCGCAGGAGCTCTGTGCAGCAGTGTTGAACGTGCAGACAGTTTAGCAGCACACGCCATAGCTTACCTCAAACCACAACAACACTAATGCTGCTGGCTAACGTCACCGTGGAGGAGGCGGTTGAGAGTGTCACTGCTCCCCTGACAGGAAGTCATGTTCCACACATGTGGTACATACGTCTGTCCTCACTTCTGACATGACGCGCACCCAAAGACAAACCCCTTTCAACAGCAGGAATATTCACAGCTGTGTGCGTGTGTGCGCGTGTGCATGTGTTATTCATGCTTCAGTCCACTCCCCCTCCTTCTCTTCCTATCTTTTCATATCAAAGCGAATTACCCTCTTTTCCCCCAAGAGTCACGGTAGCCTCCGAAATGTACACAAACACACACTTGTATACGCGCACTTACATGCGCGCCCACACACACACACACACACTCTTCTACATGTAGGAGCGCAGCACTCCTCTCCCTCAGGCGGTCTGGCTGTAAGATGATACCTCGTCTCGGAGCATTTCGCACATGCCTTCCCGGACAGTTCCCACACTCCCAGCCGCCTCAGCCTGTCTGACCTTTGCCAAGCACACCACCCTCCCCACTGCCCCTCTGAGCCGCCTTCCTCCCTCCCCAGCTCTCCCTCCTCTTCCTCGTCTTCTCCCAGGGCCTGCGGTTTGGACAGCTGTGGCCAAGCTGGCTGCTCGGCTTGTGGAAAACATCCGCCACACATGGAGGACTGCAGTGATCCTTCTTGGCCTCTCGCTGGCTGACTGGCTGGGTGACTGCTTGCCTGTTTCCCAATCCCACAAACACATTATTTCACCCATCCAAGACTACTTACATCCCCATGCTCCATCTAACCCCCCCCCACCACCACCACCACCGCCACTGAAGACAATATGTTTCATATAGGGGGGGATTTTTTTTTTAAAGCTGTGGGGAGTGATGAAGAAAAACCTCAGTTGACATCGACTTGCGTTGTTGTTGTGGTTACATGAGTTACACCTCACATCAGCTGGACCACTCGCACGTCACACTATGCTTCAGCAAACCTTTACGCATAAAGAGGTGAACGGGAAATCATTTATTCTCCTACTTTTGGACCTCACTCTTGGGTACAGAGGCGCCGACAGGAATGCGCCAGGAATTTTAGTGCATTCAAATTGGGCCCCGATATGCAGTATATACTCTCCTATTTTTTGGGGCCCCTGTCAGTCAGGGGTTCTTGGAATCATCATAATTTCAACCCCCTATACAGCGCCCCTACTTGGGTATATTGAAAACTACATCACAACCTCTCCCACAGACAGATTTGTTTAAAATACAGAATTTGTTCTCCAGGATGCACACAAAACTAAAAGTCTTGTTAGGATGTTTTGGGGTTTTTTTGCAGTGCAGAACTAATCCCCAGCAGCATGGCTCCAATTTAAGGCCTCCCCACTGACACAGTGTGGGACATAAACAGGCCTGGGTTGCAGCTCACCCCCCCATTCCACCTTCTCCCTCACTATTTACTCCACACACACGCACACGTACACACGTACACACACACACACTGCAGACCCTCTATCACCACCAGCACCTCATCCAACCTCCACATATGAAACAGATTTTGTTTTGGATCTGGACTCTGGCCACTGCTTGGAGCTTTTTTCCTCCTTATGCATGCTCCAAAGTTAAACACACACACACACACACAGGCACAGGCACGTGCACGCACACACACACACACACACACAGGCACAGGCACGCGCACGCACACACATACACACACACACACACAGACACAGATTTGTGCTGTTAACTTCGTTAGGACTGAGCACCAACTTCCATTCATTGCATCCTTTAGCTGATAAAGGCAACACACACACACACACACACACACACACACACACACAGGCACGTGCACACACACACACACACACACACACACACAACAAATTCGTGTTGTTATTTGCTGTTATCTTTATCAGCCCTAAGGAGACACACACACACACACACACACACACACACACACACGCACACACACACGCACACACACACACACACACACACACACACAGATTTGTGCTGTTAACTTCGTTAGGGCTGAGCACCGACTTCCATTCATTGCATCCTTTAGCTGATAAAGGCAACACACACACACACACACACACACACACACACAGATATTTACACACTGTTTTCCGCTACACCCGTCTCTGTGCCCCCTCTCTGAAGCGGTTACTGGCAACATTCTCCTTGTTGCACATAGAAACAGCAGAGTCAAGTCTTTCCTCCAGTTTCCTCACCTTCCCTTCTTCACACAGCGATGAAACTGAAGCGTGATGAATAGAGGGAATGGAGAGAGATGGAGGATTACACCCCTGGATTGAATTTTGAAGGGAGCAGCTTTACAGTAAAGGGAGAAAAATATAATGTTGATGGTGTTGCCGACACCTTGCATCACATTTCCCCCTCTGTTTGAGACTGGATTACGGTAGGGAACCAAAGTCTTGTCAGGGCGCTGGCAGCCTAACCTGAGAAGCAAGGGATTCCACAGGGTTAGAGGTTGAATTCAGCCATGGTCCACACGTGCAGTCTCTCAAACACACACACAAACTGGTATATCTGCTGGGCCACTCAGTGTCTTATGGCAGATGGAGGAGAGCAGGAGAAAGCCTCAAGCAGTGTGAACAGTGTTTGTTTGAAAGCTAAAGCATCCAGCCATTTTTGTTTACGTTCATCAACTGAATTCTCAAACTTTACGTTCAAACATCCATTGCAAATACATTTCTAAGCTGTTTCTGTACTGACGCCAGCAGAGCATCTAAAAGTCCAAGACTGTCTCTGTGCTTAATAGTTAGACAGTTTGTGATGCTGCTGAGAAGGCGGGGCCAAAAGTCAAAAAGGCCAAATAAGTGTTTGTATCCTGTAAATAAAATGCTTTACATAACTGTGTGTTTTTGGAAAAATATATTCATTAGCGATCATTATGAATTTATTTTATCCCTAAAAACATTTCAGGTGTTGTGTTCAAAGACTGGACTGTAGTGGGGACAAAAAGAAAAAGAAAAAAAAGCGCACCCACACTCCGAATGCATTCCCGCAATTCACATACACACCTACACTTACACCTACATAAAGACTCAATTCCCTGCCCATCCTTTTGCCTCCCTCCTCCTCACTACCTCCATCCATCCACCCGTGTCCCATGAGGGGCTTTTGCTCCAAGGCTGCGGTGCGCTCATAAAAAAAAGAAAAGAAATTGCTTGCCCTGATGATGGAAAAAAAAAACGACACCAAAAAAAGGCAAGGCAGAAGAAATATAGTCGGAAAACAAAGTGTTAAGTTGAAAAGTGAGCGTTTTCTCTTGCTCTGAGCTCTTGGTCCAGGCTCACAGCATCCCTGGATGCCTCAGTCTTTCATCATTTGGCAGCCTGGCTCTGCAGTTCAGTTTTACCTCCTGGCTGGAGGCAAGCAAAGCACCACTCACTCTCCACACAGCAAGCAAGAAAGAAAGCGAGAGAGGGAGACACAGACAAAGAACGAGTGAGAAAGCGAAACGCAGCCTTTCATGCAAAAACAACCTCTAGAGTCGTCCATGGCATGGGCCCCTGTCTCTTTATTCTGTGCGCTTCCCTCTGCACCTCCATCTCTCTCCTCTCCTCTGTTTGCTCCATTTTCTGATGTGCTTCAGCTCCAGAAGTAAAATGTTTGTCATTATATAATCTGCAGCAGCACATAGCTCCCAGTGATGGAGACGTTGAAAGCAAAGTGGGGGAGATGTGTGCTGGCGAGGTAGAACAGCGTGACCTCTGATGTCCTCCTCTCCTGTTTGGAAGGAAGCAGAGTCTCTCTGGTATTACTGCTGAAACGCCGAAAACAGCCGCGCTCAGCGCTTTAAGACTGAGACGCCTTCGTAGGCGATTTTCAAAGACCAACCCGTTTTACCTGTTTCCTTCATGAGGCTCTCTGAAACCGAAAACTCACCAATTCTTGAGGCTGTTTCTCTCTATTTTTTTTTTTTTGCTTCTTTGTTTATTTATTTTTTGTGGTTACAAAACCCTCAAACCGGGCTGCTAAAAGCACCAGGGGCTTGACGACCGATTTACAGATCACCACAAATCCTATTAATAACACATTCAAATCAATTTGTTTTCGTGCAGCGGCCTGAGAAGTAAATAAAACTAATGCTTAATTATACAAGCGCAAACACGGGCTGAAACCGTGCCCAGGGAAATAAGATCACAACCTCCCGCTAAGCGAGTAAACTGCACCGACTGCGCTGAACAGTACAATGCTCTCCACCGCTGAGAGTGAACACAGGTTCCCACAGGGCGTGATAAAGCACCCCTACCATATGCATTCTTTCGCCATGGATATGCCACCATGAACAAGACACTCGGCCATGTCAGGCCAGGCTGAGAAGAAGACTGATGTGTCTCATCATTAGTGCTGATCGCCTTCCCCTGCGGCGACATGTATGTTCCTACTGTGGCGGCCCAGCGGGACTTCACTGGCACCCCGCTAAGAGTTCTGGGAGCAGAGGCATCTGGTGGTAAACGTCTTCCTCCCACTCAGACTCATGGGGCCAAACAGGAAAACACGCAGATGCCCACACACATATATTCAGAAGCTTGCATGCAGATACATATATACATTTTAGAGCGCATACACTAGTACACACAGATCCACAGACACTTGCAACCCCTGACACACACATAGACACACGCATTTATATATGCAAACATATACACAAAAGACTGGCGAAAATGGGTGCAATTTGGCCTCTGGGGGAGTCTGCCCGCCGCCAATGGCCCCTGCTGAGTTTGCCCAGTGGGAGCTCCAATGCTAGCTGCTAGCTTCACAGTGGGGTGTCTGGGAGATGCGGTCCTGCAGACTATAAGACTAGGCGTGGTGTGGTGACCACCAAGGCCTTGGCCCTCAGACAGGCCGCAAAGACTGAATGTTTCTCAGGGCCAAGTATATGCTCTTCGACATGGATGATTTTGATGATTCGTTTGCAACGGCTGTTCCCATGGCCTTAAGTCGAAGGGTCCTGAGAAACGAGCTTAATCATCTTTTTCATCGTTAAGGGCCAAGGAAAGAAATCAATCCTCCAATAGACTTGTTGGGATGTCTGAAAGGGTCTGCAATACAGATGTGTCATCTCTGGTGAGACTTTATATATAACTGCAATATAAGTAGAGGAACACAGGAGTATATAAAGAACTCTAAAGAACAAAAGGTAGATTTCTTATAATTTGATTTGCATTTTAGGTTTTCACGGCTGGAAAAACATCACAATCATCACTTAAAGCAGTCAAAAATAAAAGGTTGAACGGGTTGGATTTTGGCATCGCAAAAAAAGCTCTGATTCAACAAGTAACTGTCCAGATCAGAAAAAAAATCATTAACGACAATTTTATTGTACCATTATAAGTAAAAACTGATTTTATCCAACCTTTGTTGATTGTAGTTGCTATTGGTCCTAAGAACAGAAGACAATTGTTTTGGAAAGCTATCTGTGTGTAAATAAGCAATAATGTATGTATCCTTCGTGGCCTTAGTCAAACTTTCACTTACGAACTATACATTTCAGATATGAAATCTGAAGATGAGAAAACTGCTGACTCCATGTGTTTGTGGCAACTCTTTATCTATGGGGGAAAGGAAATTTAGAAAACTGCTTTGGAATAAATAAGCTTAAGAATTTAAAAGTCAGCGATTTGATTCAACATCAAACACGTTCCACTGACGTTTAAACAAAAATCAGGTTTAGCTTAATCACAGTGTAGCTGAGTTGAGCTGATAAAAAATGTGATCGCCTGTCTAATCACTGTGTTTGATTCTTTTATTACCATGCGATATTTGCAAAGCCTCACCAACATAAACCAAAAGCCACAAGCTTATAAACCCCAAACCATTGTTAAGCCACATATTACTGACTCCCGCTGACCTCAGTGGTCTTTGGTGCCCGTGTCAGATCACCAGAGAAGATTGGCTGTTGATTGATGAGCCATCTCATCATGGCCACATTTACCTGCCACAGCTCAGGAAGGACAAAACCACTGGGCCGGGCCAGAACTAACTTAATTCTTGTCTTCCGCCCCTTTGCAAGGTATGGGAAAAATGGTCTGGATTGAAGAGTTTGGGAGATGAGAGAAGTGGGACTTGAATGGAGCCAAAAGGAGAAAAGGGCTGAAAGGAAAAGGAACTCGGTCAATGAGAAGGGGGCAGGAGAGGCTGAATGCACCATTCCTTGGTCTACAGTGTTGATATTTCTCTCAATGGCCTCTTCTAAAGTGAGCGGTTTAAGCCACCCCGACACACTAAATTTGCCCTTTGTGCACGGTGAGGCCCCTAGCTGTCGTGATGCAAGGTGAGGAGGCACTGGGGGCAGATGGAACCTGCTTGTCACCTCAATGGTCTCCTTTCTCCCCCTGTATGCCCTCCCTGGCCTGTCCCGCCCATCGCCACCATTCACCCAACGCTCCAGTGGGAACATCCATGGACCCTGTGCATTGGGACGGCCCTATATAATGAGCCCCTCTGGATGGCTTGAATGTGGCGCCATTGTTCTACCCAGAGCCATTAAACCACCTCCTGGGCAAACAAGAGCGTCCCTCTTCCTTTATGGGGCCCAAGAAAGCAACAAAGAGAGGAGTCATTGAGACACAGAGGGGCCGCCCTTTGTTTGGTGTCCTTTTTGCTGCTCCTCAATGCCTGGGCTGGGAAGGGGAGGCTCCTGTTGGTCTTTAGCGCTCCTCGTATCGCCACAATCCCTTGTTTGGCCCAAGTGGAGATGTGAACTTAATTGACTTGAGTGGCCCCAGTGCACCATGTAGCAAATAACCTGGTGGAGATACAGAGAGGGCATTGTATATGTGAAAGCGTTTTAGCCACTGTGTCACTGTGGCCGAAACCTGCGAGGAGGTAGCGTTTCCCGGCCCGTACACCTCCTCTTAATTAAACCCTGGAGAATTCTTATACAATCTGACTTCAGCTGCGAAATGTGGCTGACCTGCAGTTGATAACACCACTGTAGAGAAATGGGATATTGAAGGAGGTCACAAGACTCCTGTGTAGTAATGAATGATAGGGTGTTAAAATCATTTTCGTTTC
Source organism: Trinectes maculatus (assembly GCA_016785345.1). Lineage (NCBI taxonomy): Eukaryota > Metazoa > Chordata > Actinopteri > Pleuronectiformes > Achiridae > Trinectes > Trinectes maculatus. The sequence continues at coordinate 72,502 of JAFBJQ010040039.1, forward strand.
TACAATGGGCCGAACTGAAAACCGTACATCCTTTTACATACCAGGGCTAATGAGATCGCTGAGGCCCACCTCACATGTCAGACAATTACAACTGTAAGCATTTACATAACAGACCGAAACGGGAAGTTAATTGAAGAATAGTCTGCATGTGCTCAGGGATTCTGAATGGACAACACAGTGTGAGATGTTTCGGATGCCTTCCCTGTGTGCCACTCGTAAGTGACATTCCAGCCACTAAAGCAGTGAGAGTCCTTTTGATATCCTGATGTTAAGAGGAAGTGGGCTGATGTCAGGTTGTATGATCCCTCACATCTAAACAGGCTCTGACCCCAGCCTTTCCTCCAGCCATGATCCAGGGCCATGAGCCTATAGACTGAGGGCAGGTGTTGAGCGCATGGCTCTGGAGGAGAGGTTAAGGAGAGGAGTCAGCACCTCCCTGTGCGCTGCGGACTGGCTTGCTGCCACCATGTCATCCATCCTGTAGTCTAATCGAGTTATTATATCAACAAATCTCCCATCGGGGGCCCCACAGCTGACACTCCGAGAAAGAAGCCCAGAGGGGGCTGACAAATTTCGAGCAGCAGGACACTGGGGAAAGGAGCCAGCCTGCTAGGCGGCAATGAAAGGTACCTGCAGCCTCCGGTCAAGCTCCCCTCTGGGGACGACACTCACGCTGGGCGCCATGCTGGGGCGGTTATTCGATTAGACTACGTGCTATGTGGTCAACTCCATTCTGCAGCCCCGTGGCTGAGTGAACCACCCACTGGGAAAACTTTTCAAGTTACCATGGGGAGAGAAAAAAAAACACTGTGGGGTAAAAAAAACAAACAAAAAAACATCCAATCTATTAAAAATAACTACAATGTGAAAGCTGTGATTTGTGTGGGTCAAAGACCTGCAGTGTGAGCAAAGGTCATTTAAAAATGTCTTTCCCCGTGTTAAATAATTAGATTACTGATTAAAACACGGTTAACAAATTCTAAGTAGGCAAGCTATTTCAAATAAAGCGATCGCATCACTTCAAAAAGATCACATTCAATATTTTTATAAATATGACCAATATGTTTACGATCGTTCAACAAAATATTTTAATTTGTGGTTGATGAAGAATTTCACTGTCCGACATCACACACATCCGCAGTATTGCGCTCGCACTCTGGCACAGAGGAATACCCAGCAGGGGTGGATGGGAGAAGGGGGTACTGGTGTTGGCCTGAGAGTTGACCTGCCACTCCACTGCTACCTGCTGTTCGGGCACAAAGGGGCCCCACGGCGAGCTGTGTCAGGAAGAAAAGCCAGGCGGAGAATGCGTCAACTCGAGCGCCACAGAGAAGAAGACCCTCGTCTATCCTCCATGACCACGATGTCATCCATGAATACTATTTACGCCACGGGAAGTCTTTTCTCTAACAGACTCACCCCCCCGCTCCCTCCTCTTCGTCTCGCACCCTTGCCACATTCACAGAGAACCTTCTTCTCGTCTGTGCTCTGCCTCATCCTTTTCTCTCTCTTTTCCACCCTTTCTTTCTTTTTTTTTTACAGGCTTAATCAAGAGAGATGCTCCCCAAGCATTGCAAATTGATTATGGCTCTGAACATTTATTACATGACAGCTGGGGGTCCTGCATGGTGGGGATGTGAGCGAGAGGGAGCGTGCTGGGGAGAGGAATGTGGGCTCACCCTCGGGAGCGTCATTATGATCACACATTCCGTCACTGTCATGGGGGGCGGCCACTGCACGCTCATTTCACAGAGGAGCTGCAGGAAAACGGGAACAAACTATGAAGACAAGTGACTTATGTCTCATAAAGCGCGTGGATTTAAGTTCACAACCGCTTCCACCTCCCTATTTTATTGTTTTTTTTTAATGTATTGAGTTCAACTGAAGGATTACAAGGCTCTTTGTTCCTTGAGACATTCAGATCTCTCACGTCTAATAATCACACATTAAGAAACCAAGTGCATCTTAATGATATACCGTATATGTTGGGTACATTTTAGACCATGTGTGTGCTTAATCCGCCAATAATGATCACGATTGGAAAAAATTATGGGAAACATACAGGTTCAAAACAACAACAGCATCAACGCTGCAATATAATGCAATCCAGCACAGCAGCCTGGCAATGCATACTTCCTTTATACAGAATAAAAGGTTCCTTGTTTTGTTCAAACTTCCACAAACTACTGCAACGTCTTCCCGTGAAGACACTATATCTGACCTGTATATTTGAATGATCGTATTTTTGACAAAAATTAAAAATGTGGACCCCATTATTTTTCTTTTGTTATATCCATATATTTTACAATGAGCCGTGTTGCTAGTGAACACATGGGCTCACTACAGCAAATGTAATTATGTCATCATTGGCTGTTTCACCTGATATTGTTTTGACATCTCTGTGCGTGTCTGTTGAAAATTTGGAGACAGTGTGGGAGACAGAGTTTTGCACTTTGTTGTCTGAATCGTCTGCACATGAGCAGGGAAGTGTCACTGCGGTGTAATGCAACTTACAGTGAAAGTCTTCACGAGTGCACATAATAAAAAAGATGCTCTGTGACACAATTAAAATGACACTGCAAAATCAGTTAGTGTTAAAACAGTAAAATCCCATGTGAGGCCACTTTCCGTTTCACTTGAATTGACTTCCTTTCACTGAAATGGGAAAGTGGACATAGAGCGCTCCATACAGACCCACAAACAAATCCCCTTCTGGCTCACACAACCCTATCCGCACAACAACAAATGTGGAATCACAATGTAATGGCCTTTGATGAGTTTGTTAGCAGGTTTATTTTGGACACTATCAATATCTTCAGATGTTCTTCAGGAAGGTAATGGCCACATCACTCACACGTTTTAGCTTATTGTTGGATCTAAAACTAGATACAGGTTGACAGCAAATCCACACATATTCAACCTCCCGTTGCTCTTTGCAGACGCAGCACCAGAGGGAGGGGGCTAGATTGTTGGGGTGACCCCTGTTGGGCCCAGTTCTAACGCTGGCCGCGGCACCTTCCAGTGGGACAATGGGATTGTGAGCGGCAGGATGCCAGTTCTCAGTTCCCACATTACTCTGCACAAAGCCACTGCCAACGTCTTATGATTAGTACGTCAGTGTTGCCCGCAGAGCTCTTGCTGGGAAGGATGCAAGCTTAGACCCACGCCAAGCCAGGGCGCCGCCAGCACTTTGAAGAATGGAGAGAGGGTGAAAGAGAGGGTTACAATGAATACCTAAAACCCCCATTCAGCTGGAACTGGAGACGCACAGGTTGCCTCTGTGGTCGGTCCTCCCCTGTTCCCCCACTCCCTCTGTCCCCTTCTTTACCTTAGCATGAGAATTTGCTGAGGTCTGCAGCTTCCTCTGAGACCTTTTAGAAAGTGAAAGGACAACAACAAGACACGGATGGGGGGGAGCGGAGGGGGCGGGCGTTTACAGAGCAGCTCCATCAAAAATGGCACAGCCCAGACCTGGCCCAAGATGCTCACGTTGCTGTGTTAATAGCCCGCATCAGCAAAAAGACAAAAGGGACCCTGCAATTATTAGACTTGAGAGCTGGCTGCAGTGAATGGGGAAGTCCAAATGAAGTCATTGTACATTGATGGAGGAGTTGAGGGTTAGCTGGGGTTCAGCTACAGACCAATACCCAGACCTGGAATAATTAACCAGACACAGCTATTAATCTTGACAAATGACAGTGGCCGAAACAATGGAGACTAACCAATCATTGATGCGACATCCACTCTGACTACGTTGGCTCACGGGGCCTTTAGTATTTTAACCACAATATATCAGGCTCACTGAGCTCAGTGATGGACGGACTGCAGTTCTGTGAGGGAGACGTTTGAAAAACAAATGTCACCGACCCAGTGGGAAATACCTTCTTTGAATGTTTTGCCGACAATGCGATTTCCTTGTTTTTGTGAAAAAAAAATGTTATAATGGTGATAACTAAATCACAGAAATGATGAGGAAATACTGGACAGAAGCAGAACAACCAATGTTCCTGTATAATCTCTCTGTTATCAGCAACTGATCCTGCAGGGGAGAAAAATAAACATCGACATCAGGACTCAAAGTACTACAGGTTCTACTTTTCTGGTGGTTTGGATGAAAAACTGGAGGACAAAGTAACAACAGATGTTGGGTTTTGCCAAAGAAACAAAACACTTAGGAATGCGCATCCATCTTCCCTGGATCCAAAAATAGCAACTTTGCATAAATACTCTATATGTGGGAGGTAATGTTACACTGAAATGGGCGCTGCACTAAAATAATTTTGGGTTCACTTATATGCGAGCTTCTCTGGTGGTAGAAAAGATGATAATCCCTGCAGGAAATCTGCAAATGTAGCAGCCCGGCACCCCGTGTGTTATGTTTATCCGTTCACACATAATTGTGAAAACATTCATGCCAGAATTCGCTGCTCTCTAATATCCATGCAAATAGCCCACAGCAAGTCAGAAGAAATATACGGGCCAACATAAATACTGTGTTAACAACGCCGTGTAAACTTCTGCACGTTCAGATCCAAACCGTATGAATGTAAGGAAACCATCATTATTTTTTCAGGTAATATAGTAGCTGATGACTTGTTTCGCCGAAAAACTACCGATGTTTTTGCAAATGTGAGTTTTTGTCTGTTTCCTAAACCGAACAAATCCGACAGGTCCAATATATTTATTCATTTGTTTACACTGAATATGACATTTACAGTGAATATGAACTAGCTGCATCCTTCACTCTGTTTTCTACATATGGGGAATTGAAACAGTGACTAATGGAGGTCAAGCAGAGGGAACAGAGGTATCCTGAGAGACAGCAGCCTACAGGGGGCAGTTATGGGGGGGGTGTGGCGAGTGGCGTGGCACTGGTACAGTATATGGCAGACCCCTGGGCACACACGCCACCTCCACTTTCCACGCTGCTCACTCTCTTGACACCGGGCTCCCCGGTGCCCCTACCCTCCATCCAGCCCTTTTTGTCTGCCCACATAATCTTCCAGCAAAGAAGGCGACGCAGGTGGTCCCATCCCAGTGAGGGCTCACCTCCCCCTCAACCCTCTACCTTTCTTTTGCTCTCACCCTCCGCCTGCTCTTGTCTCTCTCTGCCCTGGCTGACTGCATCCTCTCCCGCCTCAGCCCGCGGCATGGCGACACAAAGAGACACCTCCCTGGCAGAGATAAACCTATTTCAGTGATGCCGAGGGAACCTGATGCTCCCTGCCTCTCTTCTACCTCTCTCTCCCTCTTCCCCCGGCTTTCTCCACAGGGGGAGCTATGCCGGGCTTCAAGAACCATTAGAGCCTCGGTGGCGTGTGTATTCTTGTGTTGATGTATGTTTGTCTTTTTGTCATTGTGTGTCTGCGTGTGTGTGTGTGTGTGTGTGTGTGTGTGTGTGTGTGTTGAAGGTTCAAAGGGCTCTGCCTCTATAGTTCAGCAGTCAGCCCGATCCATAAGGGACAGAGGAGGCAGGGGCCCAACAAGGGAGGTTGGAGGTTGTTACCTGGTTAGAACAGATGTTACCCCTCCACCTGTAGAATGGTCTCATGGAGGTGATTCATAGAATTCATGAATCACTGTCTGATGCAAAAGAGGGAGAATTATTCCACAACTGTTGATCATAAAGTAAGTAAAGTATCATACCATAAGTACTATGTCTATAGTACTTGTATATACATGTATATAAATATATGCATATATACGTATGTATACTGTGTGTGTGTGTGTGTATAAATATATATATAAAGGGGGTCCTCGTGTTACGACGGAGATCCGTTCCTGAGAATGTGTCGTAACTGAATTTCGACGTTAGTCGGAACATACATTCATATGTATGTATTCGTATGTAGATAATAAGTTGGTCACTAGATGTCGCTATAACGCCACACTAAAATAAGAGTTTATAATGGTGAATTGCCTCTTGTCCCTCTTGACACACCGTAGGGGTTGAGATCACGAGTGTAATGAGCATTTCCTTTAGATTTCTGATATCAACCGTGTAGAC
>JAFBJQ010040039.1:78585-143632 GCA_016785345.1 Trinectes maculatus
CCCCCCCCCCCCCCCCCCCCCCCGCCAGCCGTCCATTTCACATAAGTAAACACAACGCAGAGTAGCCGAGCTGTGCTGTGGAGGTGTTGGAGAGCCGGCACCAACTAGTTCTGGTGCGAAGTCTGTACGTATTTACGGGGCAAACCGCTTAAGCCGAAACAAGGAAGTTCATGGGAGATGTGTCATAACCACAAAAACGTCGTATCTCGAGACCGTCGTAACACGAGGACCCCCTGTATATGATTTGAAAGGTTTTAAAATGACCCTTAAACTTATCACCATGTGAAAAGTTAAACTCAGGTATAAACCACAACAAACTCACTTCCTGCCTCAAAACAATTACACTAAACTCTGTTACAACAGTAAGAGGAACAGACGCTCCGTCAGTGCGTGAGAGGCAGTTACCTGCTTCAAGCAGATGTGGACATAGTCCACATCACTCAGTGGGAAAACACTAACATGGTCTCCCTCTTGTGCCCTGACATCATTGTTATCACACCCACCCCACCCCCCTCAAACAAATCAGACATGGAAAATTGTCCAGTATTCCCCCCCGGGCACTTACAATCACGCCATCAAAGGCATGACGCAAGGCCGGGACAAAATGGAAGCCATTATGGCTAATTAGCTGCTGCCCTTTAAAGCACAGGGACCTGCCGGCTGTCGGGGCTCCGAGTGTGTGTCAGAGCAAATGCCACTGACAGCTCCCACACTACAGGGGAGACAGAGGGAGGCAGGGGAGGGCGAGACGGGAGAGGGAGAAAGAAGGCAGTGTGAGGTGGCTTGTGAATGAGTTGGAAAGCATGCGTTCACATTTTTTCCATTTTTTTTTGTACTGCAAATAACGGAGGAAGTGAACAGCAGTCAGCTACACGTGATGAAAGGAGTTTCTTCTCTCCTTGCCAGAATCCACATGGGCATTCTTCAAGCTCACCCAAGCAGAACACACACACACACACACACACACGCACACACGGTAAAACCACACACTATCATAAAATCCTCTAATGCCCCTTCACATCCTCTCCACCTCACCTTTATCACACACCTGAAGGTCTGCCTGCACAACCATTACCCCGTCTCTGCTCATCTGTCATCACGCTCCTATGGTTACAACAACCCCAACACACACACAAACACACACCATAAGTGGTTACACACACAAACAGTCAAACACACACACACAGTTACACACTCCATGCCCCCCTGGCCCTAAGCCTGCATGTGCAGGTATTTAGGTGTTAATCACTTCTGCGCTCACTTTGTTTTTATCATTTCATATTTTTCTACACTTTGAAACACCATCAGTACTAAATGTTCTTTCAGTTTCATCAGACGTCTGTACTTGTAAGATATTGTTATTTTACTGCTGGAAAAAAATGATCTGCCTGATGAATGTAAGTACAATCTCTGGATTGTTTATTCTTGTCCTCTAAAGCGCAGCCTTAAGATCTCCAGCAACACTACAGCTCCTGAGAAGAACACAGGTCAAGGCCTTGTCCTCCACCCACATATCCAGTCTGTCCTTCCCAAACGAGTGCCGACGGACAATTTCCTGTGCACTGGAATCCTTAACCACTTATTCCCAGCTCCAAGGCCGGGGGAGTGGGGGAGTGGGGGGGTCGGGGGGGTTAGAGGTCCGGCATCTTTTCACACATCTTTGCAGACATAAAGAGACAAACCTCAGGGTCTTTATCACTGAAATCTAAACCCTTCCACTGATTTCATGTCTGTGGGCTGAGGCTGGCGGACACGATGGCGATGACCACCTGTTCTCTGTTGCTCCTCGTACTTTGTCCTTGGTCTACTTACTCCTTTGTCATGGGCTTTACATTCAAACCGTTACAGGGCGAAACCTAAGCTTCCGCCAATTTCTCCCTCACTGGCCCACAACGTTAAGCGGCGTTGAAGCGCAGAGGAAAAAAGAAGGGTTATCTTGTAGGTCTTTATAGTTTTTTACAGTTTCAGCATGAGCATCACAAGACTCTGCTGCTGCTGAATGACACCGGCGAGCATCTATTTTTAAACAAAAGCGTTCATTTACAGGGGACTCTCCCTGTCAGCCCGCTGATATAAACCGTGTCATGGAAGCATTTATTGAAGGACTTTGGGGGTTTTAACAGGACACAGTGAAAAGAGCTCCTCATACATATAGATTCCATCAACCAGCTATAAAAACTCAGGGTGGAGGAGTCTCATTTATGGGGTAACATTTTACTGCCTTGTGGCATTGAGGCAGAAAGGACGCCGCTTTTGTTTGCGGTGCGGCTGCAGCAGACAATGACTGCAGCGTGTGTGGAGCACTGGAATGTCCTTACTGTAGACACTCTCGGAAGTCGGGCTCGAGTGTGTGTCTGTCTGTCGCTTTGTCCTTGCGTCGGTGTGTGTCCATTTTCATGACAGATAGGACTGTGGGAAAAGTGCGCTTGCAAACGGCGTCTATTGTCTACCCTCCATTTATTTGCAGTGCAGTTCATTCCCCTCTGATAAGTGATGGAGCGAACCGTAGATGAAAAAAGAAAGAATCAAGCCACTGTAGCATTGTGACTCGCTTACATGAATCACTTCTTATTAGCCTCAAGGCAGCATGGCCGAGACGTCAGCGAAACTGCGGAATCATGCAGGGGCCGCTCCGTCCCATTGAAGACCAGTCACATGTAGGACTGTTTGGGTTTCACTACAGAGGCTTTCATAAACTCCTCTTAGGCCTCAATGTCACTGTTGTCACATAGTCAATCATAATGGGCCCTGACTATTATTAATACGGAGCCTTAAGCACTCCCAGCTACATGCAAGGGCTGACCATAAAATATGTTAATCAAATCGGGCCCCTGGGGCCCCTCAAAGGGAGCTTTAACACAAATTGAATATCACTGATGGCTTCAGAGGAGGGGTTGGTCTCAAAGGAGGGAGGCCATAACCCTGTTAGTCACACGGGTTGGGGCTCAATGATGCTGCATATTTCCAGTCACTGTCAATTACCCTGATATCGTCTGTGGAGGGTCGCACGCAGCCAGCACATAGGGGTAAAGGGAGGGCGCTCAACTGGTGGCTCATTCTTTGGAGCACGTGGGAAAATCAGGGATAGGTGTGCATGTGTGTCCATATATGTGTGTGTGTGTGTGTGTAAGCGAGAGATTTTGTGATCTTCACTACATATCATCAGTGCTGGTCCGCCAAGGATGCCACACGCTAATCAGACTAATGCCTACTGGCAGAGTTAAGCAGGAAGTGAACGTGCCAGATTTAGATGAGCGGATCATGTATGACAGCTCTGCCACTCACCGCTCACAGAGACAGTAATTATGACGGCTGCAAAGGTTTCAGCTCGGGACATGGTGGACAATATGTCTATTCAAAGAAAGAAAGAAGGAAAGACAGCAGCCCATAAGGGAGCGTTTAAGCATGGGACACATCGTGGAACTGAAAACAAAAATGTGATGTGGAGTTAAACATCTCTTCCTGGTCGTAATGAAACAGTTCTGTGGCTTGGGAAGGAGCAGTGCCCGCTCAGCAACCCTAAACACAGAGCCGTAAAACGCTAGTTGTTCAGTCTCTTAAAAAAGTCTGCGCATCTGCCTACAACGCACACAGTCTGTCATTTTACTATGATTAAATATACGGAATGACTTTTTGTCCTTTTCTAAATGAAAGGTGTGGTAATGTGTAAAATGAACCAACCTGTTTCCATGGAAATGATCATATACAGTGTACGATAAAGATAAACTAATCAAAAGATCATAACAACACTGAAGTGGGTTCGGTTCCCATAACTACTGTCAATGAGCAATGGAACCCAAACAAATGCTTTGAGTATTTGACCGCACAACACAATACAATCAGACACATGCCACTTATTCATCTGAGGTCTCAGGTCCCCTGCCCATTCTGTATTACAGCATCAGGGATAATCACAATGGAACCATTTCCCAGAGAGACTGAGGTTTACAAGGGAACGATGAGCTCGCCAGTTTCACCAACTCAACACACAGACATGTGCACAAATACGCAGACATTTATCTCATTCACGATACTAACCAAAGTTGAGATAACAGGGCCTAGTGGGAGTATTTAAGAATGCACTGTGGGAGGAATGACACACACACACACACACACACGCACACACACACACACACACACACACACACGCACACGCACACACACACACACACACACACACACACACACAAATATCAGTCAGTGTCCCATAACCATACGCCTTGGCTTTGTCAATGTGTTTGGAAAGACACACAAACACACTAACCATCACACACTCCGACAAAGTCTTTATTGTGCACGCCCTTAAACAATTACACTCACACACGCTCTCTCTCTCACACACACACACACACACACACACACATGGCTTGCTTTGTGTCTACAGTGTCTTGTGGTCATATCTCTAGGGCCAGCTCCTCTGTGGCTCCCGCCAATGGCTCCAAAAAGGGAAAGAGGATTAACTCCTGGTCCACATCGCAGTTTAGGCTGCTTTTGTGTGGATGGTGCAGAGGGAGGTGGGATAATGCTATTTCATATTTCTGAGCAGCCGTATGATGCAATGTATCTCAGAGGTGACATACCTGCAGGCAACAGTAGCAGTAACCAAACTGACGCATAAATAAAACCTACCAAGAGACACAAGGAACAGAACTTGTTGAATTTTGAGTTGACTTAGTATTTTCTATACAATTCAGGAAAGTCCAGATCGCTGGTGCTGAAGAAAGGGAACAAAAACTGCAAGTTCTACTACACGCCTGGCAGTGCCTGATACCATCCATCACTGAGAAATCAGTGAGATGCAAGAGATAGGTGACAGCAGCCTGAGTGATACAGCATCCAACCAGGCAACCGACCATGGATTCCTGCCCAGCTCGGTCTATGTGGTCCCAGTGTGAATGGGTGAGGGCTTTAAAAGGAGGGTCAACAAGTTCTAACAGAGCTTGTTATTCAACCTTTACAAGCACAATGACAAGCTGAAGCTCTCCATCAGCAGCCTGAGGGAAGAATTCTGGGTGACCTGTTTTAGAGGGCGCTGCAGCACAGAGAGTTCTGCTACCTGAAGGTCAGCAAGGTCAGGACTGGACAGATTAGACAGATTAGAGGAGAGCAGGGAGGAAGGATGCAAAGCAAGCAGCAGACGCACATAAACATAAAGTTGATAATGTAAAAATACATGTATGTGGAGGTGTTTCCTCTTTTTGAACTCATAAACACACAGTCATTTCTCATGCTTAAGTATGAGTCGTGAAATCAGAGAATACAAACAAAAGTGCACAGTCGGTCCGTCCGTTTATATGCCGACACATCTACCATCTGTATTCCACGCCATCTGTGTGTGGCCTCAACGTTAACATTACATCATTAACACCATCATCATGACTTCACAACAACAATAGCCGGTTTGTTGATTTACCGACATTAAACTAGCCGACTCCACTCCAGCTCCATCAGGGTGAAAGAGAGCTGCACGTCCAGAAGCGTTTGATGTCTTCAAGGGTCAAAAAAAAAAGTCTGGTTTCTCTTTCCCTTCATCTCACAGGGGCCCAAGCCTCCATGGAGCCACTGTTTAAAGCAGGAAAATAAAACCAGCCACGCGAGGGCAGAGCTCGTAGATCATACCGCCAAACAGTGTGTAAGTTGAGTATGTCGGGGGGGGGGATGTTTCGCTCTCCTGCTGCACTTCATTAGTCTCCGTGGGCCACATTAATTGATCTCAGCCTGGCTTGTATGTGGAAAGAGACACAAAACCCCATACAAAAACGACGATGTAGTGTGAAAGTAATAGTTAGTAAGCTGCAAGCATGCGCACACGTAACTTTTGACAAGCTCTGTATCATAATAATAATGTCGAAATATATGAAGTGTACATTTTTACAGATTTCAAATTCTGTTCTGTTTCTTATTATAATTTCCTTTTGATAATTTTTTTTGATTGATTTGTTCCCATTGTTTGTTTTTTTTTTGGCCCCAAGGTTGGAAAACTTGGCTTTGAAGGATGAAAATGAAAGGCTCAGAAGTGCTTCATGAAGAACCTCTTTGTGTGATATCAAAACCAACCAAACTGTCACCCTTGGCAGTTGGTTGGACGCCGGTGTGGTGGGAACTTGTTTGCCTGGATTTGTTTGTTTGTTGTGATGGTTGCTGAGAAGGGAAACCCTCCCACTCGATTGGCCTTGGGATCCACAGAAGCTGGAGGACAGGTCATACAAAGGCGCAGTGTGATGGGGTCATCACTGTCAAAGCCCACAGTTGGGGGACGTGCCAACTTTGTAACTGACGGCTTCATATGGCTGCCATATCCTGCTCTCCTCAAGTCATCACGCCCTGAAACCATCTACCAAAACCATCAACAACAAGTTTACGAACCAAAACTGGGAGGATAGACTATAGGGGCGAAAAAGACTTTCTAAAGGCTGGAGACCATAAAAGAAACAATCGTCCGGCATCACAGGACCACCTTTGCTGGAGGTCATGTTTTGGAGCATGTGTGCGAGACTGGGCTGGTGAGAAACAACGTGGATTTACACAGTGGTCCGCAACTTCAAACAAGGTAGCTGACATTTGAATGGGCTGGTGGTGGGAGCCTCTCGTGGGGTTTTTGTTTGCCACGCAGGGTGAGCCAAGGAAAGTGGGCACGCACACTGCTGGGATTTGTATGTAGACAGCTTGTCCTGTTTACTGAGCCCACAGGTTACCATAGGAGCTCTGCACAAACTGTGTATGTGTGTGTGTGTGTGAGACAAAGAAAGAGTGAGTGTGAGAAAGAAAGCGAGGGAGACTGGGAGATGGAAGCGTTAGGGGGGGTTAGCCATGTCGATGGGTACTGAGTCACTGTGTACGCTCGAGGACAGAGCGAGTCTGATGAGTAATACACTGATGATAATGCAGTGGGGACCGGGTCCAGTCTGGATCTGGACGCCCTTTTGTAAGCAGCAACACATCATTTAAAGCTGTCTGTCCTTGCCTGGGACGACAGTGGCTTTTATAGATACATGACTAATGAGAGCCTAATAAGTAGTACATTGCTTAGTCTGATGTTACACTTTATTTTAGCACCAGGAAAAATCCATCATATGGTTACAACCTATTTTATAAAAGCACACTGATACCCATACAGCATAAATACAGGGTGTCAGCTGTCTTTTACACAACTCCATTTGAAACAGCAGCCCTCTGTGCAACAACAACTCAATATCTGATGTCATATGTCTCCTCATCGCTAGCTCACAATCTGGGGTCATTTTTATGACATGTGCAAAATAATATTTACATGGTTTTTACCTGTTCCAATCTATAAACATTTTGAATTAAACATCCAGAGACGGAAAAAAACTCACTTTCTTTTTGTTTATTTACTCACAACTAATCCCTATTCAAGGCCATCAATCAAGGACAGCTTCATTTTCAGTCACGAGCCATAAATGATCTCAACGTGACAGACTGATGCAGAACAATTATTAAAAAAAAAAAAAAAAAGATCCTAAAGTAAGCCTGGACCTGAACAGCTGAGGCTGGACTTCTGACCACGTCCAACCATAACAGCGTCAACCTCACGGGGAATAAATGTTATTTCAGCACACAGGGAGACGAAAGGAAAAAAAAATCCCTTTCCCCCTAGACAAGAAACACCTGTTTGACTGTGTATACTCTACAATACAGTGTGAGCCTGTGGGAGAGAGGGAGGGAAGCGTGTCAGCCAGTGTGTGTGTATGTGTACAAGATCTGCACAAACGACCAATCATTGCTCTCATGAAGAAGCTGAAGTTTCGATCGTACTTGACGCTTAGTTCAGGATTCACACACTGATCCACTTCTACCCACACAGATCTGACACTTCTGTTTCCCCTCCCACAGCTTCTCCTTTCCCCGCCTGCCTGTTTCGCTGGCTGGCTCGGTGGCGTTTGCCTCGTCTGTCAGTCTGTTTCCAGGCTCAGGGCCCAGCGCTGAGGCAGGCAGGCAGTCAGTCAGGCGGTGTGGTGGAGGGCAAAGGGGTTGATGCGTGTGTCAGAGAGGCGCTCTCCCACATTCCCCTGGCGGCTGGCAGCAGGCCGGGCCTGCGGAGGGGGGTTCGCCTCTTTCTCACGACCTCTCAGGTTCCTGCGCTCATCTGGGAGCTATTCATTTCCTGCCAGAAAACAGCCTTCCCCTGCAACTGTAGGAGGAGGGAGGGGAGAGGGGAGCAAGGAGATGGGGGAGAGGAGGGGAAGGAGAGGAGTTTGGCTTCAAAATGAGTCCAGGGCTTGGTACAGCAAGCCCTGGGCTTAAATCATAAAGCTCTCGCTTGTCTGGGCTGCAATCAAAGACAGCCCCAGTGACAGGCCTGGGAGAGAGAGGGCGAGGGCGAGAGAGAGAGAGAGAGAGAGAGAGAGGGAAAGCAGACCATATGGTAGCACTTAGAGAGCCAAAGAGGAAGCAGAGGGGCTTTTTCCCTCCCTCCTCTCGCTCCCTGCATGCACGCGGAGTGTGGGAAAAGTTAATGGACACGCATGGTGGCTAACCCCCTGGTCGTGTTGTGACATGTGTGCGGTCACTCCGGCAGCTCGGCCACTGCGCTGGGTAATTGGAGAGTCTCGTAAAGCTGTTCTCCAGAGGGGAAGAGACCGCTGAAGATGACGGTGGGTGGGGGGGAGGAAAGGGAGGAAAAGGCGGAAAAGGGGGAAAGGTGGCGAGGCGGGGTGGGAGAGCTCAGCAGCTGGGTGTTGTCCGGGTCACACCACGTGCCTAACAGACGTCCCACGTCCAGCTGTGGCCTCGGGGCTAAGGGCAGGAAGCTCGACACTGGTCTGAGCGCAGCTGGAATGTTGTGGGAACGTTGTGCGTGTGACTGTGTCTGCGAGCGTGTTGGAGTGGAGAAGCTCTGGCTCACAGGAGGCCGACTGTTCCCGTGTGGTAGGCCTTTCCCTGAACCCCCCCGCCCTCCCCCCCACTTAACTCATCACGACCTCACCCACTGTGCCCTTTGGCTGGGCATGTCCTCACCCAGCACCCTCCATAAACACACACACGCACACACACAAGACACGCACAGGCATGAGCGTACGCCACATGGCTTCGATCAAACAGGGACACATGGCCCCCTGTAAAAAGGTGTGATGGAAATTCAAAATGATGGCACTTATCCACACTTTGTGCCTCTTAGCACACTGATAATTGCAAACACCTGCACCCCCCCACACACACACGCACACACACGCACACCCCTTCAAAGAAGGGCCACACTCGGATAGCTGGAGGGGGCACACACACCTGGGCAGGGCAGTGCAGAGCAGAGCGCTACCACATGGCTCAGTGGTGAGGTGTTTAACGTGTCCTTCTGCCGTCAACCCCCCCTGGCATCAAGGAACTCCCTCAGCTCTGATTAAAGACCCAGCCTGGGGCTCCTCTGCTCCACACTGTTGGGAGATTACTGCTGCTGGCCCTGCGCACACTGACTTAACAGCGGAAATCTGTTTAGGGGTTTGATCACTTCAGATTATTGGCTGGCTGTTTTGAGCGTTGAGTCGTTTGCACTAACGAACGGCCGTTAAGCTTAATGTCACAACACAATGGGTTCAACGCAGACAAAAGGTTGATGTTTTTATAAAGTAAGTAAACTTCTGTGTTCGTCAAATCCTGTAAAGTATGAGGTATATATATGAGTATATGATGCAGTAAAAGCTAATCTCAGGCCTCCTCAACAAAATCCTCTTATAGTTTTATTTATATATTATCATTACAACACTTTAGAACTGTCCAGCTATAAACAAAACATGCAGGATGCACATCTGCAGCAGCCATTCACACTCCACGCATTGATCTGACAAAACACCAATCAGACTGCATTGCACTTCTACGCTGCTAGATGGCGTTAGTGACCTCTGTAAGGCTCCTAAAGTTTGCACCAAGAAAGGTGACACTGCCGGGCGAGCTTCACTCCAGAGCCACTGTCTCCTGCCTGACTCACTCATTTAGATGATTGCATTACTATGACAGACAGTTGACTGACAGAGCTGCAGGGAAGAAGCGTGGAGAGTTTCTGCCCTGGGCCAATTAAACAACCCACTTTGTTTACAGACTGAACAACAAGCACCGCTGTTTAGAAGGTGATCTCTGCTGTCCTGCAGCACGACAGAGATCACCTGCCTTTTTTTTTTGTTTTAATTTCTTAAGTTTCATCTCTGGCCATTAACACACACACCCCCCCCCAAGACCCCGTTTCAAACACGCGCTGATTTCATTTCCAGCATCCACCTCAATTAAAAGTTCCATTTTAACAAACAACACGTTAATTGAAAAGTTTGTTTACTTTATTTGCGTCACTGTCCGTTTTGCCTTTACGCACGCAGCAGTCAACGTGATGTCGCTAAAGAAGCGTCAATGTGTGGAAATTGCGGTTCCGCACGTTATTAAGAGCGGTTTGTGTAACAAACAATGAAAAGGCAGAAAGAGGCGCGTGTTGATGTCTTTACAAATTTATTTCGTCTTCCAAAACGAAGAACAGCATAAGAGCATTGAACATATCTTTGGCATCACAGAGTAAAAAACAAACAAACAAACAAACAAAAAACAACAACTCAATTATATAAAAATGCAGTGAACGGACTTCCACAATACAAATCTCATTTCA
Source organism: Trinectes maculatus (assembly GCA_016785345.1). Classification (NCBI taxonomy): domain Eukaryota; kingdom Metazoa; phylum Chordata; class Actinopteri; order Pleuronectiformes; family Achiridae; genus Trinectes; species Trinectes maculatus. The sequence goes on from JAFBJQ010040039.1 coordinate 89,192, forward strand.
ATATGAACTTTACTCCCTTGTTGGCTGTACAAATATAGTGCATACTCTCTCCATGATACAAGAAAAAGACAGATTGAAGGGGACTTCTCTAACGGAACTGTTAAGTGTCGTTGCAGAGTCTGTAAGGCTCCTTTCACCACGGTCGCCACACCGAGTCTGTGTTGCCTGACGGGGCCCCGGGGGACACCGCGGCCGGCACGGGCACCGGCGTGCTGACGTTGTTGGCGTACACGGGAATCACCGGGCCGTTTGGCGCAAACGCCGCGTTGGGTATGAGGAACGCGAACTGTCCGTCTGTGGCAGGCACGATCTGGAAGCCGCCGTACACTTTGGTGGCGTCTGAGGGTAAACTGGAGGGCGAGGAGCCTCCTTTGCAGGAGACCGGGTTCATGGGCAGGACCTGCGGGGACGAGCTGGGGATCTGCACCATGGACTGTCCGAACGAGGGGTGCGTTGGCCCCGCGGCGGGGGGCAGCTGGTGCTGGTGCTGGTGCTGATGCTGGTGCTGGCTGGGGTAGTTCATGGCGTTGATCTGGGTCATGCAGTTGGCCAGGTGACCGAGCAGCCGCGTCCTCACCTCGGTGTTTACACCTTCGCAGGTGGACAGGAAGCGGGTGACTTCGTTCATGCACTCGCTGAAACCGGCGCGGTATTTGCCCAGGACAGTGGGATCCGTGTTCAGAGCAGCTGCGCGGAGAGGAAAAAAATGGGGAAAAAATAAAAGATTAGAGGGAGAAACGAGTACGTCGCGTTTTTATTAATGAAACGATCTGAGTCCACGTCACAGCTGGATCGTGCAGAACCAGATCCCACAGTGACGAGTCCGGGAAACGCGACTTACCGGTCATCTGAGCCCTCTGCAGGTTCCGGAGGTGCTTCACCGTCATCTCCAGGATGTCTGCCTTCTCCAGCTTGGAGTGTCGGGAGCTCTGAGGAGGAGAGGAGAGACGCACACGCGGTTACTGGACTGTTACTGGACTGTTACTGGACCGCTCCGCCGTTTGACAGCGACGCTTCCTGGATGAACAGTGCAGCGGTCATGGATGGAGTGAGACACTTACATCTTTTTTGAGCGCGTCCAGGATGAGAGTTTTCAGCTGACCCAGACTCTCGTTGATTCTGGCTCGCCTCCTCTTCTCCATGATGGGCTTGGACGACTGGAGATAAAGATGACATCATCTGTTAAAGCTGTTTGTTTAACATGTAAAGCCTGGTGTGTTATTTGTTATGGGTGGGTGACACACACCGTGGAGGTGCTGTAAGTAATGAGGCTGTGTACTGACCTTTCTGTGCTCGGAGGCTGTCTTGGGTTTATCGGGGGTTGTGTTCATGCTGGCCGGGGTTGCAGCGACCGGTGAGGACGAGCTCTTTTCCATCATATCAGCAGGCATCGTTTTAATCAAAATATCCCACAAAACCACAGCAAATTACGGTCCACTGGTGCCGGGGGAGGGCGGATGTTGTCAAAATGTTGCAAAGGTGTGTAAAAAAAGTTGCTTCTCCCAGAAAAGGAAAAGGAAAACTCCTGGAAAATGTGTGAGGTTAAAATCCGTCAGAGCGATGGGCAGTGGCAGCGGCTGCCAGGAGCGGACGCACGGACTCTCTGTTGGGCTCCCCGCGTGTGGCTTGTATTTATATCTCGCCCTGCACGCGAACGGCTCGTGTGAAACTTCCCAAACTTTCTTTCCCACAGTAACTTTCCACCAATCAGCGCGAGAGACACGCGGCCCGAGGGAGGACGGCTCGTGGTCGGCGCCCTCCCATTGGCTGTTTGGCCGCTGGAGCTGGCGGCCAATGGCGCGCGGCCCGGGTTCAGGGCACAGCCTTCAGTCTTCAATCATCGCAGCGTTTACATATTAACAGTGGAGCCGCTGACTGGGCACCGCCACCAGGAGCAGGCTGAGGCTCTTTTTATCTACCGGACCACTGATAAGAACACAAACTGTGGGAAACTGATTCAAAAAGCAAAAACCAACACAAAACACCACAAACGCACATAAACCTGTAATATTATGTTAGCAATAATGAGGCTAATTATAATCTCCCGCACTTTTATTTTCCTTTTAGACTGTTATATTTTAGCCCCACAAATAAAGTTATCCTCCAACGTAGAATTCAGTTTTCCACTTGAATGAGTAAAGAATGCAGAATAAACAATCATCTACATGAGTGAGATGCTGTCGTTTATCGCCGAGAGCCTCGTGCGGGGAGTGGCGGCTCTGGTGATCAAAGTTTCGGTCATGTGCTATGGAGACACCGGACGGAGCAGTTTCCTTTCACGCGAACCTCGCGCTCATGTCAGCTGTTGTTTTAATCGACTCGCTGGAAACGCAAACAGCGCGAGATGACAACTCACAACCGCAGAGAAAAATAAATAAATAAATGATCTGTAAAACCAGAAAACCCCACACGGTCTCATTCCCAGATCATTCCTATGGGAATGTAAACATGAGATCACCATCGATCCATACAATCACAGTTTATACACACAATCAAACGCGAGCACTTTTTCATTCTCATTATTATTACTATGAGTTATTTACCAGTGTCGTTTCTAACTGCGTGCTACAAATACTGATATTTAATCATGTGTCGCTGTTGTGAATGTGGAGCACGTGCCAGGATGTTTTATGAGCGCGGTGGTTGAGGTTTGTCCGTCGGCCTGCCGGGGGCCCGCCGGGCCCGGGGGGAGGAGGGAGGGGAGGGGAGGGGAGAGGAGAGGGAGGGAGGGGGGAGAGAGGGGAGAGGGAGGGTATGTGGCGGCGGCGGTGGTTTACATTAGAGGGGAAGGTAAATAGCAGCTGCTGTTTTAAAAGCCTGGGAAAACCACGCCCACAGAGCGAGCTGGATCGGGCTCCCTTATCGGAATGTGAGCCAGAGCAGAGATATTTCTGAGCCCGGAGAGCTCACACGATCTGACCGATGCCTCCTCCTCCCTCCTCCCGCCTCCTCCCTCCTCCTCCTCCCCTCACGTCGTCGCTCCGCAGCTCACAAGGCTTTTGCAGATTTCGGGTCATAATTCCAGCTGCTTATCTTTACTGCAGTCAGACAGACAGGCGTGAGGGCAGACGGGCTATACGGCCCCGCACGGCCGCTCTTCATGGACAAGCTGCAGCTCCAGTGTGGCCGCAGGCACGAGCACAGGTTCTCATGAAGCCGCCTGACACATCACCGCGACCGGCTGTGTCTGAGGTCTCACGAGCCCCCGATGTGACAGTCTCGTGACAACTTCCTCTACCATCCCCGTATTCCTTATCCCCCGCCGACCAATCATTACATCACTAAAATAAAACAACAAGCTCGCTACAAGGACTGACATCTGTTATTCACCATTATTCATCTCTATAATCATTGTTTATTGGCATAAATTATTGCGACTTATTTGAATTCACGTAAAGAGAACCAAAACATGCGCAAATAAGAATAAATAAATATATATAAAAGTAAATATATGTATTAAGACGAGGGGGAGGTGTGGTCGGGGAGTATTTAATTATTAAACAGCACACATAGCGTTGCGTTATGTCGGGAGTGTATGGAGGTCTGCTGCGTGGCTCGGCGCTGAGCTCACACACCTCCAGCTGCTGCGGAGACCGCGACACGTGGCGCGCAGGCGACCGGGGGAAGGCGCTCCTCTCGCCGGCTTGCCGCCTGCATCTGCGGGGCGTCGCCGGCGGCTGGCCACAAGATGGTGAATTTGATAGGCAACGCTGCGCTGCACAGGCTCCGGATCGTCAGCTGGACACGAGAGCGGGTTTTAGCTTCTGCTCCAAGCCTGCACTTTAGCGCGAGGCGGCAAATTACAGTGTTTGCAAACTGGATGACATCATCGCCAGCAGCTTGCAGACACAGATGAATGATGCTATCTGAGGGGCCAAAGTCTCAACGTCTAGTTTCCTTGTCTTGTTCTTTTTTTTTTTTTTTTTTGCTGGGACACTTGTTGAGCTGTTGTTGATGTCAGGACCCAACGACTGAAGCCGTAACCTTTGTTAAATTTGAGGTTAAACCTATGATCTCAGAGAGGAGTAAGTGGCATGTGGAGACGTCAGGGAAACACACAACACACATGACTTGTGTTTAATGGCAAACTTGGCTTGTGGCAGGAGGGAGGCGGGTCTGTGCATGCGCCCAGACCTGCTATAATCCTTAATATCCCTCATGCACAACAAAGTTTCCTCTGTCCCACACCACACTGCCGCGTCTCATTGTTGTGAGCTGCACACCTGAGTCATTTCCCCGCACAATGCCACCGTCAGCCTTCCAAAACAAACGTGGCGATGTGGAGCAGACAGAGTGTGGGTTTTGAAGCGCTCTCCGCCTGACTGACTTTCTCACGCTCATGTTGCATTAGTTCTCAGGTGGTGAACTGAGTCACGGAGCTTTGGGCCTGTGTGGGTCCCTCCCTCTTCCCCTGCAAGCGGAGTCTCTTACTGGGTGCACCTGGCTGCTGTCAGTCCCTGGTGTATTACCTGCTGCTGTCAACTCCTCTATCACAGGGAACGTGTGGGAAACAGGCTGACTCACGTTGACCATGGACGGGTGCCTGTTGTGAAAGCTTCTGATCACACAGTGTTTTCGAGACACATGGCTAAATGAGCAGTATGATTAGCTTGCTTTTTATTGCAGGACACATCCAGCACCCACTCTCCATGTTCTCACGTTTACCTGCGACCCCCCTCTCCTATCCCGGGCTCCAACCGTCATCCCCCTCCACCTTATCCTCTCTCCTATCTACTTTTTTTTTTATCACTCTTTATATTGTCCCTCTCTCTTTATCTGTCTCTTCCTCTTTTTTTCATTCCACCGCTCCCAGTCTTCTTTCCCAGGCCTCATATCTTTATTGGGCCCTCTCGACCATGGACCTCCAAACACTGCAATAATGCAATTAGGCGCGGGGAGATTGTGAGACTGGTGTCACTAGTGTTTGTGAAAGTGTGTGATATCGCACTCACAAATGCCTTAATGGTTAAGCCATTGATGAACAGTGCTTCTGCCAAGTGTGATCTCGGTATACAACACAGGTGACAGGGTGTGTGTGTGTGTGTGCGCGCGCGCATGTCGCACACAACTTGTGGGGTGGAGTAAGCTTAAAGTCTTACACTGGCATTAAAGCCTTATGACTGACTGGCAGGGATAGTGGGATGTTAAGCAGGCAGACAGACTGGCTGTGTTAAGGCCAGCAGGGAGGTGTCATGTGGCTGCCACAGCCAAACTGAGGGTGGCACTGTGTTGATGCAGCCTGCTTTCCCCAATGAGGCTGCCACACAGTGGTTAAATCACTCGACTCATGCAACAGTTTCACACTTTGTGATATGATCAACAAGTTACCAGAAGTCCTCTCACAGCCTAACGAGCTGCATGGCCAATGAGAGCACAGCCGCTGTCTGTCCACAGCCAATGAAATTTGCAGTTCTGAGAATAATTCTCACTTCTCCACAACTGTCCTTGTGACAGCCTGGAGAAGCAAAGACGCTCTTCATCAGTTTAAAATGTGCATTAAATATAAAAGTCCAAAACAGTTTCAACAAAGTAATACACAAATGCAGTTTGCACACAGGTTGTAAAGATGCCTGACTACTCACAGATAAGCATGAAGTTCTTTTACATGATAACAGGTGGTCAAACCTGTGTGTGTGTGTGTGTGGGTGGAGTAACAGCAGCAGAGGAAGTCTTCTACAGGTGATTCATAACTATCTAGTGAGTGGAGTGAGAATAATGAGATAACTTTTGACTTTCTGGTAAATTATTCGGTGTAAAATGTTTAGTAGCTCCAGTGCAGCATGATGCATATTTCTGCAGAACTCAGAGGGCAGTAACAGAAAAAAAAATCACATTAGATTAGTATAGGATGAGAGTAAGAAAATAGTGAAGGGTTTTAAAAAAATCCAGATTTAAAATTGTTCAATAACAGACTTTGCAGGAACAGGCAGGAAATACACTGATGATATACATGGATGTATATTCTGTGTTTTCTCCATACATCTTGAACTCCTTCATCTGTAGCAATAAATTATTTAGCCTTCACATCCACAAAACAAAGCCACAAAATATTCAACAAAATATGTCTACATTTGCCCAAGATAAATAATTTACTACATCAACAAGGAACCGCACTTCGGTTTCGTATGGAGCCTCCTGCGCCACCCACAGTCAGTCAGTCAGTGTAGTGTGACCCAGCAAACAGAGTGTAATGTGATAGCGATAAGCTCTGACAACATACAGAAAGCACTGAAAAAGAGCAGAACCAGTCGTTACCGATTTTGGAGCGTGTGAGAGGATAGAGGGAGAGAACGGCGTGGTGTGTGCGTGTATGCGTGTGTGTGTGTGTGTGTGCATCATCCCTCTGTGGCATGGATGTGTGTTATTAGTAGGAGTGGAGTAGGACCTGTGCTCAGCTGCTGTTAGCGAGGCCGGCCAAGGCTTGGAGAGCAGGATCAAAGCAGGGACAAAGAGAGAGGAGAACTGACAGATCCTCCAAGCAGAGAGAACACAAGGAGAGAGGAGAGAGGAGATGAGGAGATGAGGGGGGTTTGGAGGCTCTCCAGATACAGCTGCACACATCGCTTACCTCCCCTCACACACACACACACACTCACACTCACACACACACACACAAGCCGAGGTGCCTGGAGCAGCCTGGGAGCAAGGAAAACAATAAGTACAGTGGATCTACTCATGCTTGCTTTCTTCTCTCTCTCTCTCTCTCTCACACACACACACACACAGTCACGCTCACACACACACACACGTAGAGGTTCAGCATGGGTCACAGTAAGCCTCGCAGACACAGGCGCTGGGCTCCGTTTTGGCTGGCTAAAACAGAGAAATGTTTTAAGGCCTCAGAGCCGGGCTGTAGACCGGAGCCTCCCACGGCGGCTGCCACTGCCTCCCTCCACTTCAGAGACCAAGACGTTCACACTTCCTTTAGGGGTCTCTCTCTCTCTCTCTCTCTCTCACTCTCTCTCTCTACCCCTCTGTTGCTTCATCTCGCTCTTGCTCACTCCCCCACTCTCCACCCCCCTGCAGCTTCCATCCATCCATCCATCCATATCACCCCCCCCCCCTCTCTCTCTCTCCCCCTCTCTCTCTCTCTTCCTTCCATCTGACCCTTTCCTTCTCTCTGATGCCTCCTGGAACTGACTAGCGGTATTTGCATGCATGGGGGAGGCAGTGTAGCGTCGAGGGTCAGGGGTCATGGTGAGTCAAACCCAGCAGCGGTGGAGAGGAAGCGGTTGGGGAGAAGACCAGCGAGTTGGTCTGGGTCTCTGGTTAGCATGCCCGAGGCTGAAGCAAACTGGGAATACGGCTGCTGCTGCTGTTGGTAGTAGTAGTGGTGGTAGGGGTGTGTGTGTGTGGGGGGGCGCCACTCATGCAAATACAATGTAACCACCATTTACTATATGTTTTGGCTCTGTATACAGAGCTCCAGCTGTTAAGCTACAGATAAACGCAAACCCAGATTTGCACCAGATGTGTGGAATTTAAACTCATATATACACTAACATTTTTATCTGACTTGAATAAGGTGTCTATAAGTTCTGTGCCTATAGATAAATTTGATCACTGTGTTTACTATGAGACCAGCATCACTGCGACAACACTCTGTCATTTACAGGAACAGTCCCAGGTGTCTCGGAGCCAGTTTCTCTGGATTTTAACAAACAGAAGAACAACAGTGAAATATTACATCTCTCTCACTCCCTCAGCTCTGCCCTTTTCCCTCTTCTATCAATTAACCATCAGGCCCACAGAAAACGGAGTGAGCGAAAATGTCTGAGTGCTACTTGTTTACTCTCAGCGAGCACTGGGACATTTGAATTACAGGTGCATGAAGTCTCCTCATTTCCTCCCGAGGAGGTGGTTTGTTGACTATAGATAAGAGGGCCCGCCTTTGAAGAGGCAGCAACACATGCACATATACACATACACACAGGCAGCTCCCTAAATTGACAGCTTGCCGCTGTGAATCATTATCTCTAATAGGCCCAGTTTAGTGTAAACAAACACGTGCAGAGTATCGATGCAGCTCTGTTTGATGCAGGCAGTGACACCCACAACTCCCCATCACCGCTGTTGTCACACTGAGATAGAATGTGTCAAATCCAGTATTCACTTATATTTGCATAAAGGCGCTCTGATGAGTGAATTGAGGGGTTAAAGGTTATAGTAAGAATGATGAAACAGTTTTGTCTTCAGAACTGTCATCAGAAGCAGCCCTTGATCAAATGATACTGTTTTTATAAGGACAGTATTTTTTTCTTGGACAACGTCATTAAGGACGGCGACTTGTTAAATGCGGTCTGACATGAAAAATATATTGAAACGGAAAAAAAACCCAGATCTTGCCATATGAATACTTCGAATAAATCGTGTTACCAAGGTCTATGGCTTGAGGGAGTGTTTGTCAGGTTCATGCTCCATGTCAACAAGGCCCTGCTCCACAAAAGTGACCTTTAGCAAAGTGCTGCACTGCTACTGAATCCAGCTGTTCTTGTACAATCGCTGGCCATGACCTCTGACCTCCCTGATGGGAGGAATGCATCACCATGAGTTTCACTGTAGGAGTCAGTCGGGTATTACATTGTTATCGCTAAAATGTGATTTAACTAACGTCTTGAGTAATAATTCATCAAATCTCAGAGATTCGCTCCTGAGTGGACCTGGCAGAGGGCAGAGCCGTCTGCGAGGAAGCCCTGGGAGGCCCCGGGGCCCCTTTTCTCCGCCTACCTGGGCCAAGGCCAACCTTATCAGACAAGAGGGCCTGAGGATTACTCTCCCTCAGAGCATTAGCCTCCCTCCTGAAGGAAAAGGGCAGTCATCTCTCCCTCCTCTCCTCCACCTCAAGTCCTCGCCACCCCCACCCCCCTTCGGCCCTCAGCACTCCACCTTTCCCGTGGGAGTTTGCAAAGCCGGGATAACCTTGAGACCTCAGCTGGTCCGCTGCCAGAAACATTAAAGAAATTCCCTCCTTCCCTCTCTTTCTCTTTCTCTCCTCACCTCTCCTGTACACCCCCCACCTCACCGCCCCTCCAGCCCTCCTCCTGATCCCCGGGACATTATTTTCCCTCCCCGTGCCCCCTTTTCTCTCTCCCTCACCTCATTTTTAGACTCCCCTTTTTTGCCTTCTCAGCCTCCTCTGACTGTGACTAAGATTAGCCCTTTTTTTCTCTCTCCGTCTCCCTCCCTCGCTTCCTCCTTTCTCGTCCTCGACAGGAGCGAGCGAGAGAGGGCGGGGGCCTCGAGTTAAGCGAAAGAAAGAGCTGCGTGCATGATCTCCTGCGTGGATGACTATTATCTCTAGATTGCGGAGCTGCCGATTTCAATTTATCCAGCCCTGTTATCAGGCCAAAAATAAACGCCTCATTTGAAAAGTGGAAATCAAACTGTCCCGACTGGAGGGATGAGTGACGTTGATTGCAAACTAACTGTTTTGGTGGCAGGCTGCACTTTGTGTGGCTTTTGTCTCTTGCCTCTCGATCCCCCCACACTGCCTCTCCACCTATTCTCTCTGTGGGCTTCACGGCTGTCATATTCCTTTAGTGCTGGAAAGGTCAAGTGCTGCCTGCTGCCTGCGAGATCTGAGGGAGCACAGGGATATTCAGCCCCCCACCCTCACCCCGCTTCACTTTGTGGCAACAATGCTTCTTGCTGCGAGCTCCCCTGCGCTGCCAACAGTCGGCAGTGGCAGCGGCGGTAGCCGGCCGGGTTGCAGAGGAATGTGTTTATCCCCTGTCGTTCGCTCCCTCCTTTCATGTTCCCAGCTCCTCAAAGCTGATCTGTTTCCAACACACCGCACAGGCAGGGGCCTCACAGTCCTGCTGCAGAGCAGTGGGGATCAATTCCCAATGTTTACAGTCATGAGAAATGATAAGTAATGAAGACAAGAGGGAGACAGAGACCAAGAGGAAGAGACGGGGGAAAACATCAAAGGCAAAAGTAATGATTTACATCTTGTCCAAGACGGAGTACGTTTTCACCCACTGCTTTTTTTGACTAGGGTCTGGTAATGTTACAGCAGATTCCCCTCAGACAAGCTGTGTTTTCATTCAGGAGTTCCGAAGGCAGACTTTCATGTGGCCCTCAGACTCTGACAAGGAAACGGAGAGAGTTTACAAACAGCCAGGATGGGCTTTGTAATAGTTTCCCATGACATCAGTACTGATGGGGCCTCAAGGGGCCGTGAACCCAATCCTCTCGGAAGCGTCTCTCTCAGACACACATACAAACCCCTACACACAGGTATGACCTCATCACCAGCACATTCCAGGTTTCACCTTACTGCCTTATGTCCCCAACAAAGTCTCTCCCTCTCGGTCCCATTAACACCTTATCTGCCCTCTCACCTCCCCTCACTGCCACACCCGTCTCAGCCTCCATTGTTCCCCGTCAGAGAGCTTTACTCTCAACAAGGAGATGAGCAAACTACGGCGGCGGTAAGATCGCAGGCCTGCCGGCTACGGCTCTTACCCTCGCACTGGTTTCAGCAATTAGTTTCTCCTCTCCAACCACTCAAGCCTGCGTGCAGCAAACCGTTGAGCAAAGGATTATGGGAAAGGCCATTGACATGTGAGTGGTTGGGCTGGAGTCAAGTGTTGGCTGCTGCAGTGTTAATTTCAGTGATTTAAAAAGGGGCCGGTTTGCTCACCGAGGTTCCTCGAAGGCCATTAGAGGAGCTATTTTCTTTCCAGTGTTGCCCGACAATGAAGCGAATGATATCTAGTGTACATAATCTGTATTCATTCAACACAGAGCCACACCGTGCTGACTGCTTCTATTCACACCATCCACTTTTCCACTCAACTTAATCCACATTGGATAACAGATTTCACCTAAATGCACCACCCCACAGCTGAAGTCAAGTCAACACGTCTAACGTTTTTGAGAGGCTGATAGCATTATGTAGAGACCCTCTTAATAAAAGCACTGTTTACCCTGAATGAAATTCACCCACTGCCCACTCACAGAAATACAATTAAACACTACAACCTGACATAGCAGGATACAGCTTGCAGCATGACCTGGATTAACTCTCTGTGGGCTGCGGTGGCCCTCCCTTCAGTGGAATTCAAACGTGAGATGGTGGTGAGGCGCTCTCTCTTACTCACACTTATAAATTGATAACAGTTTAATCTGTATAATCAGACTTCCTAAAAACTATTTCTTTTTTTTCGTCTTTGCAAACAGAAATGATGTACTTGTATATCTGCAAAGAGAGAGGGTCTAAACAGTGGTCCCTGAGGATGCACGCAGAGACACATTCTAATGCTTAATGTCCACCTGATATCAGATCCCTCGAGACAGACGTCAGCGCTGCATCTGATCGGTAGCATGATCCCTTGCAGAAGCTGTTTTGCCAGAACAGAGTCAACAGCTAAAAAATAATCAGTAACGGCAATGAGCAGATATGTACACAAAAGTAAGCTGGGAAGTTCTAAGGTCTTGTTTTCCAGTGCTTAATATTTCCACTGATGGAAGCATTACCTGTCCTCGCTCTCTTATGCAAAGAGAGACAATGTTCTCATCTGTTATTCTGCCATTATTCTGCCTATGGCACATTTTACACAGCAAGTAGGAGGTGTGTTATGCACTATTTTTACAATTCTTCTTTACTTTGTTGCTTAATCACACATATTTAAGACAACGGCAATAAATGTCCCAGGTAGTAATATTTTTGAAAAGCAGAACAAAACAGAACATTTCAACAACTGGACTGAGTCTACAAGGTCTTCATGGCAACTTTTTATGGTTAGTAGTCATTGTAAAACAATACAAACTTAGCTGATAGCTGCATGCGTCTGAGACCCAAAGCAAACATGGGTTGCTGAAAAAAAAAGAAAAGAAAATCAGAATGTGTGAATGAAATATCTCGGAGACAGTGGCGACAAACCCACGTCCTCTAACAGGTTATCTCAGCAGTCAAAGCGGCGAGGGGTCAAAGGTTCAGTGCATGGGCGTCACTGAGGAAGCCGGGCTCATGTCCTGGAGCAAGGTGCCTTAACAGGATTAAACAGCAGCCTATCAGATCCATTTGGGATAACAACATCTGTCAAATGAACCACTTCACTGAGTGGCCTGATAACTGTCCTGCCTCCACTTATCTACAAATCAAACCTCTTATCACAAACAGATCAGGAGTAACATGAAAGGGTTTGCCTTTGGCACAGTAAGTTGCAGAAGTGCAGTCATTTCAAGGCTACGCAGAAGGCAAAGGGCATGGCGGGGACACAGTTTAGTCAGCCACACAATAAAAAAAATACAGGCTTTGTCTCCATGTGGCGGCATATTTTATGGTTTTTATCCACCTGTTGTAAGCCGGCACACCGCGTCCCAGGTGCCCTCCGCAGGGCGAGTCACGCTCGGCAGGATGTAAAAAGCCAGTCAAACAGGATTTAGTGATTTGGTGGTCTGTTAAAGGTCAGTGACCAGTGGGAAAGATATTCAGGTCCTGAGGAACACTGTTGTACTGTTTTGGCGTTGTGGCTTAACACATAAGTGCAGGTCTGCAGGAGACTCCCTTGTGCCAAAAAACTTACTGGGGGGGAAACTGGGGGAGTTATATTTCCCGCACATCAGCCAATTATTTCCATGAGATTGGAGCTAATCCACACCCGCCCTCATTTGCCCACCCACACCCTCCTCTGGTTAACCCCTGTCTCTCAGGACAAAGCTTAAACGAATAATAATAATAATAATCAGAATTTTAAAGCTTATGTTAAAAGAATCACTTACAGAATAATATTGAAGCTCCATTGCCTATAATTTATCCCTGCTATGACTGAAGTTAGACATCCAGTACCTCCAGTCCCAAACTCCTGTTCTTATCCATTTTCTCATTTCAGCACCCTTAGACGTCGCTCTAGTCAAATCCTCTGACTCATTCCCTGATCCCTTTTCCCTCCTTTTCTACCAAATTCCCCTTCTTCCACTGAGTAACTTTAATTGTCCTGGGAAAGTCGGTTGGTCCGCGGGGCACAAAGCACCCGTTTATAATTAATGTTACAGAGCAGAGATTACAGGAAGCACTGGGCAGTCTGATCTGAGAAGCCATGACAGAGAGTGTGTGATCTTCCAGGCTGAGTCAGACTCAGAGGGCCTGCACGCACACTTATATGTATGTGTATGTATGTGTGTATGTGTGTGTGTGTGTGTGTGTGTGTCTGTGTATGTGTGTGCGTGTGCATGCGTGTGTGTGTGTCTGTGTATGTGTAATCCATCAGAACAATGGGGGAGTTCCCTTCCTTGCACAGGTTAATTTATGCCCTCATCACCCAGGCCATCACATGCACGCACGAACGCACAAACACACGCACACACACACACAGCACATCCTCGCTCTAAACTGCACTGGAATGTGGGCAACAGGTTACGTTCAGACCTGAGAAAGCATGTGCATGTGAGTGAAGAACCGGGAACGGGTCTTATGCTGTTTACCATTGTCCCTCCCTCTCATGGGTGTAGCAGGGTGGAGTTTAAGATAGGGGCTTTAATGGAGGAACCACGGGGCGAGGGGTGGGAGCAGAGTTCCTGCCAGGCCAGGTGTGAGGCTGGGGGCAATGCTCGTAAAGACATGAAACACTGCACTCCACCACACTCAGCAAGGCAGCAATACAGAACGACTGAGGCTGAGATCGACTGAGATTGTTCTTGTGACATTTACCCAGTTCGTACACAAGCAAACAACAGCATCTCCGGCTTATTTCCATTTCATCGAACCTTTATGATCTTTGCTGAAACCTGTGTGTTGCTGCCGTCTCCCAAAATCCAGTGAACTGGAAACCAGAGGAGCTTGGCTACAAATGAGAGAGGGAAATAGCAAGTACGATAAAACTGTGGTGAAATTCAAATTATTCCAATGGTGATGAAGATGGAGGAGGAGGATCAAGACTCAGCAGGCTCTTATCAGGTCTTGCCCTCTGGCGCTAAGACAAGAGCTCGACTGCCTGTCTTTCATCTCTTATCATCAGCATGTAGGATGAGAGCGTGTCTTACACATCATCTCCTGTGTGTGTGCATGTGTGTGTGTGTGTGTGCATGTGTGTGTTTAAAGGGAGGGCACGCCAGGGCCCAGACTGCCTGCAGGGCCCCCCCACGCAGATGAGCAGGGGCACAGTAGCACTTGGCAGGGAAAGAAGTGTGTTCATGTATGTGTGTTTGTGCAAGCTTGTGTGTACTTGGGGGTGTATGTATGTGTTTGTTGAGTGAGGGAGGGAGGGAGGTAAGGATGGAGTGAGTCAGCCAGCTTGTGCTGAGTTTGTCTCTTCTCCAACCTCCCTCCCTTCCTGCTCACCTCCTATTTGTTTTCATCATTCCTCTTTCTGCCTCTTACTCATTTCTTCCATCCCTCTACATGTATTCACCCTCCCTCCCTAATACACACACACACACACACGCACACACACACACACACCCTGCCGCCTCTCGTTCTCAGACAGTAGCAGCTGGGGGCCAGGAGCCTGCTGGTGGAGGCTGCATCGATCTTTTTACAGCTGTGGGGGTTTCTGCAAATACACACAGGCACACGCACACACATCACATTCCTAACCTTGAAGTCACGGTGGTAGATGCAAGAGGGCTCAAGGTTCGACCTGGTGTGGCACCCTGAAATCTGGTATGCTTTCTTCAGCTAACCTTTGGAGGACCTTCTAAAACCCACGTGTGCACCCACACAAACATGCAAACACATACGCAAACACAGCAGTTGACAGGAATAAAATGCAATGGATTCAACTGTGTGTTCATTTGTGAGTTGTTAACATGGTAAATAATAATAATGCCAAACAATAACTACATTTGTAACTGATCTATTTAGCTTGACTTGATGCACACTCAGAAAATGTATCTATTAGACTCTGTCTCAGTGAACCTTCACACTACACTGGTGATGAAAGTTGGAGAGCCCAGAGGGACCCACCTCATCACCACTGGCAGTTTGTGCGTGATGCTTAAAAACTCTTTTGGTAAATAGGTCGCTGAAAAGTGAACAAATAACTTTGATACAAATAGATGAACATGCATATCACTACATACTGTAATGAACACCACTATATGTATATGAAATGAGTGTATAAATTTGCAGTCAGAAGAGACACTCCATTCATCAGGGCTACTGAGGTCATCAATTAATCACTGCCATATGTCCTGTAATGGTTCACTACTTCTTATTCATAGCAACGGGTAAAAGAAATGGAGGCTTGGGTGGTAATGGTGGGGGATATGTGTATGTGTGTGTGTGTGTGTGGGGGGGTTAATCCTTAGCAAAGCCCCAATCAAAGTGAAAATCATAGACGGGTGAAAAGACAGGGAGAGGTGGGTGTCTTTAGAAAAAAAAGAGGAATGGGGGCACGATGAAAAGCCAAATATGCGACATTCACAGAAAAGGAGGCCCTTGTTGATGTGCGGAACCTTTGAAGGAGCAAGGGAAAGCAGAAAGGGTGTGTGTGTGTGTGTGTGTATGTGGGTGTGTGTGTGTTGGGGGAGGTCACTGTATTTAGGTGAATTATGTCATGGCAGTCAAAACAGCGTAAAGTTGACAGGACGCGACCCCTGCTGACACCCACTCATTCACATTCACACGCGCGCACACACACACACACACACACACACACACACACATAATCATAAGTCTCCCCTCTCACCCCCTTCCTGGCAATGGAGCATGCAGAGTGTGGGAAACAGCGGCCAAGGCACGCGCCAGATAAGATCTTGCCTCTCTGGGCCTCTCTGGAGATGCAAACAGGGCCCCGTTGGCACGCAGCGACACACAGACACACACATGCACGCACGCCCAGTGCACATGCACACAAACACACACACAGATTTTTTGACCACGCTAACCCCCACTGACCCAGTGGAGCTAAGCTACACACTGATTGTCATCTACTTCCTCTCATGTCTTTGTTTATAAAATCACTCACCCCACAGACCACCCCTCTCAGCCACTGTTGCCCCCTTCAGGCCCAGACACTGTAAAAATGAATAGACTTTTAAGGACACGCTGTACCCATCTCACTCTTACACTGCTGCTTTGCATTTATTTAGTTACATAGTTAAATGTATGATAATTATTATCATACAAATTATTTAGTCCACATGGGACACTAATGTATTCGGATGCAATCAATAACCAGTATAATAATATAAAAGTAATATAAAAGTAAACCTGCAGGATTGTGTTTGCTGGTCATATAAAAGCAAAACATTTCTATATGTAAGGAGCATCAAAGTTAGGAGACTCAATTCTCTGTGGCAGCTGGAGAATGTGTAGTGACATCCCATTGTCGGCTCAGTATTAAGCTCCACATTCAGGAAAAGGGTTTTGTTTTTGTGGTGAAATCAGAGTGAAGAGGCTTTTGTTGTGCTGTCTGTGCAGAGTGCGGCTATTTTTCATCTACTATTAAATGTTCACAGGCAAGAAATCAGTTTCCTTTAGCACACGCACAATATGGATGCTCGCACTTAATGCTCACAAACTGCCATGCACTCCCTGCTTGAATGATTCCTATGCACACACATACACACTGTTTTACACATTCACTCACCGTAATCTGCATATACCTGACGCACACCTGACTCGCTGTGCTAACATGTCTTTATTCTTCCCTACCCACAAGCCAAATATTTGCTCTTGCTTAGATCAGTCTTTTTTTTTGCTCTATATTCCTTTCATTCTCATGACCTCCCAACTCATTTCT
This sequence comes from Trinectes maculatus, assembly GCA_016785345.1. Taxonomy (NCBI): domain Eukaryota; kingdom Metazoa; phylum Chordata; class Actinopteri; order Pleuronectiformes; family Achiridae; genus Trinectes; species Trinectes maculatus. Next base: position 105,883 of record JAFBJQ010040039.1, read on the forward strand.
GTCAATGGGACACTGCAGTGGCACAGTAAGGGTTAGCGCCAGGATGTCTGAGCGTTTTGTTTTCCCCTCAGCCTATACCAGGTGCAGACCTCCAAATGTATCTAGTATTTCAAGTTTTCCAGTATTTGGTGTTACCTACCTTTCAGGCTGTCTGTAGGGCACACTAACTTGATAAACCAGAACGGGGTGGAAGTAAAACATTATGTCAAAAGAGTTAAAAATTCAAAACATTATTATGGTTAATATAAACATTTACAGAAACTTAAAGTTGTGTGTCTTAACCAAACAGGAGCAGCCTGTCTCTACAAAGCCAACAGACAGCGGAAATCTAGAATAATATCCACGAGCTAAGACCAACAAGCATGGAGTCCACTGTCTGAGTCTGATACATGGACAAATCAGGTTAGTTCCAAAGCCCCCAAGTGGTCTCTCTATCACTGTTATGGAACATGGACTATGTATGGAAAGGGGCGCAGTGAGTTATGTAGAAGAGCAGTGAGTAGAAGCCCTTGAAGTCTGTGGTCAAGTTGAATATGCAGGTTTATTACGGGAACGTGGCACAAACCAGTCTCACCATGTGCACCCATTTGTGGAGCCCTCAGGTGAACATATAAGTCACCAGCTGCACTGTTTACAGAGAGTTTTAAGTTTGCTTTAAGTACATCGCTTAAGGCTTACATCAACTAATATGTAAAGCTTGGATGCAGGGTTATCCGAGGTGCTGCCACATAAGGAGAAAAAAAAGATCATACATACAGATGAGACATCTATCTATCCATTGCTCTGTGTAGAGACGTTTTCAATGTACTCCTTCAAAATCCTGTAAAATGTAACATCTATTTTTATTTTTGTACGTATAAAACAGACTCATTTTGGTCGGGGGGCCGCATACAGCCTAATCTGATCATAAGGGGGCCAGACCACTAAACTCATAGCGTAATTACATAGATTCTAAGATAATGAACGTGAACGTAACCTACATCATCAGAAACTGCCACTGTAAACAACAGCTCGGTCGGTATACGTGAGGCAGGAAAGGGAAGTGCCTAAACTGCCTACAAAATAAAACTCTCACTTCAAAACAAAGGCATGAATACAAACTCATTTCTGACTTGGAGAATTCTTAACAGCATATTTATAAAAAAAAAATGTAGTTCATGATTTTTTGATTTTTGTGGATTTTTTCATATTGCAGATTTATCGTGGGCCGGACTGGACCCCCTGGCAGGCCGAATCCGGCCCGCGGGCCGTACATTTGACACCCCTGCTTTAGACTCTTATACTTCCCTAGTCATTACACATTTGCTATTATCACATTTAGACAATACCTCATACTTACAAGAGAATCCCCTCTTAATTTCAAATGTACATACATATAAGATTTTCTCTGACTAAAATATGAAAAACCTTACGCTGCACTTTTGCACGATGTGGTGCAGGGAGACAGGGATGCAAAATTTGGGGTGTGGGTAAAGGAGAGGAAACTGGTAGATGGGACAGTGATGTCTCAATCGCATGCGTCCCTCAGTGAAGACTTGTGCGAGTATGTGCGTTTTTCTTGCGCTGTGGCTGTGCCATGGCTACTGACTTATGACAATGGCTTTTTTTTGTTGTTTTGTTTTTGTTTGTTTTGTTCTGCTGACAAGTACATTAAGAACATCAGTTCTCAGGAGCAAAGAGTCAGAAGCAAATAGAGTAACAGTTGGACCATGATGATGTCCTAACTCACTGTTGGGGAGTGGCCCCATCATACAAACATTACCCACTGATGCACACTAAGACGCGCACACAGCAATGCATGCCAAATGACGCACAGAAGCGATGTACGTGACACAAAGGATGAGATCAGTATATCTGTCTTTAATGTTTGCTGTGGAAACTGCCCCGTAGCACCTTAAAGTTAATTACACTCAAATAATTCTAAATGCAGACACACACACACACAGACACACACACAAATCAAAACAAGGTGAGGCAGTATGTCATGACAGATGTTCGACTGTCAAACAGAGGATTATCATAGGTACACCAACCCACTGACAAACGTACACATGCACGCACGCACACACACACACAGTGTGTAGATATGCAGAAATACAACTGAACCTTTACAGGGCGGTCTCAGCTTAAGGTTATATTTAGAAGCAATGTATCGCCCTTTACTTTATGATGCACTCATTAAAAATGAATGGGGATTCATTTTTAATGAGCGCCTGGATCCCTGACATGAAAACATAAAGGTGATGTCTGAAAGTAGCCTCCAGCAGAAAAAAAAAATGGAACAGAGCCCACTTCCATCATTTCATTCATTCTCTTTTATTAGCCCACTAAGCTGTTTGCCAGCTGTACTCCAGATGCCCCCATTGACAAAAGCACACATGTACATATACAGTACACACACACACAACTGGCAAAGGATGAGAGATATCCAACGACCAGACCACACCTAGACCAGCTTGTATCACACTGTCACTCACAAACATGCCCCCACCTTTCTCTCTCTCTCTCACACACACACATACGCACGCACCTAACCACGTTCCCACCCATCCCTTCCTATCTCAACTGACCTGGCGCATCAGTCCAGCTGACCTCTGTGTCGGACGCACACATGCACACATACACACAGGCTCACTGAGGATGTGCTGACAGGGAAGAGACTGCCAGCGCTTAATTAGCAGGAAGTCGTGGTGTCAAGGTGTCATGGGCGTGTGCGTGTAGTGCAGACTTGCAGACCTGGTGTGTCCCCCTACTGACTCTGTTCAGAATGATTTCCCAGCATCAAACACATTCCTGCTTTTTGCTGCCTGGACTGCAAACATTTTCCTCTCCACTGTGTTTGGTTTCGCTCATAAATGTGAAACAGAGCCATTTAAAGAAAATACACGATTGTTCTATTTTTCACCCCAGGCTTGGAAGCAGGAAGTGTTTTTTTTTGGGTGGGGGTGTGGGGGTAATATTACACCACAATTAAACTGATTAATTTCTATAACTGCAGGATCTGTGCCTTCTGTGGTTTTAATTTCGAGTAATACCACTTGTTTGGGTGGAGTACAACTGCTGTATTCTCACTACAATTCCAATGACTGTACAAATATTTATTGACTTTTACAGGGAATATCAATCATCCATTGTGATGACAGCTTCACTGCAGCAGGATGTTTGCCCGTGCAAAGACATTAGTGGAAATAAACTGACAAAAGCCTTGTAATCAAAACACATTAACCCGTCTGCCTGTGCAACATTAACACAGAGCGGGATGCAAAACAAGTGTGAGTCAAAACCATTGGTGTGTTCTGTATGCTGGCCCACAACAGGTTGAAAACCACAAACAGTGTAGGTCTGCAAAACATGTGTGTGTCCTCAGCTTCCGGGGTCGTCTGTGTACCTGACCACCTCGCTTCTGCCACTGACTGATTCTGCCTGACAGAATAAATGCACCACCTGAGACACAGGCAAACACACTGTTAAAACAACCCACAGGCCGCATGCAAACACAGACACACACTCGATGTCTTCCATAACACTATATTGTTTGTGAGTTCTAATGGAGGAACCCCCCCCCGCCTTCCCTGACTGAGTGCCGGTGCTCAGTCGGCCGCAGGGCTGAGGAATGTGTGAGAGCCATGTGTCAAATCCCCAGACTGTGGGAAAGTGCTGCTCTCTGCTGAACTCCCTCCTCCCTCCCTCTCTACTTCCCTTCATCCCTCCCTCCCTCGCACTCGCATTTCGCTGGCCTGCTCTCCAGGCGAGCACCCTGCCCTGCTCCAACCCCGTGTGAGTGCGTGCGTCTACGTGTGTGTGTGTGTGTGTGTGTACGCCTGCCTCACAGCACACAGGAAGTGAGCGGAGAGTGTCTGCCAGCGGAGCTCTGCCTGGAACTGCTGCTTCCTGCATGTTTCTATGCCAACGCCAAGCCCTGCACAACACACACAGACACACACACACACACACACACTCACACACACACTCAACTTGTCAGAAAGAGCTAAGACGCCCCAAGAAGGAGGGAGGCTGCTCTTTGCCTCACTCTCTCTGTATCTTTATCTCTGCATCCCGTTCCCCTCTGTCTGCCTCTTCCTCTGGAACACAAACACTGATATCTCTCTCTCTCTCTCTCTCTCTCTCTCTCTCTCTCTCCCCCACTCTGTGTGTCGACACTGTTTTCATCACTGTGAGAGAGCGGCCGGCCGCCCCGACTTTCTCTGGCTCCTGCCAACAGGCCAGATGCCAGTTGCTTCAAGTAACAAACTGTTCAGCATAAAACTATGAGTCTCCCTATCAGCGAGTGTCTACATCTGCCAGCCTCACACACAAAGTGTGCGCATAAGAAAAAAAAACACACACACTCCAGTGTTCTGAAGTGTTTCACATTTCCATTCCATTCAGCAGAGTGTTTGGCCTTATGTATACTGTATATACATGTTATGTAAGTAAACCACTGCTATCCTTCTCCTCCTACTTTTTTTTTGTATTCCGACCTTATGGCTGATTGTTTGTTTTATCTCTACTGGTTCTTTGTTATTTGTGTCTATGTAGCTTTTGATATTAATAAAAAAAAATATACCTTAGTAATTACAGGGTAGTATCCTGACAACATATTCAAGTGAAAGGCATTGTGGGATGTCATTCTTCCATATGGTTTATAATACACACAGCTGAGGTTCGGTGACAGCATATGTCATGGTCTTGCTTTTGAATCTATATATAATCTATATATCTCAGTTATTCATGGTGACGTAGGTAATGACAGTCAGATTTCCCTGTGCCTGTTCACATCTGCAAACAGCCACAGGTTGTTTCCGTGGCGTTTGAGGTTATGGCTTTTCGGGTTTGTCTTTGTTTTTGTCTCTTGATCGCGTCAGCAGCTTCTACAAAAAGATGTGTCCGTCAGATTATCTGCTGCTCCTCCGCAACGGGGCCTAAAAATACACTGCCTACACCTGCTGTCTCACCCGGCTTACCCCGTGTCATAAAACACGTCTGCTGACACACTCGCCGACACGCTGTACTGATGACATCAGCAGCGCTCAGCCCTTGTGATCTGTCTTCCAGCAGATTGGCTGTTTCCTGTCAAAGACACCAAGAATAACCCAGAAATAAGGCTGACCTCTGGTCAGCTTCTACCACAGCTCCTCAGGTCCACACGTCACACTCTCCTGAGGTGACCCCAATCCATCAGCGCCCTCCAGTCGCTGCTCTTCCCTACAGGCCATTATGTGTTAATGCAATCTGTATTTCCTCAGTAATGTAATGCAGTTATGTTTTTCTGCCATGTCCTCACAGTGCCTTTTACATTCATGCTCATTGTATTAATAACAGAACAACTATTTTGGGAATTAGACAGCTGTGTTTCTTTAAAACTGAAAAGGATGGGCCTATTTTTTAAGTCTGTCTTTCCACCAAGAATCAAACACATCATCAAGAGTGTATGAGATATCGATTAACACATTCAGGCTTGTTAAATGAGGCAATTCTATCACTTTGTCTGTACAATACCGTCGCTGACCACTCACACACAGACACACACAGGCGCCGAGAGCAGATCCACAATTCATCCAAGTCTCCCTTCTCCACCTCAACGCGAAGACACGGCCAAATAACCCCAGACATAAAATACATAGAGCAAGAGACAAGAGGAAGAATGTATGTGTGTGTGTGTGTGTGTGTGTGTGTGTGTAATATACCAATGTAAGTCCAAGGATGGGGATGGGTGCAATTTAACTGAACCAGCGGGAAGGATCAGTGGCCAAGCATTTTACACACACAAGTACACACGTACACGAATACACACACACACACACACACACACAGTCCTGGCACTCTCTACTGGTTGGATAAGCAGTCTCTGTGCCATATTGGTTTGGGCCTCCCCCTCCTGTGTTAGACCTTGTTAGCCTGCCAACCCTCAGTCTCATTCCCACACTCCCATATCTGGCTCTGTGGTGGCTGGGCTGGGATTCCCCCTCATCACAGACACACAAACAGACTCACACAGACAGACACACGCACACACACACACACAGAGCCCTCCATCACAATTAACTCGGGGTGGTCATTCCCCTTTTTATTTGACCCTTTTCTTTGCACACTCATTCCTGTGATCACCCCTTCCTCCAGTCTTTTCCCACCCACACACACACCCACACACACACACACACACACACACACACACACACAGTGTCATCCCCACAGTCTTTCTTTGTTCAAAGCTATACATCTCTCATTCAACAGGACAACGTGACGCAGTTGCACAGACTCATGTGTTTCCCTGTTGTTCATTGATGTACGTTTGTTAGCTCTGTGCCAAAATGAACTCGATTTCCTCAGTGTGTCTGCGGCAAAGTTTGCTTGGTATGTAAAAGAATTTCCATCAAGCATCATATATCTGTAGTTTGACGCATGTGAGACCTGCTCAACCACTACAAACATGTCAGCCGTATTGTTGACTTGGTCAATAATGTGTGAGTCAGCAGTGTGCCAGTCGCTTTCCTCTTCAATCAAACGTTTCCTTGTTTGACTGTGGCGACTTGTTACCCATGCTTGTAAACTCTCGGATAGTTTCACCTGCTGAGCCACAGGTTCCTAATGATATATCACATGTCAGAGATGAGCCAATCACTGCGATATGTGGTACGGAAAGACACAAACACAACACAACACAAAAACAAATTCTATGCAGAAACATGTCGCTAAAAACCTCGAGTCACTGAAAGTTAACAAAAACTGTTTTTGATGATATAACGTTTTCTTCTGTGGTATTTCCAGTGAAGAATCTAGCCATTTAAGGTCATGAGACAAGAATTATACACATTTAGGTTAATTTAATATTTCAGGACATTGCACGCATTGTAGATCAGATCCATAATCTCATGTGCTGATTATGGACACAAGCATATCTGAAAATAATCATCTTCCAGGGCTAAAGCTTGCACTGCAGGCTCAATTAAAGCACATTTAGCCATCTTGCCAGAGGCAACGTGGCTTTAGAGCACTATGAGGGTCAAGAGAGGATCGATAATTTACAACCGGCACAGGGCTGGACATGCCCAAACACCAGTGAATAATCTACAGAACAGAGTCTTTTTTAACCACTGCTACCCTTTAATTGAACATTAAATCATGACATCATAGAAACAGCTGAAATATTTCAACTGAAAAATCTACTCCGGTGAGGTCTGTGCAGGCAGGGACTTTCTCTTTATTTGAGCTGACGTCATGCCGGTTATGTGACAATGAGGTCAAGGAAAGACGAGAGTTATAGACGGTGATTCAGTGTTTTATGTGGTTTGAAGTTCCACGTACGATATTTAACTAGCAGACTGATTCGGCTTCACAATGATCGATTCATCGTAAAAGTTATTGGTCAGATAAAGGTGAATACACACAATAGACAAGTGGAAATACTGGATCATTTGGCGAGGCTTGTGTGGCGGGGAGGATGAGGAGAAGGCAGAGAGAGGAGGAGGTGCTGGAGGGAGGTAAAGGGAGGCATCGCAGTCAGCTTATCACCCGTGTGGGCTGTGAGTGATCTGAGTGGGCTGAGAGAGGAGAGGAGGGCGTCTGTTGTGTCCTGTGATCCATGACTGGGCTTTATGGCATGCTCCTGATCGCTATCAGTGTGGGAAAAGAGTGGAAGGCCAGAGGAAGTGTGCACGTGTGTGTGTGTGTCTGCACACCGGTTTGTTTGGTTTCTGCCACTAAAGCAATCAAGAGGGCAGAGGTTTGTATGTTTAGAGTGTGTGTGTGTGTGTGTGTGTGTCAGATAAGGACTATAAACATATTCTAACAGCAGACAGGCAGGTTTAGTCACACTCAGCAATAAGACAGAACTTTGACCCTTCACAGATCTAACCATCTGATGCGCACGCACACACACTCACACCCGCACTCACACACACACAAAGCTGTCATGTGCGACCACACAGTACAATATGCTTCTGTGTGACACAAATCTAACATGACTGCCATTCCATTACTTAAAATGCTGAAACACACATTGCACATTGGGAGCGGCAGTTAAACGAGGGCCTTGTCAACCAGACGGCTGTAAAACAGGCCGGTCGCTTATCATCAGTGTCCTGTGCTTAGCGCTGCAGACGATTAGCGTTCCTTGATGCCTGCTGGCCTAAATTGCCATCAAAGGATGTCTCATACCAGGCAAGTGATGCAGATGCTGTCGTGCCTCAATAAAGATGCAGAAGGTTCATGAGGATGGGGATGAGGAAACAGCAACGTTGTGGCAGGTTCAGCTATTAGTTGAGTCACAGATGAGTTCATAAGAGAGGTGCACCCGAGCAGGTCAGTTGGTAAATCATGCTCCATTTCACCCATTCACTTGGCTGTACTTCTGCTCAACAACACACACACTGACGCCACACACACACACCCAGACTCAGGCAGACACTAGACTCCACAGTGACACACTCCATCAGGGACATTGTGAGTCACCTGGGCAGCCCAGCAGACATGCAGCCTGAGGCGAGGCGACTTGAGATGTGTGTGTGTGTGTGTCTGCGCGTGCGTGTGCGAGTGAGAGTGCCGTGCGTCTGGCTCCAGTGATATCATCATCACGAGACAGCGGGGACTAGGCCGACTGATGGACGGCACACTCCACTCCCCTCCTGATCTGGCCACCTCTCACCCGAAATGACGATCATCACACCGCTTCATAAAACCAAAACAGATAAAGGGCGGCAAATAGGGGGAGGCGGGGGAGAAAGGAAGGTATAGATGGTGTAATCGCAGCCAGGTCGCGGCCTTGTGTCACGCCAACCTCCAGACATGTCCATGGGGAGCAGACCTGGCCAACGTTTTGCAATTAGCAGCCACTTACACACTAAACTCGGAGTGGAAACCGACATTAAACGGCCATTACATCAATAGTATAGATGGGACTCATTTTAAAGGTGTACTTTTCCTCTGCTTTATGACCGACCATAACCATGATGAGTAGGAAGTCAAATAAAATCAGATTTCTAAGTCTCTGCTAAAGAGAGACGTAAAAAATAAGACTGTCCTCAGTTTCACCTATAAAATTGATACTTTATGTCAAGATGCTGCATGTCGTGTGTTGTAGCCTTCAAACTTCATTCGCAAGTACTCGATCATTTATTAAGCAATAACTGAGCTGGCATGCAGAATCGGCACTGCAGGTTTTACTAGCATCAGTTGTTGAAATATTTGTTATTGAAATGAGAAAGCCTTTAGGAAATTGTTACTAAGTTTTACAGTGTATGTAAATATGTCTGTGTGCCCTGGGCTGAATGCAGGGAAAGCTTGGACTGACGGAGTTTTTGACTTTCCAAAATTCCAACATTTCAATGCAGCAAATGCCATTGTGTGTGAATCAGCTTTACTTAGGCTACGTCAAACTGACAAAGATGCACCTCATTGCCTTGATTACAAACAGAAACCAACAGTTCCCACACTGAGCAAACACTTGACACCTTTTAGCAAGAGGAAACGTCTAACTGAATGGGTCTCCGGTTACATCCACACTAAAACAAAAACAATCCGCATCTATCACATAACTGTTTAAGTACAATGGGCCTGCGTGTGCTGGTGTTAACGCGTGGCAGATTGTTAACTGCATTTGGTTGCTTAGATTTAGAAAACGTTATGATTGAGGAACAGCAATGGTGGGATACAATCAGGAAGTAAATGTTGGCATCGGTGTCGTTGGCAGCTCTGTCTGTTTTTAAACTAAAAAAGAAGAGGCCAGTAGTGTTTCCAAAAGGGTCGTTCATTTTAGGGGGTACTGTATATTGGGTCACGTATTCTACATCTATTTATAATGCAGAGACACATACTTCATTATGCCATGACAGCATATTATATATAATAGTCCTCTTAACTAAATAAATATCCAGTAATAACAGGTCCTTGTTTCAGAGGGTACTGTGGTAACATGACTTTTTTATTGTCATCTCAGCCCCTGAACGCATCCAGCCACATGACCGAAACGTATTGCCTTTGGCCACCGTTTCACTAAACCTCAAACTGGAGCATAGCCGGGGGAAGAACATAAAGTAGCTGCATGGGTCACAGGGCTGGGCTCATCATCTCAATGGTCATTATCACAGATGTAATCGCACACAAACCTCTGACTGTCACATTACCATGAAATGTTAGTCAGCTGATGCACTGACTGTCGGCGTGTGAGGATGGGAATGGATTTGAATGAATTCTCCTGCTGCTACGTTGTGTTGAGTTTCCATATACATAAGACAGCATGTGACTGGGCTTAAGTGTTTCACACCTGGGGGCTAAGGCACAGCTGAATTTTCGGTAACACCCATCTTCTCTGCTGGGACATTGTTCGCCTCTGCCTGGCAAAGGCAAATACAGGCTACAGCAAAGCTACAAGGCACTGGTTTAAAAAAGGTATTTTCAAAAGTAAACAGCTTTTTGACTAGACAAGCATTTTAGCTGTGTATTAAATAATCTCTGACCATATTTATACACCTGAGAACACTGTCATACATGTGACAGTTATGCCATGTTTTTTGTTTCCTGTTGCGGAAAAGAAACTACAAACAAGGAGCAGCAACAGTGAATTGTAAGAAAATGGATTTCTTTGATTGGACCAATGATGAGATGGAACTGTTATTAAGTTGACAGCAAGAGAGCAGTGTCAGCAGGGGCTGGGTTAATCAATACACTACACACAGCAGAATACAATTTTAACCATTGGAAGATGATATTGTTGATATTGTGGCCACAAAAAAAATCATGAAAAAAACATGTCTCATTTAACATTCAGTCTTCCGAACGTTTAGGTGACTTTTACAAGGAATTTACACTCACTGTCAATATGATCATCTTAGATGCACTGGGCCAAACTGGAGAGACTGAATTATTTTAGTTGATGTCATGGATGATGCTATTAAACATGCAAAACCTTAGCAAAACCTTATTCTTGTTAACCTTTATCCCTTAACTTTGAAGCTACACCTTCACTTCTCTACACCGACATTTGTCTTCTATTTACCAACAGGCTGAACAACTCAATCCACACATGTAAAAAAGACCACAACCCTTTGGCTTCATCAAGGCCTGTATTTAGGGCAGTATGCAAATCCATGTAAACACAAATCTAAGGAATATTTGTTAAGACACAATGACTCAAGGCCTAAACAGCCAGGCCTTCAAAGAATAAACGGCAGCAGTCGATCAAACATCAAACAGTTCCCTTTGACATCCACCAACCTCAATCTGTGTTGGACAGAGTTTATCATCGCCATCTAAAGTCTTCTTAAACAAAAGAGCTCTGCCTCTTATTGTGAGAGTGACAGAGTGGCAGAGAAAGAAGTGTGTTGACAGAGAGGATGGAGATGGCAAAGACCTATAGGACCAGATTGGCTCACGTCCCACATCTGTCCTTCATACTGAGGTCTGCCGGCAAAGCAGATCTGAAGAGGGATCGAGGTCGTTCTCAAGTGGGCTGGGGGTAAGCTGAGGTCTCTGAGCCGACACACAGTATGCAAAGGCTGAAACTGAGGCAGCTAGTAACAAAACAGAAACCTATCCATCTGGAGGAATCAAAGGGGGTGAAATTAGCGGTGTCCTGAGTGTATCTGTGTGTGGTAGATTGAGTTTCAGCCCCCACACGTCCAACCTTTAGGCTGAAACAGTGCACTCAGATAATACCAATGGTCAAAAAAGACCTCCCTCCCAGTAAAGAGTCCTTTCTAAGGTAGCGTTTACGCTGATCCCATGTATATTCTCTGTACTGGCTTGTATCGGAGACATTCGCATGTAAATATCTGCTAAATCCGGCTCAGTCCTTTCACAGCTGTGAAATGGCACAAGATGACAGGTTACCAGTCCGGTGACAGCACAAACTAGAAACAGTCACAAAGCTTCAGATAGGCTATGCTGTAACTTGGATAATAATAGATGTAACTTTGCTTCCCTTTTCTCATATTGTTCGTCCGCTCATTGATACATTTCATATTCAACACAGAGAATCATATCCTAGTTGTTTATTTACTAAACGGGTCTGATTTCACACTATTTGATATTCAAATGAATAAATCACAAGCAGTGAAACAAAACTGACCTCTTATTTTATCTTAAGTGATTTCACTCGCTGATAAAAGAAAATTCAAAAAGTGTTTAGCCTAGGGGGCTTCCGTGTTGACCATATGACTGTGAGGAAGGAACAAAAAAAAATCTCTTTTCCCTGCGTTTACCTTTAATGATGCCTTCTTGTTATCTAGCCGTGCCTCTCAGGGATGTGCCTGTCTCCCAGCCTTTGAAACTACTTGCATTGTTTCAGGCAAGGTTCGTGCTGAGGTTATGGGCAATTGAAATAGCTCTTTTACATTTCAATCGCCAGTATAATCTCAAAGTCCCCATCTTTCCCAACACAAAAACACTAGTATCCCCTTCATTTAGCCATTTAGATGTGATAATGAAGGGACTGGCCTGAAGTTTGCTATATAGCACAAGCAGCTCCACAGTTTTAATGACAATTCTTTACATGTTGCTTTATGTACAGATGCACGGTATAGCTTAATTTATGGATGCTTAGAGGTTTGTTGCATCTTTAGTTGTTGCACTAGACTTTTATTTCCATTGCATTGATTACTGGAGTGATTGCATCACCGGGAATATTTTTTGCCCATTAATTTCCCTTTATTTACACTCAAAGAACTCAAGAATTCACAAAAGAAAACACACTTGCCTGTGTGTTTTCGTGTCAGTCTACTTATATGATGCTCATTTGACACAAGGGTTTTTCTGTCAGTTCCTCTTAATGGCTTACCACTTCTCCTGAGGCAAAGTAGGCACTGTCTGACCCGGCCCTTGAAGCTGAAGGACCCTAAGGAAAATTGGCTGGCCCTCCATTTCTGGATGTTTTATTTTTGTTTGTGACTGGAGGAGGGTGGTTAACTTTGAGATTCCTAAAGAGAGGACACTTAACAAAGCCTCTTTCTCCTCTCTGGTCTAGCTGCTTCATTTTCCTTCCAATAATGACAACGTCCCCCGTCAACTCATTCCACCATAAAAGCCCTCTGAGACATAACCGGGTGCATGGTTGAATTAGCATGACCACAATGGACACTGGGCACAGTGGCCAGACTTCTGTACTTTACAGTCCATCAGTCCAAACCTGCGAGGTGACTGCTCCTCCTAAAGACCCACCTCTTTACATTTCTATGGAGCAACTCATTAGCTAAGTAGAATCCCCTCTTTCTTATTGCATCTTGCCTCTTTGTCTGAAGCCGGTCTTTGTCTCATCTAAATGATCCCACACAAGGCCCATTTTCTGGTTAATACATATTTACAGCCATGTAAGGTTTTTGTGGGCATCCTGTAGTTTTATTTTGCTGGTCGTCATTCTAGACACCATAAACCCATTACCAAGCTGTTAAGGGTAATTGTTTGACCATATAGTGGTCCTATTTTAAGACCTCAATGAGTCAGCATCTTTAGAGTGGGCAGATGGCTAGACAACACATGCTGGGTATTCCCAGGGACAACCTGATGCATTTGTAAACCTGTCTTAAACATTTTTGTTGGAAGTTGTTTTCCAAGCCTGATGGTGGTTGTGTAGGGGAAATAAAATATACATGAACGCATTTGTGTCTGTGTGGGGTTTTTTTTTGCATTGAGCAGCATTTAAAGGGTCAATAAACATATTTGATCCTAAGAAACAAAAGCATCTATCAATGTTATGGAGGTCCCCACTCAAAATTAATAGGTGTAACATCTAAAACTCTTTATGTGTATGTGTGGGAGGGAGTGTGTATGTGTTTACAGTAACCTCTTGGGGGGTAGGATCACCTGATGTCCTGAGTGAATTAAAGGGGCCATCTGTGATACTGCCTGAAAGGAACATGGAGGCAGACAAAAGGAGAGATCCCTGTGCTAGCCCCAAAGACAAAAGAAACAGAGACAAGAGGCTGAAACCACACAATCATCTCGCCATCTACAATGGCCAAGCTCCTGTAACAAGCAGGATCAGGGGGATCGGCGAAGGGCTAAGCCAGCCGTTGCCACCGGTTTCAGTGCAAGCCATTAATTCCTCTCTGCTTAGCACACAATTAATTTCACTCTCATGCAGCCGCTCAAAGCTTCCCGATAAGAAGAGGACTGTTTCAAAAACCAAGATTAAAAGGTGAAGGTGTAAAGACTCTACTCAGAGGAGTTCTGAGCAGATGTCCGTAGACCAAAGAACTGAGATCTGAAGAGGCCAATGATGAGAAAAAGTGAAGAATGGAGTCAAACTCAGCCCCTGAGCCCCTCACATCAAACTTATAACAACTGTGGCCAGAAATCACTGCTACATCACAACATACTGACCAACTATGCCAGTTAAGCAATTTGCTAGCACATGCGGAGTTTTTCAATCTTTTGTTGACGTTGTATGAAAAGATCCTTCGGCTCAAGTCAGGATTTGGATGTTATTAACATCATGACAAAAAAAGAGAAACAATAAAGTTAACCGAGCTGAAAAAGGTGCCCCTGCTGACTTTTCCATTTGAGCTAATGTGACCAGAGTTAATGCTCCTATGGGCTTAATTTAGCCACAAAAGTAGCCAAACCGTGGGGACAACTAATTGTTGGTGAACGACAGCACCTGCCAGAACCCATGGGAGCTCAGGAACTGCAGAACTGGTATTTTCTCACAGAGCCCATGGTACCGGATTAGATCCCTACAGTGCAGACATCCTCTTGGCTCCCCACGTCTCTTGTCCTAATGGCTACCCTGCAGGGCACCATGATTTCTGTCTGCAGCCCCTCAAGCCATGTTAAGCCACGTTACTCCCCCCACTCCCTCCTCACCATATTTAACACTTTAGGCCTTATAAGACTTCTATTTCAGGAGTAGTGATGGTTTATATTGTGTATTGGACTTCCATATTATCTCTGGTTTTCAGGGAGAGTGATGGCAAAGTGACTAGAGCAGGGAAAAAAATGTTCAAAAAATATATTTTTTTGATTGCTCAATCACACACTCACAAAAGGGATTGTACTGTAAGAAATATGTGTGAACGCTTATGTTTAAGGTCATAATGAATTTTCTAACATGTCAAATACGTTGATTTAACATATTTGCTCTAACAGCCATGCATCTCCATCAAGTGGCACATACATGAAGGCAGACATTGCTGTGCCCATAGGCCAGGGCTGGAGTAGAAAGCAGTGACCTGGGTTTAGTTGATGACTAATGCCCCAAAACCAATCAATTGGCCAGCGAGGTTCAGAGATAAGAAGCTGGATCTGTTGGCCAGAAGAAGCCCATGACCTCTAAACCATCCATCTCTGTCCTCATCTGGGACTGTTCAACGTTTGCCGCTCAGCCCTTCCACTAAATTCTCCTCCAGAGACAATGCAAGCAGATGCAGCGGTTTGTCTGTCCAGCTTGGCCCATTAGGACATAATACCACACCCACCTCTTCCTCTCTCTGTGCAGCTTGGAGACCCTGGCCAACTGCAGAAGACATAGAGGACATTGTACCGAACCTATGGCCTCTTTCAAAGTGTCAGGACCCCAAACTTAACTTTTCCAGAGATGAGTAATGGGATCTACTGGCCCATACTGAATATGCTTTGAAGACAGCCCTAACGTTTTCAAAATCACAACAATGGCTAATTTCATAGCGAGTCCAAACTTTGGACCTTATTGGAGTCCACTTTCTTTTCTGCCAGAGGAATCTTATTAATTTATTGATTTTATTCATTAATTTACAAACTAGCAAATAAAGAAAACTGAAAGGACACCACATACTAGTCAGTCACCACTAAGCAAACAATGACCACTGTCTTGACCAAAGCAGTTTCTGACATAATCAGGAAAGATTCAATCATCAAGAAAAAAGTAACACAGATGTTTCATTGTAGGTCAATATGGATTTCCTTCTACCATATATATGTAGTCTAGATTTTATGCATTTTCCACTAATATAACTCAATTGTTTATGGAAGAAAAAAGCAAAACAAACTTAAAAAAAAATCAATTATATTAGTAATTAGCTATTTTATTCAACAACCACATTAACATTACAAGACACGTATATTTCCATTACAGCCACTCTCAGGTCAGTGAAACTAGTAACAAGGCTGTTGTATTGTATTAAATGTCCACAACATTTTAACTCTCTCCATCAACTTCTTACATCCAAACTCATGTTACACTACATGAACCTATGATGTGAGGATACTCTTTACTCTACAGTCTCCCTCTCATCCAATATATATTCTCTCATTTTTAGGTGAGCTGCATCCAGGTGCTTCTCTTTCGCAGCTTGCCGTTCTGTAATGCAAACGCTCCCAGCTGTAATTCTTTCACCCTTTCTGTAAACCCAAAGAGACTCAACCCGCTCCACAAACAAGTAATTTGCCTAAGCTGCCTGTCAGTCTGGTGCATTTGTTTGCACTGATAGTTAAACTCTGCGGGGCATGGAGGACACTAATTGTGTTGATTTGGAGGGGGTCCCTCAGGTGTGTGTTATTTGGGGGAGGTTGAGGGGTGGGGGTGTAACACCTGGATTAATACAAGGGTATGCCTTTAGTTTACATAAGGCCAGGCAGGGAATCACTGGCACACCTTTTCTCTTGATAGGCAGTCATCAGTGCAGGCTTCATGGGGTTAGCATCCTGCAGAGTCTTTCTTAGTTTGGCCTAATGTTAGTAATTATGCTACCAGTGTGAACCTCATGCCATTAACCAAACAGAGGTGGAGACAGAAGGAAGAAACGTCAGCAGGAGCCTGAGTTTGGGTCTACCTAGTGCATGTTATAACAATGTGAATGAGCCGCTAAGAGCTGGGGCAAGCACAAAAGGTTAACATCTTATGTAAATGCAGTAATAAACGACTGTATTCAAGCAGTTTAAGCACACTTCACTAAAAGAAGCTATAAATATTAAACAAGTTTTAATTTTACTTGAACTTCCAAGTGGCTTTTCAATTCGGACTATTTGCACTGCTTTGACCAACAAAGTGGAAAGTTTGCTTGAAAACAAAGCCCCTAGCGCAGCGCTTTCTTTACCCTGCCCCCTTGAAAAGGGCCGACACCGTAGCACCTAAAACTCACTTTAAAACACAATATGGAT
This sequence comes from Trinectes maculatus, assembly GCA_016785345.1. NCBI lineage: Eukaryota > Metazoa > Chordata > Actinopteri > Pleuronectiformes > Achiridae > Trinectes > Trinectes maculatus. The sequence continues at coordinate 122,950 of JAFBJQ010040039.1, forward strand.
GTGACGCAACAAACACAAAAAGGCATCTGTGACATAATATCAAAAGGGCTATTTTGTTACATTTGGGAAGGGCCGATGCCAGCGTTGGCCACAGTGGTCAGTAGCCATTGGAGTGGTCAGCGTGGAGAATTCCCTGTGCTCCATCATTCTGATGGCTGTGTCCAATTGCATTATGCCAGAGCAGCAGGTAGCCCTGGCTTCTGGGGTCGCAGCTCTGACAGCCTCACCCTATTGGCCCAGGGGCTCCGGCCAAGGTTCACGGGTCAGGCCCTTGTCCGGACACAGGCTTGGCTCCTGGCCAATGGGTCGAGCTGGTCAGCGGTGGGGAGAAGTGGTGGTCAGACGAATGATTTATAGACACACCCGGTGCAGAGAATGCTAAGAGGCTGCACTTAAATCTGGCCAGCGTTTGTCTTGATGCTTCTCTAAAGGCACAATATGTTCATGTTCATGCACTAGTGGTGAACTCCTTGAGCTGAGCAGCCAGCTTTTAAAGACGTTTCTTTATACATTTCATTTCACAAATCCGATGCCATTGAGTCATCTTTTATTTTTTGCCCCTGCATATGTTTCCCCTGGAACGGTCCGCTAATGAACAAAACCTGGGCTAGCACACATCTTTAAAAATGTGGTCTCCAAACTATCTGATGCCAAAAGTAAAAGATGAGTTTGTTCTGTCATCCTGTCGTGAACTGTTTATCGCTTGCCAACCTATTTAAGTGATTCCATCAAACTGGGACACTTCAGAAGTAAGTTTAGAGGCTTGCACGTTTTCATGGAAGGCAGACAGGCTTTGATTGCCCTGAGGGGCGTTTTGTTCTTGTAAGGGTATTGTGAACAGATGGACTTTATACCCGCCTGCTGAAATGAAAGATGGCATTAGTTTTTCATGTTGGATGATTTCAGATTTTATAGACAATGCAAACAAAGCCCTTTAAAATAATCTTGCAAAAATCAAATCAAGACACATTAGCCTGACATCGCCAAAATGCTGATGACTCATTTTAGCCTCAATTAGCAAAAGAGAAGATCACTGATAAGTTCGGTAAAAAAAACAATACTCTGAAGTTAAACATTTGGTATCAGCATCATAAAAAAACGGGGAAACAGCTGGCTGGTTCATATTGCCAACAATGTATACCACAGAGTGAACAAACTACGCAACTCTGTATGGCCACAAAGACAAACTATTGGGCGACATCTCCCACATTCAAGGAGTCATAAACCATCCCATGACTAGAGGAATGGCCCAGCATGTGGTTTATTTTTTCTGGGACACACTTAAAGGTCAGGCGCTAATCCACAGGAGTCTGTGAATGTATTCTCTGGGCAGAATCACCAGCTGCCATTTGCACGTGGGTGGACAGTTTGTCTGCATTGGCCTGCAGAGCCGAAGCCTGTGGCCATGAAACCTTGCTGCCCTTTCAACTAATTGTTTGTGGGTTGCTTTTAAATTTATTGACATTCTTGGTGATATAGTGCTTCCATTGTGTCCACAGCCTATTGTTAGCAGCATTAACTATGGCTCCGGCTTCCCCGCTCTTGTGCTACATGCCTGACCAGGGGCCAGAGAGCAGTGTGATGCCCAGCGGGAGTGCCCTCTCCGTGGGCAGGAGAGAAGACCTTTACAGGTGCCTTAGCGCTTCTCTTAGCAACGCCCTGCTGCTCAAAATTTGTTGTCCCTCTGCGGGTGTCTTTCTGAAAGTGTCAGCTGTGGGGCCCCCAATGGGAGATTTGTTGATATGATAACTCAATTAGGCTTGAGGATGGATGACATGGTGGCAGAGAGCAAGTCTGCAGCTCCCAGGGAGGCGCTGACTCCTCTCCTTAACCTCTCCTCAGGAGACCAGTATTCTGAACACGCCAGGCATGTGGCTCCCAAAGCTCTTGCTGAGCCTCAAGTAATCAGTCTCTGTGGCACAACAGTGCAGCTCACTAACTAACTAAGGAAAGGATCGCAATCCTTTCAATAATTTAAGTGTAGACAGTGCATAAGACTAGAAGACTTCACACAAAAGAGAACTCAGTAATTAACAGTGCTGAATGTGAACGTTCCCTATTATGTGGATCTTATTTCAGGGTTTATCAGCCAAGCTGGCCTTTCACTCTTGCACCATATTTTCTTAATTGGCCAAGCACAATTTCCCAATTAACTCTAAAATTGCTTGACGATGGCCTTAGATTGGCTCTAGATACCAGCATACAGCTTATGCAGGAGTTGAAGATAAAGTTATGGACTCCGTAAATTGGTAATTAATTGTAAACCATCAAAGCATGGCTATTTTGGTAGCGAGGCGAGGGATACTGACACAATCCCAGGTAGTCAGACTGGTATTACCCAGTAAGACTCAGTAAGAATACACTAATGTGCTTCCAGAATAATCTCAGCTCACCGGTGTCAGCCAGGGTTACATTATAAACTCTTATTAGCCAGTGGTTAAGTTGGAGACTCAAAGTGGATTTAAATCAAAAGAGCTGTTCTCCCTCACTGAGGCTGATAAAAGCTCCAGCATATCCGCCCAGGTGTAACAGGGTCAATCAGTAACCACTGGAGAGTTAATTAAAGATAAAGTCTATGATAATGGTACGGCCTCACTTCACTCGCACATTCCAACACACCCAACTTGTACACAAAGTCTGTTTGCTGACAGGTTGGTTGCCACTTACAACAAACCTGCACTTCTCCAATTTGGAATGACACTCCTAGCTCGAAAGTTGTCTTCCTACAGCCTAAAATAATTACACGCAAAGACTTTCACGTTTGTCTTCAAAAAAAAAAAAAAAGAAACTAAGTGAACGATAGCAATATGACTTCCATCAAATACCATAAACACTCAGGTTGGGAATATCATTATAGGACAAGAGCACTTTCCAGCTGTCCTCATACTTTCGCACACTGGAGAGTCAAACACACACGCATACACACACACGCCTCACTTCTTCCATGCCTCTACTCAGCAACACAAAGCCAGGCAGCAGCTCAGACAGGATGTAGCACATGTGTATCATATTATGCAGGCCTTCCCAGCCAGCAGGCCCATAGGTGATATTAGATCTACAGCTGGCCCGCTCAGTCTGTCTCTGTGAGCTGCTGCCCAGCCTCCAGCCCTCTCAGACTGATATTTCACACATCCCTCCAACCGTCTCACAGCCCCAGTCACAGGTGGGAATGCCGTCACACAGGGCAACAACAAGAGAGCCTGTTGTAATGAGTATGTGTGTTTTTCCCCACAGAGGAACTGCAGACAGGGGAAGCCATTCAGCGTGCCCCTCCAGGTCAGACATGAAATGTAGAGGGGCTGACCCGACGTGGCCCATATCAAAGCCCTGATGGACACAAACTGAAGCGGGAGAGTTCAGGTGCACATTTCTGTGTCGGGAAAGCGAGCTGCTTTGTGTTTATCCACGGTAGTGAGGAGGTGGAGAATGTCACCGAGTGCCAGCTCGTCACCCCTGAACGAAGGCAGGGAGCAGTAGTGTGATGCTTGCCATCTGTTTGCATCTAGGGAGATCAGGTGGAGCAGTGACCTATAATATTCCAAAGAGCCAGGATGACTTTTCCAAGTTATCTTTTATAAATATGAGTGCCTCAGATGCCACAGGGATATCTCACAGGTGAGCTTGAAATACTAGACATCTGTGCTGGACATTTGTCAGACAACACACAGAATCTATAATGCCTTTCACACACCCGGCTCAAGGCGGGAATGTTGCAACTTTGTTGCGTTTCTGTAAAAAAAAAAGAAAAAAAAGGCTGGATTGATATGTGGGGGAAAAAGAAGAGCTGACACGGTGGGACAAGATGATGACACTGCAGTGGTACACCAGCGTATAATCCAAAACCAGACTCTGGGGCTATGAAAGCCTGTGTTCAGTTAACAAGAGGACCCGAGTCCTGTTAAGAGACTTTCTATGAAGTGAATATGTCATGCGTAGTATAAAGGGACAGAAGATATTCTGTATGTGGAGGCAGTGGCTGGCTCATTCAGACCAAAGACCTATGTATGGAACTGAACATCAGATGATTTGGTAAGTTAAAATAAAGCCTGATATTTCAACAGGCCTGTACAATGTATATCTGATTTTTCAAATATGTGTACAAAAACAGCTGATTTGTACAGATGATGCATGGCCCTAAAAATCACAATAGTAACCTAGTAGTAAAAACACAATTTCTAAGCAATACCAGTAAATTCAAAACTGGAAAATCACATCACAAAACAGGAAAAGGCACCACATGGAAAAGTGATCTAAAAACCAGATCTACAGATAACTGTAATCGATTCTCTGCTCAGACTGAGCTTCCACGCAGACTGGAGCCATCAGCACATGCTGCTTGGCGCATCAGCCGAGCTGTGACTCATTAATCGGAATACAAATTCATGTCACGTAGGAATGAAAGGCGCTCACACCACCCTCCTACTCCTCACTAGAACGCTCGCTGTCACTTTCACACACAGTCACACTCACCACACTTCAGTTTGTGGTGTCGTGAGTGACGCAGGGAGGGATGTCGTCAATTAAGTGCGGTCTCCTAAAAGACGAGATGACTCCAAATTTTGTTTTCTTGCATATTCCCACAAAAAAGAGCAGTCTCAAAGTGGATTCTTACATCCAAGATCCAAAGATTACAAAGTTGATAACAAAACACAACTCATGACTGCCAATGGCGCATGCTGTATGAAAGTCTCATCGCTGGGGCATAGAATACAGTTAATACCCGTTATCGCTATGGGAATTAAAATTAAACTGCAGCTGCAACAGAACAGGAAGTGATCATCTGCATATGATATCAACATATGGTCTATTTGAACTATTGATAGATTTACAATTTTTAACGGCAGCTCACACATCTGCAACAGTACAAGGAGCATTAATATACTGAGTTACATTAGATTCATCATTAAAACAAAGACCAACAAAAGTTAAATCTATGTGAATAAATTGTAACTGCACCTCTGACGGACTGATGATGCATTTGGCAAATTCGGTATCAACAAATATTCATACTGTTCTTATAAAAACAAGATAAAACATTTTTTCAGTGACTGCACGTTAGGTTTACTGCACTAATTGGAAATTTATTACATTAAAAGGGTTATGACAGCATTATCCGCTAATTGTTTTTATGTCATAGGTTTATTACTTTAATGGAAAGTCACTGCATTAAGACTCATAACACAAATTACTGACCACATGCCCTTCACTGTGGGCTGTTTTTATCCTCACCTCACTCTGTCACTCACTCACTTTTTCAAAGTGTTCACAGATGGGACGATTTCCCCTTGTGAATCATTATATCATTATTACGGTATATCATATATATTATATCATTATATTCAGTCCAGTACCCTAAGGTCACCATGTCCATAGACTCACATTAAACACATATATTAAACTCATATACACATTAGACAGACCACAGTTTGGAGATAATGCCTGTTGTCCTGTCCACGCTTATAACCGAGAGTCTGGACACAAACGGTCTGTGAATGTTCAAGATGACTTCATCACCTTTCATCCTCCACCAGTGAGTGACTATTTTAGCAAGTACTTCACAGACGTCAACACTGATGAGTGGGTCGGATCCATTTAACCCTGCTGTCATGACCGTGTGTATGTTTCATGTCAAAACTGAGAAGGATTCGACGGCAGCGTGCTCCATTCAGAAAACGTAAGAATGTAGTATCAAGCTGCTCAACCTAATTACCCAGAGTTGTTGACCCATTTCTGATTCTCCTTCCCCACAGCCGTGAAGACACAGGGGTTTGACATTTACAAATATTAAAAACAGAGACATCTAAAGTGTAGGCACAGCCAAGGAGTCAACATTCATTTATTGACAATCGTCTCAGTTGTTATTGTTGCTCCTGAATTGAGGGTAGACAACAACAAACAATACATACATACACATTACACAGGCCTGACACAGACAGGGCCACCTCCGTATCCCATTTCCCACTTCACCACAGCTCTGCTCGGCACAGCACAATGTAAAAACCTTGTGGTTTCCAGCAGTCCCTGTAATGTGTCATACACCAATAGTCCCTGTAAAGGCCTGAGCATTACAGCCAAACCTAAACCAAACCATCTTTTCGCCATGTCCCCGTCATGATCCCAGTTATTAAACTTAAAAAAGGCCATTTAGAGCTGTATAGAAGAATCTAGCCATTCATATTGTCTATCAAAGAGTTTTCAGAAGTGGGCTGGCTCTTATTTAATGTTCACATGGAAGAGAGAGCAATGGCAGAGAAATACCTAATCACACACAGACAAAAACACATTTCTCCCATCTGTCGCTTTAAAGGAGAGCGCTGACCCGGGCCCGCCAAGCAGAGACAGAGAGTGGATACTGCAGACAGCTGAATGAGAGGCGAACGTTTCTATTCATTGTCTAGATGAAGAAAAAAAAACAACAAAACGAAACCATGTCTGCTGTTCTTCAAATAAGCCAGAGCAATAAAATTCACAGGAGATCAAGCTCGTGTCTAAGAGGATGAAATATTTTTAACCAAGGGATGGTGTTTCCTGTGGGTGCATCCCAAATGAGGGGGTGAGACAAGTTGAGGCTTGTCCTGAAATGGACACATGCTCTCCATTGTCAAGCTGACTTCTTTCCCAGCCAGGAGATCAATGCAACCTGTCAGAAGTCACCCACTTGCTGTCAGACCTCAGAGAGATGCTTTAGGGAGTCGGGGTTAGGGGTAGGCGAGGACAGCAAATTATGCAGAGGGTTTTCCTCGGGTAGTCTGCATTTCTGCATTTTAATTCCAGAGGAGGTGGGGGGTAGTGGTTAAGAATCGCCCCCCCCTGGAAGTGGTGATTTGCATGGAGCATCCAGCAGGTAGCACAAACTAGGGCTGACAGATATGGGAGATAGTGAGATACTGTGTGGAGGCATCTGTTGTTTGTTAGAGATACAAAGGGATCTTTGTAAATTAAAAAAATCCATCTGCTGAATTAATTTGTAGCAATAAGTAAATAAGTTGACATAGATAATTCCTCCATGATGCATCTTAAATTAAAGGAAGAGAGAAGAGCCACACATTATGATTTATTGGCAAAAAAAAAAACAATAATAATCAAACTTTAACAAATAGTTTGGTTGATCTGTCTCCTGAGACAATCAGACTCAAACTTATTGTTCTTTTAAATGTTTTCTCCAGCACAGCAGCTCCAATAACACCACTGTGGCTGTCAATCAACCAGGCCCTGATCTAGTGGCCATATGTGACGTGGTCGTGTGTTTGGGTGCAGTAGCTGTGATGGACAGCTGCCCCACCCCGAGCCGCGGCCACAGCACCTGCTTTGTCTGTCGTCTCTGCCGACACGTGTCCCCCTTTGTGACCCCACGCTGTTCTCTCACTGTCAGAGCTGAGTGGGGCCTCACGAGGCAAACAACCAGGGCTTTTACCTGGGCTGCTGACTGACTGACTGACAGGGGCTGGAAGGGGCTGCTGGTGATGGAAGGACTTGGAAACGTTGAAGTCCCGCCGAGGTTGCGTAGAGGTCGAAAAGTACGTTAAGGTATGTGCAAGGTATGAGACAGAGCAACAGCTAAATGGCGACTTTGGCGGCATCGAGGGAGTGGGTGGGATGGGTGGAGTGAACAAGATAAGCAGGACAACTAATTATCTGTCAACTTTACAGCCTGGAACAGATGAGCAGGAGCTGCAGCAGAGCAGACGGCCACGGTAGAAAGGAGTGATTGGCGGCTGGTGGGCGGGCAGCTATCAGTCATGGGGGCGTGTGAGGCCTGGGGCACACCTGGGCAACTTTGCATAGGGCTGGGTGACCCTTTTAATAGGGGGTCAGTGCGTGACAGTCTGATGAGTAAAGCAGGATGGGGATGTTGTTATTCTGCATACAAAAGGGCTGTTAACCCCCAGTGCAGATCACCTGAGTGATAGCAGAGCAGGTCAGTGAATCAAAGGCATTGTTGTTGTGACCTTTTGCATTTTATGGCCCATCCAAATTTGGCTGGTTTTACATATGAGATTTGAACACAGTGAAGAGTAACACCTATAACTGGTCCCAACAGAAACAAACAAACATGAACTTTTATTTACATTTCTGATTCCAAATAAAAAGACTGTGTTGACAGTTTATTCAGACGCTCCTATACTCCTTCCTAAAGAAGAAGCAGTACAGCAAGAGGGCGACGACATGGCACGAGTCAGCTGCCTTCAAAACCTATATGAAGATCGCAGCTGGACTATTTTTTGGCATCATACGCAGATCGATACATTATCTGTGATTACACCAATGCAATTGATTTGAAATGAATTTTAAATATTGCACGACTTCTGGATCGCCACCTTGTTAAAACAAAGGAAGTCATTTACTGACCACGGATGAACAACTGTACAACAGCGGAAAGGTGTGGGAACATGAACCATCCATATCCTGTCCACATCTGCTGTGTGCCTCCTCCCCCACAGACGAGGCAGCTGTTCTACAATACGCCGCACTGTGCGGCTCCCTCCCTGGCCGCAGCACTTTCCCCTTTGTCAGGATGAAAAGCGCCGCAGCGGTGGTGGCCCCAGTCCTCAGGAGCAAAGCCTGGCTCAATGCTTATTTTGGTTGGACTTGCCCAAATAAACACACCGGGACCTCACAGCCACAGCTGCGGGCCTCTCCCTGGCTGACCCTCTCTCCTGCGACTCCTCCACTCACAGACAGAGAGAGAGAGAGAGAGAGAGAGAGAGAGAGAGAGAGAAAACAAGTGAGGGAGAAAGAGACAACTCGGTCGAGCCAAAGCCTTCAGAGGTTAGAGGGGCCAAACGCTGCTTATTATCAGAGTCGGGCCTTTCCCACGCCTGCAGGCCTCCTGTGTGCAGCCGGCAGCGTGCCCACCCGCCTGCCTGCCCGCCCGCCTGCCAAAATGTGTTTAGCCATCTCATCTTCAGTCGTCCTCCCACCAAGCGAGCAAGTTTCTGTGCAAAGACCATGAGGCTTTAAACCTGATGACTGAGAGGAATGCAGATTGCAGAACACCTTCCTGCCTTCTTCTAACCTGCTGCTCAGAGGGGAGGGGGGGTTGAATCTGGGGTTTGACAGTTGAGTAAATTGGACTAATGGGCTGAGCATGTAGGGATGAAGGTCACACTGCTCCTGTTGCTGCGGCCGCGCTAATGGAATAAGGCTACAAACTGCTGCCTTCCAGCAAGAAACAAGGCCGTGTTGTTGACAACACACCCACACAGTGGTAGCAGCGTTTCATGAAAGGACCATGTCGAGCGAAAAAATTACAAATCCTAAAGCTAAATATTTATCCATATGTTTACCAAAATGTAAAAGTAGCTATGAGGAATTAAAAACACTTTATTAGGCAAAGCTGTTAAAGTAAAAAAAACACCTACAGCCTCACACACACGTACACCCACCACCTCCTACACATGTATGGATCCGTCCGCCCTCACACAAACGCCCACACACCCACATCCATCAACACCACTGAATGCTCAGTCACCCACCAGCTCACTCCCACACAAACACACACACACACACACCGACACACACCGACTCATTCTCCAACAAATCAGCGGCAGCCTCTTCCCGCCTACACGCAGACACGGACGCTCACACACTCTTTACCCCCTGCCTTGCTCCGTTTGCACAGTCAGCCTGATGCCGAGCTGAGTCAGCAATCACCCATTGCTTTGTGTCTGTGTGTGTGTCTGTGTGTGAGGGAGCCTGCAGCCTCTACAGGAGCTCTGTGGTCAGGGAGGGAAGAGGAGGGCCTCTCCTGTGGCCTCTGAGGGGGACAGATGGGCAGAGAGAGGGCTCCTGGGCAGGTAGTCATCCCCAGAATGTGGGGGCGTCTTTGGGGGGTCTCGCCAGGGGCTGAATGGCCTTTAAATGCTCCCCACCCACACCCACGGAGAACATCAAGAGGGGGGCTATTGTCCCCAAAGACTCCTTCTCCTCCTCCTTTACCCCTCCTCCCCCTCTTTATGCTGAGTGGGCGCATCACAGGGAGATCACTGCCCACAAACACACCTGCAGGAATGCACTGGAATGAATATGTAGCATGTCAGCAAACGGACATCTGTCATGTGAAGACACATGGCCTCCCTCAGTGAATATGAATGACACTGCTACACATTTAACACTGCATTAATGGGATCTTAGTAGCGTTTTTATTTATTTATTTATTTATTTATTTATTTTTATTTTCTGCAGCGCTAAACAACAGCCTGTGCGTTGAGTACCTGTCCGGGGCCAGATCCCATTTTAACTCCTGTCACTCTGTGCTCCTCTTGAATCTCAGAAAACAACGGAGGCCACAGATTACAAGGTTTCGCTGATACAGCTGAAGGGAGGCCGGTGTAGAAAGTTGAGACCGGCCATCAAATCTCAAGTCCCTCATTCTGTCAGTAGCGCCGCCGCCTCCCAGCCACTTCAAACATTACACAGCAGCTCCAGCTAGAAGGCAATTACAGAGTCGGGCCTGTGAGAGACGCCTGAGCAGGACTAGCTGGCACGCTCCTACACTGACGTACCCAGAGGTAGTTACACTTTACAGCACGGGGTTCATTTTCAAATGGAACCAGTCCAAGAGCTGGACCCTCTTGACTGTAATTTTCATAAATATAATCATTTGGTCTTAAATGAGTAGTTAATGGTTGTGGTCGGACCCGGCCAATGAGCGATACGCTAAGATGGGAAGAGCGAGCAGCTGGAGGAGAGACCGGAGGGAAGAGATAAAGGTTGCGTTTGTCAGGGACTCCGTCTGGGCCCGATGGCACCGTGTCAGTGTCATTACGTGGGCGTGTGTTCAGGAGCGGTTTCAGCCCAGACGGACGTGACACACACATTCAAACGCGTGTCAGGAGGCCACCCACGCCTGACACCGGGAGAGTGCCAGGCCCCGACACATGGAGCGTGGTGAGGCGACAAGTTCGTCAAGAGACCGATCGGTGCCTCCTTGCCACATGTCAGTCACTATCTCCCATTCACGTCTCACTTTTCTCCCCCCTTCCCCCCTTCTCCCCCAATCCTCTGAATATGGATTTGTGCTGAACACAGTAACCTTTTTACAAATCCCTCTTCTACGATACTCGTTAGTGGTATTAAACTGCACAGTCGAATGACAACATCTAGCATCTTTGAAGTATTAGATGATACGCAACTGCTGTCAACAACACACGACTCATTTTTCATGTTTAATAGCTTCAGACAAAGCCCAGATGTGGCTAAAACTGCAGAGTGTTGGTAATTTATTCTCCTCCAGACACCCTCCACTCAATGGCACCAACAGCTGTGGACCGATACACCTCCCCTCAAATGTTCAAGACCGCATGTAAATGCTTAATCACCTCACTCCACTGTTTGTCCCAGTAGGCTGGGTAAACAAAAGGCACACTTTTGGGCATCCATCTTTAACATGCAGACGAGTGTTTCCAGAAATAGACCAGGGCATGAAGTCAAATCACAGCCAAGGGAGGGGTCCAATGTGCCGTGTTTCAAAGGGGAAACCCATAAAAAAAAAAAAAGACAATCTGGTTCTCACATTTCGAGGACGAAGGCAAACGTGACTGATCTGAAATATCACGTCACTGCTACTTTCCTTTATCCAACATTCAACAACGCAACCTCGATTCCTGTGTGGAAATTAAAGCCAGTAAATATACTCACAACTACTGTATTGTGACATATGTCGAATTATTAAATACACAGCCCCAAAGAACAACGGCTGAATTTTTACAGATTTTCATAAAAAGGAAGAAAGTGGCGTGATCATTGGCTGACACAGAAACATGAATTTCTTTTTGTCCTGATGGTGCATATATATATATACTGTGTGTGTGTGTGTGTGTGTGTGTGTGTGTGTATATATATATATGAGGTGAGAATCATGTATGGGTCTATACAGCACACACAACATGCCATGTGGTATCATCCAGGTATTTCACTTGTCACAGCAGCCACCTGTGCCACCAGATCGTCAGTCTCTGCTGTTCACATGCCATCATTTAAAGGTTCTTTATCTGATGGCGCCTCACATCGCTGTTCACTGCTCGCACTTTCCATTTCTCTCCTTAACCGTCTATGAGACTGCATCTCCTGAAGCACGTCACTGCTACTTTCCTTTTTCCAACATTCAACAACGCAACCTCGATTCCTGCGTGGAAATTAAAGCCAGTAAATATACTCACAACTACAGTATTGTGACATATGTCGAATTATTAAATACACAGCCCCAAAGAACAACGGCTGAATTTTTACAGATTTTCATAAAGTGGCGTGATCATTGGCTGACACAGAAACATGAATTTCTTTTTGTCCTGATGGTGCATATATATATATACTGTGTGTGTGTGTGTGTGTGTGTGTGTGTGTGTATATATATATATGAGGTGAGAATCATGTATGGGTCTATACAGCACACACAACATGCCATGTGGTATCATCCAGGTATTTCACTTGTCACAGCAGCCACCTGTGCCACCAGATCGTCAGTCTCTGCTGTTCACATGCCATCATTTAAAGGTTCTTTATCTGATGGCGCCTCACATCGCTGTTCACTGCTCGCACTTTCCATTTCTCTCCTTAACCGTCTATGAGACTGCATCTCCTGAAGCGACACACCAAACGGACTAATCCCTTGTCAACATGTCACTGATCCTGGGATTGGGCTGCCCTCAGGCCCCCGATCTCCCCTCTTCCTCCATCCCTCCCTCATCGCTGGATCCCTCAGGTCGACATGGGCAGCGACAAAGCTCTAATCCATCACCTCCTGTCAGGGAAGGCCGCACCGCAACACTCCCTCCACCCCCACCCATGGACCAGCATTAGCCTAATCCACTGGGCTGGGGATCCATGAGAATGGAGTGCCCACATGGCTTCACCCCGGTTCTGTTTACATGTCCCATCTGAGTCAACACACTCCCCAGAAGAACAAGTGCCACAGAAGTGAGGTGCACACCATGAAGTCTGTGGACCTATCCTGAACCATCCACTGCAGCGTGTATAGAGGAGGAGGAGGTTTTACCTTGGGTGGTGATGTGGTGTGTCCCCCTCGGGTCTGTCTGGCAGGCTTCTGGTGTGGTAATGTAATCCTTGGAGCAAACACCAGGCTCCTGACCTGCAGGGTGTTGCCTTCTGTAGATGTCTCACTGTGCACCGTGCACGAACCCCCCAAAATACTGAAGATCCACATCTGTGAGATACCATCAGAGATGCACAGGGGTCAGGGTGCGCTTATATTTCACACACATACAGTATATCTCATATACAGTGACGTCAGAGAGGGAAAAAAACAAACATTTATGAACAAACAGACAGTGAAGGCAACAGTAAGAGCAAACGGCTAAAGTGGTTAAGAGCTTTAAAACAGGCTTCAACAAACAAACGATGTTTGCTGGAAAAATTAAAGAGCATCATTTGAATGTACCGACACTGGAGGTCCACACAACGACTGTGAAAAAAACAAACATAAACATAAACAAAACTCCTCTCTCAACATAACACGTGCAAACAAAACAGTGACCAAGTCAACAAAACGCCGTTGTTTTCAGAGCTGTAATGTCTACCCGGATGTTTGGTTTTCTCACACACACACACACACACAGGGCAGTGGGGGGGGGGGGGGGGGCGCGGTGACTCATAGTTAACCTGTCATTGTGACGGTATCAGATGTTTGCACTTATCATTTATTTTCTACTTTGCCTCCATGAACACAGAGAGTTTTACCTGCAGACGTGGTTCCTCACCGCTCAGATCAGGGAGGGGGACTTCCGGTTGCTCTGCTGCCACCTGCGGCTGCGCGGAGCGTCTCTGCGAACACCACGCCCGACACTTCCCTCTTGTGGCGCAGTCAAGAACTGCGTCTTACAGCATCGCCTATGTAAGTGAACCGCTGCAGAGACAGGATGTACATAATAACCATAAACATGTAAACGTGTAAAGTGAATGAGCTGTAACCGGTAGAAGAGCTTTGGTCACATGGGTCAATTTTGTCATCATGAACAAGAAGCACGTTAAAACAGTGGAGGATTGACTTGAATTACTTTTATTAATTTGACTATAGGTGATCAATGATGATTGATCCTGTGTGTTAAAGATTCCGGATACACATATCCAGAATGAATGTTTGCCCCTCAAAACTATTTCGACATTTCACTGAATGGTTAATTGTGGATAATTGTGATAATTAGTTGATTTGAGATCCAGGTGAAATCCCTGATCCCAGAGGAGGGACCAGCACACCTGAGTGTGTGAGCCACGTGCAGGGTGAACTGAACCCTGGTCTTGACTCTCTGGATGGTTCATCCCCTCTCTCCTTTCCCTGCTCGAGTAACCTCCCGTCTTCTGGCAGCTCCTCCTTTATCCCAAACCCGTGTGATGAGCGCAGGTCCCCGAGGGCCCATCTGCATTGCTTCACGTTCTCCTCCGCAGGTATTGTCTGTCCTGAGACGAGCAGACGAGGGCTTCTGACAGGAGAGGGAGTTATTCTGCCGGAGGGAGAGACGGAGGTGTTAGTGAGATATTTCAGGATCTCCTGGGGCTTTGTTGGCATCCCGAACAGCTTTGTTATCAGCTCCAGTTGGGACTTAAGGGATATTAGAGGGGGATCCTGTGCTGCTGGTGGGGTGGGATACACTTGGCAGCAAAATGTACAAGACAAACGTGGACCTGGTTTTTGTTGAGTAGTGGGTTGTAATCATTTTATGGTTTAAATGAGGAATGTTTTGGATTTCAATGTGAAACCTTTTTTTCCAGTAGAAATGATTGGTCGGTTCAAACAGCAGCCCCTGTATCTGATGCTGCATATGTGTAGACTTTATCTCACCACTGTTGTGACATGGAACCAGACTCTATTCTTACTCCATTAACTTTTCATGTGAGCAGTTTTATATGATTCCATTTTTATTCATCTGTAAAAAGTAACCTGAACCTAAAAGCTTTGCTTTATTTGCCAATCAACAATCATCTTCAATCTCCACATCAGCTTTCTATCAGGAGCAGTCAGAGTTACAAAACAACAACAACAGCAAACAAAAACATAACAACAGAGATTTAATGACTTTTCCACAAACCTCTCTGTCACCAATGTTTTAATTATGAAACCCATCTTAGAGATTTGTTTCATATTGATTAACAGACCATTAAAGCACAGAACAAAATTATTACCAATTTTACTGTATACATTTAAAGTTTCTTTAACACATTGGGTCAAGTAAGACCAAACTCGTTCTGAGCACATTGATCATTAAGAGACATCATTTTAAACTGACAAGCACACAGCCAAAACGTCGGTGCACTTGAAGCACTGGAAAAAATTCAAACATGAAATCAATCATCACTATCAAATGACGAGTCTTAACAAATCTTTTAAAAACACAACAACATTCTTCTCTAAAGCCCCTGAGACTCGGCCCTCGTGCCCTTCAGGACACCGTGGCCTGAGCGTGCTTCCTCTGGAGAGTGGGTCATTTGAGATGCAGCCTGACTCTCAGCCTGTCTTCCTCTCAGCTGCCGCCTGCACCTCCTCGACTGGTGAACAGACAGCAGCTACATTAAGCCCTCTGCCCCACAGCACTTTCACCTGCCCTGCAAAGGCAGCCCAGATGACACCAGATCACTTTGCACTGCCTGCAGCTCCACAGCACTCTCTATGTGTGTCTGTGTCTGTGTGTGTGTGTGGTACGGAATAGCATGTATATGTATATGTATTTAGTGTGTACTTCTGTTTTCTCATTCAAAGTACCGGCGGGATCTGAGTCCTGTGTCCTTTTCACTGTTGTCCGGAGGAATTTTCCCATTAAGAGACCTGCTCAAATGCCCTGGAATTACTTCACAGCCCAAGCCTTTAAAGTCCCTAATCATTATTATAGCACTCCCATGCTCAATAAAGGCAATAGAAACATCAAGCCGCTCTCAGCAAGGTACCACAACACTCCAGGACGAGCCTCAACTCCGGCCTTTGTCGGCTTTCGGATTATGGATTCATTTTTACTGGACGTGTGGTCAAATGCATCCCTGGGAAAAGCGCTGGCTGTGCTCCTCTTTCATCTCAGTCTCATTTACAGGGTATCTAATGGTCATAATCGAGGCAGCCATGCTGGGTGTGTGTTTGAAGGAGCGGTCAAGGAGCCCCTAATCCTCTCACACACAGTTTGTAGTGGCGGCCCCCAATACAAGAGCTGATTTTGTTGCTGAACACTGAGAGAGAGCGGGGTTGGATTTGGGGTTTGGGTCCTATGAATACACACAACCACTTACAGCACGGACACACAAAGACACAAGGACTGCGGTGGGAATCCAGAGATCCCTCACATCAAACCAGATGGACTTTTTACTGGAGGAGTGAATTTATGGAAATGAAAAAAAAAAAACATTTTCAAACAAGCGACTGGTTTCATCCGAGTCTAATTCTCTGACCAAGCACGGCCCTCGTCTCGCAGAAAGAAATGTGCAACTTATTTACGAGTAATACGAAAATACCACACAATCCTGGAGTTTTCCACAACAGGAAAGGGAAATTTCATTTCGATATCCAGAGTCAGTCGTCTTCCCCTGCAGATTCATAAAACGTGTCAGTAAAGCTGGTGCATTTAAAAACAGTTGAATGAAAGCGAGTGAAAAGGCACCACAGTTATCGACTCCTCTCAGTTCAACCCAGGTTCCAGCTCCTTCGCTGTTCAGCAGATTACCAGAGTCAAGTGTGGTATAGTGCTCAGAGCCAATGCCCACTCCTCTCGCCGCTAAACACACGCACACAACAGGCGTGAAGATGCTCTCTCAAGCTGCCGGCGGTGAAAGAGTGGGGACCCTCACTGCTAAATGCTCGGGGGCCCCATTCAGACAGATAGCAGCAGGATGCCTGCCTCCAACCCCCCCAGTGATCAAGTTCATCCCCTCCACGAGCACCTGGCCTCAAAGGAAAGGAAAGGAAAGGAAAGGAAAGGAAAGGAAAGGAAAGGAAAGGAAAGGAAAGGATGGGGATGTTTTAGTCATACAGTAGATTGGACGCAGAACGGACAGATCTTACTCATTTGTAACATTCATGTGCATGTGCGTTTCATCCCTTTGTTCCCCCCCAGACATGCATTCCTCTCCACTTCACACACGCTAACTTGTGGCTCACCAGCCGGGCAGCTCCGACACCACAACAACCCCCTCGCCCACCTCGGCTTGCACCGATTCTCCCATTTCCCGTGTTTCACCGTGTGTGTGTGTGTGTGGTGGGGCTGCAGGTTTCTGGTCCAGCAGCCTGGGACAAGGCCACCATTAACTGCAGGGCTGTGCAGAGGGCGCGTGGGACAAAAGGCCCAACACGCTGTCCCTGCCCTCAGACAAGGCCTGAAACAAATGTTACAGGGCTGGCGCAGAATGGAATCATCCGGCCGGTGTCACTGAATACATTTACCTACCTCAGAGCCCTTTCAGCCCCGAGCTTTGTTTTAGCCCAGGAAGAAGGGAGAGCATGAATGGAGGGGCGGGAGGAGGTGGGGACGGAGGGGGATGCCAATGTGTGTGTGTGTGTGTGTGTGTGTGTGTGTGTGTGTGTGCGCGACGAGAGAAAAGTGCAAGGAGGGAGGAAGGGAAGCGAGCGAATGAAATGAACGCAAGAAGCTCGGGGTTTCCACAGTGACCGAGCGGAGCGCCCAAAACACCACAGCGCTTGTGAGGGATGGGAGGAGGTGAATGTGTGTGTGTGTGTGTGTGTGTGTGTGTCCTCCCCCCACAAGGACGCCAGGAGGTCTTGTTGATTGTTGTGTTTTGTTTTTCTTTTGGCCTCCCGCTCTCTTTTCTCCTCCATTGTCTCGGCGCTCCCCTTCCTGGGCTCTTTGTAGGCTAATTGGGGACCTGGAGAGCAGAGCAAACTCCAGACAAGACGGTCTAAGCTCCTCGACTCCAGTTTGGTCCAATCATTAACAGCCAGAGAGACGCTTTCGCTGGACAGGACGAGTGGAAGCCACAAAGTCAGATTGCAGGTCTGAGTGGCCTACTGTTGTTTCTCATAGTGTTTGCATTAGGTTTGGATTCCTCACAAACACAACAGGAAGGACTTGAGGACTCCAAAAGACGCAGAGTGGGAATTAGAGCCAGTTTCACTTGTAAAGGCCCCGTGATGTTTGACCTGGTTTTAAGAGGCCGACATGAAATAACCTAATGGTTTTCAAACGTTGAAGCAAAGATGTGGAGGCAAAGCTTCAACAATTTATTCAACAATCGAATTTTTCAAGATGATTCACGCCGATGTTACTTTGTCTAAACACCGAGCATCAAAGTTATACTCGATTCAAATTGTTCAGAGGAAGTAAAATATTTACGTCAAGAACGTTTAAATTTTACAGCGTTTATTTGGTTGTTTCACATTTAGTTTGTAAAATATCAGAAAATATTTAGGAAAAAAAAACTGTCAGGCCAAAAGCTAATTTTAATGATGTTAATGTTGTTCAGCTTACAGTGGTATAAGACTGAGACATGCAGCACATCTGCAGGGAGGCTTTGTCTGTAGAGTGACTCAAATGATTTATTTGTTAATTAATTAATTAATTATTTTTTAATTTAGAGAGAGCAGCTTTGTCAAGCGTTTTATGCCACATGTTCACCGAGTGCACAACTTCCTCCAATAAATCACATGAAAACTTATCCCCGGCCCCAACAGAAAGTAATTAGTGTGTCATTTTTCCCATAATCCCCTCAGATAATCTCCTCCAATCCACTGGGTTTGATTCAGTCATCTTTTCTCTCGTGTTCTAATCCATTTTGCCTTTGAGTTTTTTGTGTGCGTCGCGCCGCACCGCCCCGCAAACAAAGCGCAGTCACTGAGCTATGACATTAAAGGTATTGTTGAGCGGGCCTCAGCTCGGCGGCCCCCTCATATGGGCTCACTGTGCACGGAAGCACGTGTTTTTATCCATGTTGTCATGGGAATGATCACACACGCACAGCACACACACGCACACACACACACCATTCATAAATTCATTCTTTGGGGCAGCACCATGTAGCTGCTTTCGGCACCTGAACTTTAAAATATGAAGCAGGAAGCTGTGTTGTTTTATGATTGTTTGGTGTGCGGGTCAGTGTAAGGCCTTATGTGTAACTCAGCCTGTGCCACTGCAAACTGCCTGTGCAGTTGATCAGGGGAATCCCCGACAACACATGAGACCCAGCTGACTACAGCAGAGGATTAAACCTGACCTCGGGAAATCACCAGCTGTACACAAATACGCATAACGTATATCACCCATGCAGTGTGCGTATTCGTGGGAACATGTGTACAACATGTTCACCATGTTCAACCATTCAGTGAGCCTGAAGCATGGGAAAAAATACATAAAGCTGAATAAATGCTACACAGTATGTTGTTAAACACGTAACCTTGGGAGCAGGGGGAAATATATCCGTTTATGACCGTATCTAAACCAATATACAGTCAGATTCTCCAGATGTGTATTTATAATTCAACAAATTTCTAAATTTCATTGTTATAAATGTAAGAAGAAAAATAAGATGACTGTTTCCTCACTTACAAAATAATTTAAAAACATACTGGAAAATAATTTATCCATCACTTTGAAATGTATGGGCTCATGCTGGATAACTTTACAGTGAATGGTCCATGAGTGCAATGTAACATGATCATATGTTTTGCATGTAAAAGTCTTTACCCACAAAGGACTGTTGTTACAATACAAAATAGCGCACTATTTGTGTGAGGAAACAGACGTATGCAACCTTTTCCCCTAACAACGACATTTTAACTTATATCTAATCATAGCATGGCACACTAACATAAAGGGAAACATATTAATGTACTGTTTGTGTAAATGTGTAACTGTAAAATACCAGCCACAGTTTTCTGCTGCAGCTCCACGCGAAACTATTTTACGATGCAACTTTTTCTCATTTCCAAGTTTTCCAACACCGAGTCTTTGTCAGACACACGGGTGTCTCACAGAAAGGTACAGGGTGGCTGCTGTCTGGTCTGTGGATTATCCCACAGAGCCAGATGAAGTGTTTCTGGAAAGTCACATTACTGCTGACTTTTCATATTTAAAGGTTTTACTGGCAAACAGGGACTGTCTGAGTGAGTGGAAGCCTGTAGGAGTAAATTGGTGACCTGACCCTTTAATGCCTGGTGTATGGAGAACCTGGTGATGTGCACATTCACAGGCTGTCTGTCAGACTGTCTCACTCCGCCTTTCACCTGTCTGCCACAGATATGTGTCTGCCAGCCGTGTGTCACACTGGATTGTGACATTGTCCCAGCAGACGCCTCCTTCAAACCTTCACGCCGGCTAATTGAGTTTGTCCATGAGGCGCTCATTCAATGTCATGACGTTTGACAGAGGAGAGAGCCAAGTCCTTCCTCCTCACTCCTTCCCGAAAGTCAACACAGAGCCAGACATTCACGCACACGCACCAACAACATGCACACAAACTACAATGCAGCGCCGAGGGGTCTGGGACATCCCGCAGACAGCATCCTGTTCCCACTCAATGGCTCTTGTGTCACAAAGGACAAGTTGGCTTCTCTCTGGCTCGGCTACCTGCGTGGGATCTGAACCCCCCCCTCCCCTCCCCACCCCTCCCTGACTGACTGACTGACTTGTGGCCTCAGGTTTTTTTGTTTTGTTTTGTTTTGGGAACGTCGCTCCCTTCTTCCACCTCTCCTCCTCCCTGGCCCTCTCCCTCTCTCTCTCTCTCTCTCTCTCTCACT